>LPNX010773254.1:0-46327 GCA_001517045.1 Pseudotsuga menziesii | reverse complement strand
TAGGTCAGATGTAAGTGCAGAAATCTTTCTTCATTGTGGCGGATGTGGTTCTAGCCTGGGTGAAAAGAACAGAGTTCTTTCATCATTGTGGCGGATGTGGTTCCAGCCTGGTTGAGAGTCTTCCATCATTGTGGCAGAGGTGGTTCCAGCCTGGATGGGATTGTGCCCTTCTGACGAGTAGGTCAGATATAAGTGCAGAGCCATTTCATAGATGGTAGTTGATGTGCCTATCATGCTGGTGAATGTGAGTGCTGGGCCTTTCTGATGTGATTGTAGTTTACTACATGGTTAGATGTGAGTGTTGGGCGTGCCTTTCTGATGAGCAGGTCAGATGTAAGTGCTGGGAAAAGACCTACATGAGAGTAGGCCTACAACCAGCATGAAATAGGGCTGGCTCTGTAGAACTTCCTATGATGAGATAGTACACACATGATGATGACCAGTGGAGATCCAGATCGAGCTATGATCCAGATCCAGTTATGATGACTCCGAGAGATCCAGATCGAGTGATGATCCAGATCCAGCAGTGATGATCCAGATCGAGAGATGATCCAGATTCAGATCCAGTCCAGAGATGATGATCCAGATCGAGTGATGATCTAGATCCAGTGATGATGATCTAGATCGAGTGATGATCTAGATCCCGTGATGACGTTCTATGATGATCCAGATCGAGAGATGATCCAGATCCAGATGAATTGAAGATGAAGATGACTCGAAGACAGAGATGATCCAGTTGATACAGAGAAGAAGACCAGTGTTGAAAATTGTGTCGAAAGAATACCTTCCTAGTTAAGAGGGAGTGTTGATGTATATGTAACTTCGGAATGTATTCTTCTATGTATTCTATGTATTGTAACCCGATGTTTATTCCGGGATGTTTCTATTATGTATTTGAGTCATGTGGTCATGCCCCGATGTTCTGATCGGGAGGATTAATAATGTAATCAAGTCATATCAAGTCATTAGGTAAGTCCCCACAGTGTCGAGGCACTTGAGTTATTATACACTAATTAAGGTGTAGGCTCGAGTAGTAATTATTAGGTCGAGCCTACGTGTGAAATGGCAATTCAAGTGAACGGACTAATATAAATAGAGAGTGTGAGTCTCTCTATTTATCACTTGTGACTTACATCACTTGCTCTCTCAAGTGTGGCGCACCTTTGGAGAAGGAAATACTTTGGCTTGACAGAAGACAGAAGGCTACTGCTGTGTTGGGAGGACATCTTACTGTTTTGGGTTTCACATCTTGTGGTGATACTATCTTAGAGAAAGTTGCGGGGTTTTCTCCATTTATGGTTTCCCCGATCAAAACTCTTTGTGTCTCTTGTCTCTTGTGATGTGCTTATGTTATTGCTGTGCTTGTTATTCTCTCAGTGAAAAGATCCTAACATAATGCTAGCTTAAATGTTGAAAAACTAACACTTTTAAGAGCATTTCTTTATTTTTCCTTGATTGGAATAGCCAGGAGAGACCTGCCACGATAGTTAAACAAATCTCACCAAAGTACTAAACAAAACAAGGGCGTACTTGATTGATGGGGTGGGATGAGTTATTTGTGGAGTTTTTAAGTAAGCCTGTATGTTAGTCCTTTCTAAAAAAGTGTATGCAATTATATAGAAAAGGAATTCAAGACTTACCAAAGTGTCGTTCTTTCCAGGGCATGAATGACTTGGGATTAACCGCTTCAAATTGTGAAATGGTCCCCGACAACATTGCCAAAATGTTAAGCCTTGCCGAGATTCTTCTTTGTGGAATCACCAGGTAAGATATGAAAGATTAGTCTTTGACAATATATTCAAATACCAAGAAAGACTTACCTTGATTCTCTTACTGAATGTCTGTCTTGCTAAGTGTGTGAATGACATGGGATCAACCGTTTCAAATTTTGAAATGGTCCCCGACAATAATGCCAAAATGTTACCATTTGAAATGGTAGGTCTTGCCACCAGTAAGCATATGAGGGAGAAGTGACCACTGTCACCTTAGACAGTAGGCCCAAACTTCTTCGGAAGCCTAAGCCTCCTAGGGGAGATCGCTATTTGACCCTGCAAAGACACTAAAACAAAGTGTTCTCTTTCGAGATTGTTAAATATCAGTTCCCAATGGAGTCAAATATGAGAGTGAAATCGTGGTGTTGAATGTGAGTAAGAAATATGCTTCAATGATGTAACTTATTTAATGATAAGTAAGTAAATGTCATCACACTATGAACCAATTATTGTGTAACGTGCAATGTTATAAACTAACATCATCCACAATATATTCACCATGTAAGAGCAATTATTGGTTAAGTATGAGCATTAGAAACACATGTAGAGTATTACACACAATTATAACAGTAGTAGTACATCAACCATTACCAATTATGTTCACCCAATCTCATACCATGTGTACAAACGATAAGTATATTTTAGTTACTTATGACAGTCATTCATATAGAATTTGATAACAAAGTTTATGGCAGCATTAGTATTAGCAATATCAGTCATAAGTATTCAGTGTTATAGCAACAATATGTATTCGACCAGTATCAAACACAAGTATAATAGTTTACCATAATTTTGGAATGCTAACTATCATCATTGTACTTGCTTACATGAAGGCTAGGTGCAAGATCATTCAAGGTTCAAGCATGGAGTAACCCATTCTTTGTCACTGTGTAGGTAGAGAAGGAAATGTGGTAGAAAAGAGGAGGGATGCCACAACATGGGAAGCCCTAAGGTAAGGTTTTAGAGTTGTCCTAAAGGGATGAACCAAAGGTAAGGAAAGACTTGAAATGGGAGCCAATGAAGGAGGGGAGACACGCAAGGTTGGGAGGGAGCAGCGAGGATGGAAAGGGAATATATTCTAGGGTAGCGAGGGTGAAGAGAAACCAAGGGAGATTGGTAGGGAGGGTTAGGATAGTGTTGTTAGGGTTGTGATGGCCTTTAGGGTTGTTTTGGGGTGGAAGAATTAAGATGCTAACCCTACAACTAACCTAAAAAATACCCTAGGACTAACCCAAGAACGAACCTAACCAAACTAATCTAAGTTTTTGGAAAAGGAAAGTGTGCGAGAATCTAGTGAAACCCTACCCTTGCACAAGCCCTACCCAACCTAGGGCATCTAAGGATAATGGCTAGCCTAGTGAGGAAGGGTCATAGGTTAAGAAACTGGTCTAAAAAAACTAAGGATAAACCCTAGGGCACCATCGCAAGGAGATGTACCATTGTTTTCTAAGGTGACATGAAGGAATGTAATGGCCTATCCTAGGGAAAAGCACTGTTGTATGGGCTATCACTAAGACTTAGACATGCACGTCCACCAACATCCAAACAAAAGGTAAGAAGCATGACCTCCTTGTGCTTGTGTTCATCCAACAAACTGAAGCATCACCAAAAGCAGCGAGTCACGAAATTTTTTTCCATAAAAATAACTTGCATTAACCATAAAACTTCCTCAAGAGGAGTGCATCCATCCAAAGAAACCCTAACAGGGGTAAAACAAGTGCATAATGTATTATCCCATAAGTTCTGTTTTTAAAATGAAAGTGAGGAGATATATTTATATCATCTTACTCTCCCTTTTTACAAAATATCCAGGCCTACATGCCTTAAAATAAATCAATTTGAAATTATAAAATGTCAACTAAAAATTAAAAGAAAAAACAATAAAATATATCCTAAGGTAGGCTTAAGGTAGGCTACCCACACTTAAATAAAAGAATCACTCTGAGCGAAAGGCTGGAGTGAGATGGAGGGAGGGCGTTATACACCATCTAACCCCTTGAATGCTGTAAAATATCTCAACATTCTCCTCAAAGCATTAAAATTCTTGGTACAAAGGATGACTTCCTCTAAGGTGATAAGGCCAGAGAGAGTAAGGACCCACTGAATAAAGGGCTAAGAGGGTGTCCAAAGTGGATGCGAATGAAGATGTGTTTCTTTTATATGAAGCAGATGCCACTAGAGCATGTAAACATGATATGGATCCATGTGACCCAGTGGTCAACCCTTAGGGGCCCCAGACATCAACCCTAAGGTTAAAAATCCCTTTAAAGGGCAGTCAATAGTACCATTAAGCAATAGTACCCCTAAAGGAGGAACAAAGGGCTCGACCATGACCACCATTGCAAAATACAACCCCTCTTAGTCGAAAAATTGGCCCTCTCTTTCTAGGGTACACCTAAAAGTGCGTTGGGTACAGGTGCAACGTAACACTGGCTCCAAATGCGGGATGAGTGATCTTCCCAGGAGTGCTCGAGAACCTATGATTCTACTAGTACCTGTATACCTACACACTTATCAAATGTTTGAGAGATTTAAAGCATCTAAGGGCAGGCACTTACATCTTGCCTTGTTTTCTAAATGAGGGAAATCGACTAAGAACATTAAAAACTAACTAGACAATGAAAAGACATCAAATGCAATGCACCGAAATATGTTTAATGCAACTAACCCTACCTACTCTAAACATGGTATTCAAAATAGCTTAGGTGAAATCATACCACCAATGTAACCATCTGAGTAATTAGTTCATACCTGATATCTGACCTTTGTCCTTTAATGTAATCCATGAAAATACCTCATCGATGATATGTCCGTTTCATGCCAGGGTCTTCATCTAGATGAGTGTAGGAAGCTGGACTTTCTTGAGAACCTGGAGTACTTGAAATTGGTGCCATGGATAAGCACCACTTTGACAACATGTTTTGATCGATGGATCTAGCAGACTTAAGTATGGGACACCTCCATCATACAAGTCGTCTAAGAAAATTTGCTTCCTCAAATTCACCCATAAATACTGAACCTGGGAGGATATTTGTAGAGTCAGATCTCGCAAATATTCATATGTGATCCACAACCTGTATCTACATTTACTAAAACATTTATTTGGGCATACAAGTACATTGCTTATCCTTTTCGCAATCATGTTAGTAACCTCAGTAAATCTTGAAATTTTGAAATTGTCAGCTATATAATTCATACCTTCGTACTTCAACTGAAAAACATAAACAATAAATGTTATGGAGATGAGGAATGAAAATCATACCTGTCTACCTACTTTCCTTGATCTTCTCAAAATTCATCATTAGGGGTTCACCGATATAGGATATAGCGAACTAAACACTTCTTCAATGCATCTTGGCGAACACAATAAGGACGGATAGTCTGGTCCCGCCATAGGATGAATATTTGCAAAAGGATATTCTTTGTAACATGCTTCTTTGCTGCAGGATGAGTATAATGGAGAAATCATGGAAGAATCGCCAGAGATAAGGGGTCCTAGATCTTCAAAATCTTCATCATAATAGGACATCTAACAAGTATCTGCAAAGTCTAGTGACGTTTCGTCTTCAATTATGGTGGAAAAAGGGTTGAGCCATTCTTCGCCATTAGCCTCATAAGGAGAAAGAACGATGACATCTATTTCAACAGGGTCTTCATAATTTATCTCTTCAATATCCCTACTGGAGCTGACTGAAAGTTCTGCGTCCCAAATAGTGTTAAATTCTGGCTCTTTATGAGTAACTTTATGAAGCTGCTGTTTCTCACTGTGACATATGGATACAACTCTACCTGGTCTAAAGGAATCATAGAGAGGTGGAACCGTAAATGTCCAGTAACCATTATCCTCAGAATTCCCATCATTATGTTCCCAGATATCTAACAGGTCATAAGGATCTTTTTCCTGTTGGAAGGGAGAACTCGTCCTATATTGATGTTCTTTAAATCCTTTAACTAGGACTTCTGGATCTTCATATATAGGACTATCATCATATTCATATCCTTGGGAAGCTTCATCTATCATGCTTGATATATCATCTTTGGACCTTAAAAAATGGCTGCTTCGACCTGATCCTTGTTTTGGGCTTCCTTACCAAACAACTCCCTTGCATGCTTGACATGAGATATCCATTCATCACGTTGTTTTTCATCCCAATGGCTACAAAATGTTTCCACTAATTCTACAAAGGATGATCTCGTCCCTTTATTTAGGCCCACAAACCAAGCAAGGGCCTTTCCTCCTAGGTGAAGTACAAATGATCGCATGTAAATGTCTTCTTCTTCTTTAATACCATATTCTAAATCCAAAGTCATAAAAAATTCCACATGATGCACACCATTATCATGGTCTCCCTTGAAGGTGTGATAAAATACCTCTGGTAACTCATCTGAATATCCTAGGAAAGCTGATAGATCAATAGGAGCGAAACCAATTTCCATTTCTATAGTAGTTAGATTATCGGGATCTTCAAATTCAAATGGAATATCATCTTTGGTTCCTTCTCTTGAATAATATTGAGTATGGATTTTTCCCAGGGTTTCTCCATATACTGTCGATCATGTCCTTTCTCTCCTTCTCTTCGATACCATAATCCCAATCCATGCTGAATGCATTGATGAACTGCCTGAGTGAAGAAAATTTTTTGTGAGGAAAACCTTCATACCAATTTTTGATGGACAAGTTGTCTTCTATGTGAAGAGATAGCAGAAAGAGCTTCATCTTGATGTCTTCGTGTATGATGTTAATTTCTCGGAGGAATTGCATGAATTCCTGCACTTGTGTTTCTACATGGTGCTTATAATGTTGGAATAATGGGAAGAGTTCTATACCACCATCTTGAATGGAATACTTGTGTGGAAATCTCGGATTGCGTGGAAAATCCAATACATCCATCCATAGTTTGTACTCAGACACCATCTCGTCAAGATTCCTTGTCTTTGAAGAGCACTTCTTTATTTTTCCTTGATTGGAGTCGCCAGGAGAGATCTGCCATGTTAGTTAAACAAATCTCACCAAAGTACTAAACGAAATAAGGGCGTACCTGATTGATGGGGTGGAATGAGTTATTTGTGGAGTTTCTAGGTTAGTCCTTTCTAAAAAAATGTATGCAATTATATAGAAAAGGAATTCAAGACTTACCAAAGTGTCGTTCTTTCCAGTGTGTGAATGACTCGGGATCAACCGCTTCAAATTGTGAAATGGTCCCTGACAACATCGCCAAAATGTTGAGCCTTGCTGAGATTCTTCTTTGTGGAATCACCAGGTAACATATGCAAGATTATTATTTGACAATATTATCAAAATACCAAGAAAGACTTACCTCGATTCTCTTACCGAATGTCTGTCTTGCTAAGTGTGTGAATGACATGGGATCAACCACTTCAAATTTTGAAATGGTCCCCGACAACTACGCCAAAATGTTACCATTTGAAATGGTAGGTCTTGACACCAGTAAGAATATGAGGGAGAAGTGACCACTGCCACCTTAGACACTAGGCCCAAACTTCTTCGGAAGCCTCAGCCTCCTGGGGGAGATCCCTATTTGACCTTGCAAAGACACTAAAAAAAAGTGTTCTCTTTCGAGATTGTTAAAGATCAGTTCCCAATGGAGTCAAATATGAGAGTGAAATCGTGGTGTTGAATGTGAGTAAGAAGTATGCTTCAATGATGTAACTTATTTAATGATAAGTAAGGAAATGTCATCACACTATGAACTAATTAATGTGTAAGGTGCAATGTTATAAACTAACATCATCCACAATATATCCACCATGTAAGAGAAATTATTGGTCAAGTATGAGCATTACAAACACATGTAGAGTAGTACACACAATTATAACAACAATAGTACATTGACTATTATCAATTATGTTCACCCAATCTCATACCATGTGTGCAAACAATAAGTATATTTTAGTTACTTATGACAGTCATTCATATGGAATTTGATAACAAATTTTATGGCAGCATTAGTATTAGCAATATCAGTCACAAGTATTCAGTGTTATAGTAGCAGTATGTATTCGAACAGTATCAAACACACGTATAATAGTTTAGCATCATTTTGAAATGCTAGCTGTCATCATTGTACTTGCTTGCATGCATGCTAGGTGAAAGATCATTCACGGTTCAAGTGTGGAGTAACCCTTTCTCTTTCACTGTGTAGGTAGAGAAGGAATTGTGGTAGAAAAAGAGGAGGGATGCCACAATATGGGCAGCCCTAAACCACTTATACTATGAAATGAGAACCCGACACTGTTCTTGTTTTTTCTCTTTCCTAATTTTAGTAGCTATTTTTACCTCCTTTTAAAAAAGTGTTGATATGAGTATCACACATTTTCATTTTAAGGCATTTTTTGGGCCTTTAAATCATCTTTGTCGTAAAATATTATTACTTTCTATTTTCAAGTGTGCTTTTAGACATTTAACAAAATAACATACATTGAGAAGCAATTTATATTGAAAAACATATATATTTTGCAATTTTTCCTTAAAATAAGACATTTTTATAGGCAAAATAAGACTTTTTTTTGACAAAATTCTAAGAAATTCTAGAAAATAAAGACATTTACAACCATTTTCAAAAGATTTTCATAGAATTTTTGTATAAAAATGATATTATTTCATACTATATTCCAAAATGTTAGGATTCACATAAATTCATGAAAAACTATACCATATATTTGTAAATAACATATTAAAACAATATATATAGAAATTTTATTTCTAAAATAAAGTCTGAAAGTCAAAAAAATACTAATATATCTTATCAAAAAGTTGTCAAATTTAACATTTTCTTCAAGACATTAAACTAATCAACAATATCATGCAGGCCAAATTCTTCATTGAAATTGGAATTTTCTGGAGCTTGACTTTCCTCAGGGACATCAATGTCCTCTTCCATTGGGTCTTCTATGTCTGCAAGGTGCCCAAAGTGCTCATTTCCAAACATCCCTCCTAATGGGGGTTGAGGCTCTTTTGACATCTTCGCCACAAGTGTTTAACTAATCTCTCCTTTCTTTATATCAACTTCTTGCAATTCATATGGAAGAACTTGAATAGCATTAATTCTTTGCTTGATGTAATTGCATTGCACTGGATCATTATCAATGGATATGCAATTTCTTCCTTTTTTTAAGGAGCATGCTATTTTGTACCTAATAACCAAAAACAAAAAAATAGTTAAGGCAAATAGAATAAAGAAGCATACTTAAAAAAAATTAATGAATTAAAAAAAAAACTTGAAATATGTTTCCATATGTAATATCTGAAATTTGACCTGAACCCGTGAACAAATCTAAGACCCAATATCCTTCTCTTGAAAATGTATCTATGAGATAATTAATCAATGCTTGTGGCTTTTGATAGATGTTTACAATCACTCCTTTTAAATCCCTTTCTTCATATGCCAATTTTTTAACCATGGCATTATAAGTCAACGTTCGACTATATTTGCCTTCACTTTTTTCATTGATTAAAAGAGATTCATAAGTCTCATATTTTGTCCAAGTTGCAAGATGTATGTTTTCAATATCATTCAGAAATGGATCACTATTGGAGCTACAAATATTAGGCTTTTTTCCTCTAACCAAAATTAAAAAATAATTTAATTAACTTATCAATAAATATAATTGATTTATAAATTCAATAACTTGATAAAATAGTGCAAATATATTACCAATAAAGTTGCTTCCTTGTTTTTGCTTTACCCTTGAAGGATGTCAACAACCCCCCTAATTGTGTGTCAGAATGGAAAACAATGAATCTCCATAGTGGTGATGTTGTGACATCTAGAAATCCTGAAACCACTTTATTGAATGATTGGAAGGAATAAGGCTCACAATCATAAGTAGCGTTTCATATATTGTATCCATGAGGGATATCTACAATAACTAGGGCATACTCATTTTTAGGTACATTTTTTACAATGTCTGCACAATCACCTAAAATGAATTTATATTGCACAGTTTCAAGCCCATTTCAAATATAATGATCAAGTGTATCATCAAGTTTAACGTTTGCAAGACATTGTCTCCTTTGTCGTTCTATTTTGGCTCTTTGGATATGAATTTTGAAGGACTCTAGTACTCCATATGTACCCCTCTTTGGCATCTTCAAATGGAAATTTTCTCTATAAGTAATAAAATAGAAATTAAATAAATTATGAAATAAATAATTCAGGATGTATCATAAATCAACATACCTTCTTGAATGCAACAAAAAAATGTTTTAAGGTTTCTATTGAGCTTGATTATGGATAATTGCATTTGACATCATCCCAACTCTTCTCATTCAACATTATAACCATCTCCTCTTGTATTTTCATGTAAATCTTGTGACTAGATGATGAAACAATAAATAATGTTTACAATCATATATAATAATACAACATAATACTTAGAACATAACAAAAAATTTAAGCTCAATAAAAACATTTTGCACCATAAAAAAACATCAACTTACTTGTCAAATTCACTCCACATTTACTCCATTGATAAATCACCTGACTTTACCTGTGACAATATTGTAGCTATTAGTGTTTCATCCTTCACACCTTGCATTGTTCTCCAAGGTGTAATAGTCATGTCTTCTAGCAAGTTCTTGACATCACGACCTGACTTACCATCGGTCCATGGAACAACTTTACTTGTTTTTACTTTTTGATTTTTATGCCAATATTCTCCCACATGCTAAATATGTCCTCAATCAAGTCCCATGTTTTCCCTCCTCTGAATACCAACTAGAAATATCCATCTCCATCTTTGAATGCATCATTGCCTTTGGAATTTTTTTTTGTTTCACATTATCCTCTTTAATAGGGATACCTATTTCCAGACAACATTGTTTTCGAAAACTTGCATCAACTTTAGATTTATCTCCACCACATATTTACAAATATTCATTGTGGATAAATCTAACCCTTTGAATAAATGTCATAGTCATCCTATATTCGCTATCTGTGTTATGATCCCATGCCAACAACTTTGCTTCTACATCTATTACCAGCATAAATGATGCATTTCATTATTTCAAAAATAGGGTTATTGGGATATTCTTGCATCAACTCTCGTCTTGCCTCTGCAGAATGATCCCCCCAAGAACATAATATTTTTAATGAAAACTTCTTGTTTGATCAAATTCATCTCTAGTAGGAACATTTTTCGGGTCAACAAGCACTAGGCAGTCAACCACATGTGCATAGGGATTGTACCTCATCAATGATTTCAAGTTGTGAATATGAAAATGATGTGGTTTTCTAATTCTAAATTGAACTTGCCCTTCTGTGGGTCTAAAAAGTTGATTCACATTCAACTCAAATGCATGTTCATTGTTAACCAATTTATCCCTCCGTAATTGTTCTCAAATGCCATTTTGTGTTGACTTGACAATGTCATCCTCTAGATCAACACCTGAAGTAATGATTTCCCTACTACCCCCAGAATTTTTACTCTCATATTCATGGATAACATTGGAATCAGAAACAAAAGATCTCCTCCTTTTCTGTCTTGAAGTGATTCTGTCTAAATCAACAATGCCTTCATCAGGAATTGAAGCACCCTCAACCATATTTCTTATACGAGATTGATTCTTACACTTACCAGCAGGAGTAATAACCTCATTGGAAACAATTTCAACATGTTCACTTGGGTGAGATAACAATTTAAATGTAACCTTTCTAGGTACCTGATTTGATTTTCGGATGCCCTTTCCTCTTTGTGCTTGTACTTCTTCATTTTGAACATTTGACACTTGTTTCTTCTTCCTTTCTTCTTGTCCCTTTTGAAGAGCGGCATTAACGACATCCATAGGATTTTCGTGTATATAATAAATTCCATTCAACATGTTTGAAATCGACCTAGCAAAATTGTGCAAAATAAAAAAAATTATGGTATTAAATCTATTACATTGTGATATCCAAGTTATAAGAAAAACAATTTAGAAATAATCTCAATATTGAAACTTACTCTCCCGCTTTCAATATCATGCACAACCTCTTCACAGAAGGGTGTGAAAGCTTCTTGAACATTATATTTTGAAACCTTCAAACACTATCAAATTTTGGAAAAGGTCTTCATTTGTTTCACTTGTGCATAAAAAATTTCTGTACTCGACATCACACATATATCTCTCAACAATGCCAATGAATGGTAATCTGATTGAAGAAATTGAAATGCAGCAGAATATAACTGAATACTATATGCTTTCCTTGATATTTTTCCTTTAGATGCCAATAATAATTTGTCATGTCTTCTTCGACCGCATACTTCCATTCTCTAGCATTCTTGATTTTTGATTCCTCAAAGGTCAAAACTTCATCTTGAGGCTCAACATTCTCATATACCTCAACAGTTTTTTCGACGCAATCATCGCCGCTATTGATCTAGAAACCTTCACATATATCTTTCGTGATTCCATTCTCCCTATATCCAAAATGTACAAATTTAAAATACAATCAACAAACATTCATAAACTAAAAAAAAATCAAACATCAATAGTCACTATAAAATGTATTTGAAATTTGTCGAAAAACATTAACCCCTCCCTCCAACTCAACCCCCTAACACTAACATTACATTAAAATTAAAAAAATAAAACCCCCTTAAGCCCCCAAAACATTACATTAAAATAAAATTAATAGTCATTAAACCCCCTCCACCCCCCCTAATTGCTCCCCTAACATTATATTAAATAAATTAAAAACAAATTAAAACCACCCCCTGATTCCCTAAACCCTCCCCAACATTACATTAAAAAAAAATAAATCCCCTCCTAACTCCCTAAACCCTCCCCATCATTACAATTAGAAAAAGACGAGAACAAGAGAATGAGATGAGAACATGATAACTTATTAGTTTCACTTAAGGTATTCACCAACTACCAGCCACAATTTGAGTGGTTGTAGTAGTATACACTAAAATAAACCTTAAAATTTTATAAATGGTATGTTATTTTAAAATAAATAAGTAGATTTAATTATTAAAATGATAATATATTTTTGCTTGCATGTTAAATTCAATCCAATTCAATGTTTTTTAGAATTTTCCACCTCAATTCTGTGTTTACTAATATAAGATGCGATGGGTTGAGCTGCAGTTTTGAGCAAATTTAGTTGTGTCCATCACTTCTTTTATGTTATTTTAAAATAATGTAAGTTCGAGCATGTTCCAATTACTTAAACGTCTTTTCGTCCAAAGTGTATAATTTTGCAATAATCATAATCTATCTCTTTGGCTTTGGGATAAGCTCATCAAATGTAAGTATACGTAATTGTAGAATCGCCTCATAAGGGAGGATTGCTTCTATTCCAAACACAATTTATAAATGGGTTTCTTCCCTGTGGCAGCCTTTACATTGGTCCTATAATCCCAAAAGGATAAGAGATGCCATTCCTCTCAATTAATATAATAGAGTTGGACTCTCCTTATAAAAAAGATGGCCTTGAAGTGTCTCTATAAGCTTCACAAGTCATATATCATCTTGATTTAGGAAACTGTGTTAGACATTGAAGATTCCAAAAGTATTCTTACTTCATTTTTAAAGAAATTATAGTTTATAAGAGTAGTCAAAAATGGTAGATCAAGGTGGACTATACTTTGTATGGAAACCTTATCTCCAATTGTAAGCCATTATTTGATTCCTATAGGCATATGGAGAGTTTTAAACTCTTTGGAATCAAGTAAAAGATATCAATAATACACATGTATGGCCCCTACAGTGATAGGAAACAATACAAGGATAATATATTCTTTACCAAGGATTATCTTAAAGAGGAGTATATAATTATGCAAAGGATTTGAATTATGTTCCAAGTTGAAATATGCGGAGAGATTGCCACTAATAGACCTTCTAAAAAATTACTTTCTTCATAATATTTAGGAAGGAGGTTTACATGATGTTGAGCCTATAAGTTTTGTGCCAACCTAGAGGAATCAAAGGGTAGGTAATGAGGGAATTTTAGAAAGTTTGGAAAATTTTTGGTCTCTCAAAAACTAATTGATGATTATGATATAAAAAGAAGATGTGTATGAAATGGGGTCCTCTCAATCAGCTTCCCAATGTTTCTCTAGGTGGAGAAGGACAAATATAACCCAAATGGATTTGTTAAGTTCAACTTAATTTGGATGGAAGATGAAGAATTTGTGAAAAATGTAAAGGAAGAATGGAGACATATATCAATTTCTTCTCAAGAGTAAACAATGTTTCAATTTTTCAATATTTTAAGGAATGTGAAAAGGGAAACCTTTGAATGGGCTAAATTAAAGTACTTGTATTTAGAGGAAAAATTGATTAAGTTGGAACAACATTACCCTACATAACATAATTATAAATGAAAATCACATAAAAAATGTGCCCATTGAGGGCATCTTCCCTAAGACTAACCTAAGATTGCCCCATGAAAAGGAAATGCTAGGTTTACATGGTTTTGGAGTAGTGATATATCTCTCAAAATCACATAATTTAATTCATAGAAAGGCTAAAGAGAGGTACCAATAACATTGCAAAATGTAAGGAATTGGTAATAGTGTTGAAATTGTATGAAGAAAGAAATCTTACTCATATTCATGTGATTGAGGAATCCAAGTTGTTATTGATTTGGCAAAAGGATCCATTGGGATAGAGATCCTTGTTTTGAAGCTACTATTTGACAAAGTAAAAATACTCATAGATGAGTCTAGAAAGAGCTCAATAGGAAAAGAAACATACAATCCAAAAATGTGTTAGAGATTCTAGAGGGCATATGGTATTTAAATGGGGAGGAAGCTCGAACAACTCTACCACATGAAAAATTCATTTATTTTTAATACTACATGGGATCAAGTTTTGTATATGACAAATGAAGGTAAATTAAAGTCTTATTTTATATTTGTATGGTACCATGATTATAGATCCTTATTGTGGTTTAATAATGATATATAAAATTAAATTAAAAACCAGATTATTTTAGGAATATGGATAAAATCTTAAAAGAAAAGTATCCTAAAATACATAAAGTACAATTTTTTCTTTTAAATATATATTTACGAAAATAAAATTGTTTCACCTAGACATACCATTTTCAAAAAATAAGAAAAAGCACACATTGCAATGCATAAAAAAAAAATATGTGGAAAACATATTAAAAAATTAAACTAATTATATAGGACGCAATCTGAGCTTGGAATCGCTCTTTTATAGAGACGCCCAGGTTCTCTTTCAAATTGCATGGTTTGAAAATAATAATGTAAACCACTCATTTATCTTGGGATTGCTCTATTATAGAGATGCCCAAAATTATTTACCTTTGACGTTTTTATTTGCCTGGGGTTAATCTCCTAAAGGAGATACCCAGCGTTAGGTTGGAGCACAATAGTTTAAATACAACACAGTCATTAATTCTTGGTATGGAAACGATCTGCCCAAGCTTGGTTTGAGTGAAATGTTTTAATTAAAATGCAGTTAAAATTGGAGTAAACTTTCTATCCCACCATTTGCAAAGCCAGGTCGTTTCTTTTAGAGACTTTAATTCAAATTTAGTTAAGAAATATTTCTCAGGCCAAGCGAAATATTTCTCAGCCAAGCGGGAGAGGTTTTTATTTTTTTATTATTTTTTTAATAATGTTTGGGGTTAAATTTATTTGAGGAGTTTGACTTTTAAAAATTTTTAGTATAATGTTTTTTAGGGGTTAAATGGGTTGAGAGGGTTTAGGTTTTTTTATTTTAAATGTAATGTTGTTAGGGTTAGGAGGTTAGAAAGAGGAATGGGTGTTTAAAAATAAAAAATAATAAAAACTACAAATCCTAGGATAGGGCTAGGTCTTTTTCTTCAATTAAAAGTACACTCTTTTACAAAGCACATGGTTTTAGTGGCCCGTGGTTTCTTGCTAGTTACCTAGGTTAATTAAAAAAAACTAACCTATTTATTAAAAAAAGAAAAAAAAACTAACCTATTTATTTCAAAAGAAAAAAACTAACCTTGAAATTATTAGTAAATTTCTCCAAACTGAATGATGAATAGTAGGAAAACTAAATGATTTATATACCTTAAATTAGGTTTAACATTAATTGTTTTACGAATGTGGGATTAAACAAAAAGGTAATAACCATTACTTTATTACATATTGGATATATATAAATTTACACAAAACTTTACAAAAAACTTCACTGGTTTTATATGCATGGGGACATATCAATATGTAATTATTGAATACATTATTTCATAGTTTTTTTTATATCATAAATTTCTTTGTTTTTACTAGGTTTACGAATGTGCTTGAAATGTGCCCTCTATTTTTGGTGGGAGCTTTTGGAGGGAATATTTTGAACCAAAATTTTGGAGGAAATTTTTTGGAGGGGAAATTCCATTCTCATAGTTATAAGATTGTTGATTAACATTTGCACCATTCTACGTTTTGGTGAGGTCTATGGTAAAAGTTCATTGTCTTCTCTATTCATATTTTTCTATAATTCTATCTTTTATTGAGAAGACATGGACTCATCTGAATTAAATTCCAATGTCAAAGAAGAGTTGTATTGTTCATCTAGTGAAGATAGTGACAGTGTAAGAAATGTAATCAAACATGTTGTTCAAGAACTTCCAAATTTTGAATATTTTGAAGGCAATAGTAATGAAGGGAAAGTAAGTGACGGTGATGATGATGACGATGAATATATTCCTCCAAGTGGGGACCCTAAAGACAATAAACAAGATGATGACAATTTTCCTCCAGGCGAGGATTTTCAAGGGACCAATGATGATTTTTCTCAAAGCGAGGATTTTGATGGGACTAATGATGATTTTGCTGAGCATGCATGCACCAATAATGATGATGGATTTATTCATAACAAGGATTCTAACAGGATGAATGATGATTATCCTTCAAGCAAGGATTTTAATGCGACCAATGATAATTCTACTCCTAGCTGTAATGATTTTAATGGGAAAAATGATGGTTTTCCTCCCAGCGAGGATTTTAATGGGACTGATGATAATTTTCATCCAAGTGAGGATTTTAATGGGATAGATGATGATTTTGGTGAGGACAAAAAAAATCAATAATGGTGAAGATGATTTTCCTCCAAGCGAGGATTTCAATGGAATTGATGATGAGTTTCCTCCAAGCAAAGATGCCAATGGCAATGATGATGGTTTTCCTCCAAGCGAGGATTTCAATGGAACTAATGATGAGTTTCCTCCAAGCGAGGATGTCAATGGAAATGATGATGATTTTCCTCGAAGCGAGGTTTTCAATGGAACTGATGTTGAGTTTACTCCAAGCGAGGATGTCAATGGAAGTGATGATGATTTTCCTCCAAGCGAGGATTTCAATAGAACTGATGATGAGTTTCCTCCATGTGACGATGTCAATTGCAGTGATGACGATTTTCCTTCAAGCGAGGATTTCAATGGAACCGATGACAAGTCACCTTTAAGCGAGGATGTCAACGGCTCTAATGATGATTTGCCTCCAAGTGAGGATTTTCTTGGCACAGATGATGAATTTACTCCTAGCAAGTATTTCAATGGAACCAATGATGACTTTTCTCCAAGTGAAGATTTCAATGGCACCAACGATGATATTCCTCCAAGCGAGGATTCCAATGACATTGATGATGATTTTGTTGATGATGAAGCCACCAATGATGAAGACAATGATTCTCCTCCAAGTATGGATGTTACATGCACCAATGATGTCAATGTTAAATCTCAAGAATTCCCTTTCAATGAAGAATTTAGTGGCACCAATAGTTTTGATGGTCACATTAATATATCCGCAAGTGATCAACTTATTATTGATCATGACAATCATTTTCATATTGAATTTGGTGATCATGTTTTCAATGAGGGGGGTCATATTCCTCACAATGAAAACATTCATTCTCATGATGGTGTTGTTGCAGACATAATGGTCCACGAATGGTAGAGACATAATCCAACAATGAGCAGGATTAAGTATNATGTCAATCCAAAGCATTCCAGTTATACAAGGTCTAGGAAAGAATTGCTCACAAGTCCAAGTTCCATTACTCATTTGATTTCGAGTGAGTGTTGCCACAACAATTGTTTGAAGGGTATAGGCTACAATTATGCCTTGGGGAAAAGGAACGTGTATTTATCAATGAAAAAAAGTATGCAAAATTTATATTTAGTGGGGTGTATGATTTCTACTAGGACAGGTTATGATTACCACGTTGGAAATGTTATTCTTTGTAGAAAGGCATTCAAAAGGATTCACTCAATTGGTAATCTTAGATTATCCAGAATCCAAACAAGACTAGAAAAGGATCCAACATTTTATTCTGACGATTATTAGGGAGGAATCACTGGACCATCAACACATAATGCAATATCATGGATGCATGATTTCTTTTCCAAGCATGGAGAGCGTATGCCAAATACAGAAACAATACACATTCCATATAATTTCACAAGACATGGAACCTACAACTTATACAAGGATTATGTTCAAGGTGGTCAAGGAAATGGAAACTTAATCAGATATGCATATTTCACAAGAGTATGGAAAAAGAAGTTCAACAACATCCGCATTCCAAAGAGGTCAAGGATGGGGATCTACAGTACATGTGCTTCTCTTAAAGAAAGAAGGGATAGAAAGATGTATGTTTAAAAATTGTTTATTTTTTAGATAAATGTCAATTATGAAAACTAGTTATCAATATTTATTTATGTTCTTTGTAGATTACATAATCAATTCATTGCAAGAACAACATAATCAACAATCAAATGAATGACAAAAGTTGTACAAACATCACAAGATGTGTTATGATGCCCCACATAAGTATATGGGTTTGATAATTGATGGCATGGATCAGAAAAAAACATACTTGCCACATTTTGTTCGTGTGCCAAAGAATTTAAAGGAGGAAATTTTTATTCAATTTCACTTGGTTGGGTGTATGGTTTTTAATGGTGAAATGTTTCCAAGGGTTTACTTTACAGCTCCAATATTCACAATGATGCAAATTTGACCATCACCATAATTCATCATGTCCTTTCTCATTGTCCTGGTGATCTTCTTGAAGTTCTATATCTGCAATTGGACAACATAAGTCGAGAAAACAAAAATCAGGCCGTGTTTGCTTATCTAAACATGCTTGTTGAATTGAGAATTTTTAAAAACGTAAAAGTTGGTTTCCTTCTTGTTGGGCATACACATGATCATATTGACCAAATGTTCAACCATTTTGCAAGGACACTGAGGAGGAAGAAATTTGGGAGCCTACCATCATTGATTGAAACTGCAAGGAAAGCATACCATCAAGAACCTGTTGTACAAAAATTGGAAGAAACTGTTGACATACGATGATTTATTTTTGGATCGCATGGTGAAGAAAGGTGCATTGAAAAAATTAATGACATTAGCTTTCAGAATCAATTTTGTATAAAAAATATTGATGCAAAAACACTACTGTGGGGCAAGAAGTACTCAACTAGCACAGAATGGGGGCCTTCATCAGGTTTGACATTTTTGAAATTCATCCCAAATCGTCAAATGTATGCTTCAAATTTATTGTTATTGCAATCATCTTCAGAGATTCATAATGCAAGGCGACACAATATAGATGTTAATTCTTCTCAATGCTTGGAAGAAATTAAAAAATACTATCAAAGATACATATGAGTACTTTGATGTTGTTAATTTTGTTTGGTGTGAGTCTTTTTTCATGGAGAAAAGTGACATAATTTCAAACTCTACAAATGGAGATATATATTTGAAGTCTCCATTTACTTGGCCACAAAGAGTATCAAATGAAAACGAGGAAACAAATGTTGAACCTCAAGGTGTTCAGTTTTCTCAATTAGAGGAAAAAGAAATGTATATTGGCTCTAGAAGATCACCTGCAAAGCGTCGAGAGATGGAAGATCTTTACAGGGGCTCGGTACAAGATATCAAGGAGGGTTGCGTGATTGTAGTTTTGGATACAGATGATGCACGTGATTATCCTTTCTGGATTGTAAAAGTTATGAAGGTGAATAGAGAAAATGAAGAGTAGTATCAATAGAAGTACATTGGTATGCAATAGATACACACCCATTTGATGGGGTACACAAGGTAGAGATGGTGGTTGAGAAAAGGGTTTGCGGAAAGAGAAAAAGAAAGGGTCAAAAAATAAATCGTCGCCGCATTGACATCTTAAAATTAGAGGAAGTTGATATACTTGTTTATGATTTCAAGTTGACAAAGAAAGACACTCTTCGCTCCAAGAATATAGAGATTATAAAAAAGTTGCTTCCAAACGAAGAAGTTGCAAGATGGGAGTCTGCTAAACCAAGCTATAGATCAAGAAGGAATATGGCAGCTGAAATGATGGGCATAGATGTAGACTCGGATGGAGCACCCATTGATAATAGAGAAGAATATGGGTCATCTACATCTTCGTCCAGTCCTTCATCTGTAAAAATTGTAGATTATGATGGGGTGTCAAATTCCAAGGATGAATTTGAATAATTTTAAATGAAACCTTTTAGATGTTTTTTTATTAGTATGATATTTGTAATTGAAACCCTTAAGGAGATTTTGAATATTTATATGAATCATTTGTTCTTGTATGGTCTAATATATGATTTCATTATGAATCACATCATAATTTCTTTGATTTTATATGATTAGAGTGGTGAAATTATTTATGAAATACTTTTGTTTCTTTAATATGCAAGTTTCAAAAAAGTTGTAATTTATCTTTTGGAGAAAAAAATATTTTTCCAATTTAGGGTTTGATTTTAAAGTTTTTGTAAACAACAGTATGGGATGTTTAGACCATGGCTCTATTTTTAACCCCGAAAAAAAAATGTATACTGGTATCAACACTTTTCTATTTGGGGGTGTTTTTGGTGTTTTTTTTGCAAAAATAATCATTTTTATTCCTAGAGTTCTCGTTCTTAGTATAAAGTTCTTGTTTCATAGTATAAGTGGTTCATAAGGTAAGGTTTTAGGACTGTTCTAAAGGGCTGAACCAAAGGTAAGGAAATAATTGAAATGGGAGCCAATGAAGGAGGGGAGACACCCGAGGTTGGGAGGGAGCAACGAGGATGGAAAGGGAAGGTCTTCCAAGGCAGCGAGGGTGAAGAGCAACTAAGGGAGAATGGTAGCGAGGGTTAGGATAGAGTTGTTAGGGATGCAATGGCCTCTAGGGATGTTTTGGGGTGGAAGAATTAAGATACTAACCCTACAACTAACCTAAAAACTACCCTAGGACTAACCCAAGAACCAACCTAACCAAACTAATCTAATTTTTTGGAGAAGGAAAGTGTGAGAGAATCAAGGGAAACCCTACCCTAGCACAAGCCCTACCCAACCTAGGGATTCTAAGGAGAATGGATAGCCTAGTGAGGAAGAGTCATAGGTTAAGAAACTAGCCTAGAAAAACTAAGGAGAAACCTCAGGGAACCCTTGCAAGGAGACAAACCGTTGTTTGCTAAGGTGACAAGAAGGAAGGTAATGGCCTATCCTCAGGAAAAGTGCAGCTGTAGGGACACCACTAAGACTCGGACATACACATCCACCAACATCCAAACAAAAAGGTAAGAAGCTTGAACTCCTTGTGCTTGTGTTCATCCAACAAATCGAAGCATCAACAAAAGCAGAGATTCACCAAAGAATTTACCAGAAAAATAGCTTGCATTAACCAGAAAACTTCCTCAAGAGGAGTGCATCCATCCAAAGAAACCCTAACATGGGTAAAACAAGTGCATAGTGTATTATCCATAAGTTCTGTTTTTAAAATGAAAGTGAGGTGATCTATTTATATGATCTCACACTCACTTTTTACAAAATATCAAGTCCTACATGCCTTAAAATAAGTCAATTCGAAATTATAAAATGTCAACTAAAAATTAAAAGAAAATAATAACAAAATATAGCTTAAGGTAGGCTACCTGGGGTATTTGTATCCGTAAGTGCAAAAACATGCTCAAATAAGTGAATCACTCCGAACGAAATGCTGGAGTGAGCTGGAGGGAGGGAGTTATACCCCATATAACCCCTAGAATGCTGTAAAATCCCTCAACACCCTCCTCAAAGCATTAAAAGGTCTGGTACAGAGGTGTTGTAGCTACAATAGATCCCATGTTTTATCCAAAACACGAGAGCCCAAATTTTTATATGCAAAAGGTGATGCTTGAGTTCCTTAGTCATTTTGGGATTTCCATGTTGTTTATCATGATTTCTATGTCTTTGTCATGATTGATTTAGTTAATATTTTTTAAAATTTATGCGGGCATTTATCTGTGTTTTGGTGAGTTGCGGAAGGAATTAACTTTTCTCAAAAAGTGTGTCTTTCTCGCAACCCGCATCCCGCAATTGCGGATTGCGGGATTGCTTTGTAAATATTTTGAACTTTTCATCCCACAACCCACAAATTGCAGATTGCGGAGGGTAGTTGGGTTAATAAATTGTGTTGTGTGTTTTCACAACCCGTAACCCACAAATTGCGGATTGAGGATTGCGGAAAGTTTAGTTTAACTGTAGGAGCATTTGCATTCCCGCATCCCGCAATTGCGGATTGCAGACACTTTTTGTTTGTTTTCGTTTGAAGTTGCATTTCCATACTTATATTCTATCACACATATCGCACCATACTTATATTCTATAATATTCTGCTATGATTTCATGTTAAAATATTTTGAAATATCCTCCCATGGCATACTATGTTGTTTAAGTAACATGTGATAACACCTTAATCACATTTTACCTCACCTTTAAATGCAAATATTTCCAATTTGAAACTTTTAGGTTTTGCATTCCAACTTCGTCCAATCCTCCAATATTATGACCTACTTTATTTGATCCTGAGCACTTAACACCATCTTTTATCAGCTCCAACAATGGCATATAGGTTAAGTACATTGATAGTCTCATATTCCTTTGATTTGAATCTCCAAAAATGAATATCATTATTATAAATCAAAATAGTATACTTTTGAATCTCCAAACACGAATATCATTAATATCAATCAAAATAGTTCACTTTGAGAAATTGAATGTATCATTTTTCATTTAAGTTAACGTGTAATATTAGAGGACAATTACTCTCAAAGAGTTGGGGATTGAATACGTACTAGCATAGATCTATTTTAAACCCGTATTTATCAAGCACCAAGATAGATCCAATTTTTTTAGGTGTACATTTTTTTACCATTTGGATCCCTCGGTACTTGATAGACCTGGGTTTAAAATGGATCTATGCTAGTTTATTTTCTTTTATATTTTATTTAAGTCGATCTGTAATTTATATTTTTCATTTTTTATTTTTTAATATTTTTTATTTATGTCGGCTAGCATAACGTGACATGATCTCCCCCATATTGGGCTGGAGAGCACCACACCTCGCTTCTCTCGGTGCAATGAGGCAGATTAATAAGTTAAAAATACTATTGTAGGTCATTTTTCTTTTCACAATAATTACTTTTTAGAGTTACAAAGTATCAACAAATATGAATTTAGATGGAACTTATATTCTGTTCTTCAAAATTACATTAGCTAATTACTTATTTTTAGTGATTAGTCCCTGCCTTTGGGTTGGCAGGGACTATATGAATGGGCTTGCCCTTAAAATATTACTCCTGCACATTTCTCAATCTAAGTTTACATATTTTATCCTAGCTTTTGTTCAAAAGTATGAATGACACCTTTTTATTAACCTATCAAAATATACATGATCTTTTGGCCACCACTCATTTAAATTGTGGTCTTATTTGGCCTAAAGTATCCATAAGTATTTTGGACTAAAATTTCCAAGTCGATTAATGCTAAAATGTCTTTAGCATTACTTTGATGGCATTTATTGCTTGGTTGCATAAATTTGGTTGAAACGTTTTTGTACTGTAAGCATTTAAAAATGATGCTCGTGGCAATGTGCCTACTGGACATGTTTGTTGTCTACTGTCACTAGGAACTTTTGCTGTTGGCTCATCCACCCTTTAGGTCAGCAAGTAATCTTGTGAATTCAATAACCTCATGCTATTGTTATTTCCTCACTACTGCTGATTCCTTATGCTACTTCTATTTCTTCGCTACTGTTGTTTCCTTTTTCTGTACGTAAGTTTTCACTATAAAAACCATTTAGCACATCCAGGATCTATTAATTTCATATTGCAAGCATCCAGAACAAACCAAACACAGATATAGTATCATCCGTTGAAGCAATATGCAGTTGTATGTTTGGGTAAACATTTTTCTGCTTAATTGTGTTATGTTTCCATTTAGATATGATATGCTTCTCCTCCTGTAGACCCTATATAATTAGTTGTAGGCTCTTTTGTTGAAAAATTAGGGAGACAATATGAAGTTGGACAATTTTCAACTCCTAAGACACAATGCAAAGGTATATTGTAAGGGTTTTACAACAAATTCAATATTTGATATTTGGTTTGTTCTGTCTCAATAATTGTATGGTGCTAATTCATTGATTTATACCAATTGGTTCACTGGGTTTGACTTAAAAAATCTAGATACATTAATTCCATAAACTTGTATAAGCAGTAATTACCTATCATGTAAAATCATACATGTACACTTTAAGATGCCAAAATTACAGTGAAAGGTGGATTATATCATGTAGACCAGAGCACTAACTATAACTAGATGTGTGTTGTGCCATGAAAAAAATATTTCAGCGCCTAAAGGATCAAATAAAACAATCAATTCTAACAAATGAAACAATCAATTCTAAAATAATTTAGCAGTAAATGAAACAATAAATTCTAGTATTTGATTGTTATATTGCGTACCTTTGCTAAATGCAATATTCTGATGCCATTCCTTCTGAAGCTCAGAGTAGAATGTGGAGGTCTTAGTACCACATATAAACATTACAACTTATAGTTTGATTAACATCTAAATCACGACGACATGCCTGACCACCATTTGCAAAGTCACTATATAGAGTAGACCCAACAATAAAGAAGTGGTGAGATAGGCATATCCGATGATAAAAAAAAAACCATTGCGCGCAGTTATTCTTATTTTGGTTTTAATCCCTGTTTACACAAACGGTTGCATAAGATGTGCAAAACAATTTGTGCGAGCTTCCAAATTACAATTCAAATCCGTGCAAAAATACCCAGAAATGTCAACAAGCAGATCTTATTCCTCATTACAACAGTCCATTACAGTTACAATGCGTCTAGCAACATCTAGAAATGTCTATGATGTGTAAAACTTACTCCTCATTGTAGCAGTCTTGTTTTATTGATTCAATTGGGGTCTGTCTCATAGACTCTGGTTTTCAATTCCAATGTTAATGAGATGTTCGAGTTTTAATTGCTGGAGAAAACTTTGTTAGAAACATCGGTATCTACATAGAGTAGATGTGCACTTATTACTGACTTACTTACTATCGACAGACTTCTTGGAAACGATTATTTATGTAATCAACCGCTGGTAATAGTGTCCTTCTATCAATGCTCGAATACTAAAGACCCTATGGCTGTTGCGATTCAATCCCTGGTCTCGCAGTTCAATTCGCACCTGTCCACATATTATGAAAGAGGTGTTCCATCTTATCCATCTGCCAATAGTAGCACATACCCTTCATTACCAGCTCATGACCTATTAGAAAATCTCACAGAAAAGCGATGGATTATTCTTTTCTATTTTTTAGGTGGATGGAGATAACTTTGTAAATTTTTTAATGCAGGCGATAGTTGTGTGTAAGTGAAGTAACAAGAGTGTGTTCATTCCAATAATCACCAATGATAGCCAAGTTTGGTATGTCCTAGGTGTTGATATTCTATGTCTTCGTCCATAGTGCGTCATGGTAAAACATTGAACTGTTGGCATTCCCTATATCCTGGATGACGTGGTGACATAATAGAATTAAGCCTTTGCCTCTACTGGTTTTTAAAATTTGTATACAAAAACAATATACATAAACTAGTGCATAGTCATTTGATCCATAAAAGGAAGGGACTTGCTGCCTTTAGCAGCTCCACTTGTCTAATATAGTTTTTTTTGAATTCAGAGACTAATATATTGAATTAAAATAGTAATACAATAAAAAATATAGTTTAGAGTGGCAGTTATGCAAGCAGAATGTGGTAGAGAAGGATTTAAGATATGCCCCTGAGGGGAATTCAATATTTTACAGACCAAATTATCCTCCCTATGAAAGGAAAAATTATCATGGTAGTACCAAATTAACAGAGTTTAAACATGAAAACTGAGAATAACTACAATATTTAACAATGGAGTCTAAGCCCCAAGTGGCCCAATTAAAAAAAGAGAACACATAATCCATGAAACCTGGATTAAGGTTTGGAGGGTGGCTCCTCCTCTATTGGAACCCCGAAGTCGAAGCTGAGCTGAGAGTTTGGTTCACCCATCACTGAGGAACCAAGTGGATTGACAGAAGATTGACCATCGTGTTTGTCGAGGCTCTTGCATTAATGTTGGTAGCCTCTTCACTTCTAGAGTCCTCCTCGCTGCTTGAGGGGATTCGCTTGACCGAGAGTGGCTCAGTTTTTATATATTTAGCTACAATGCCGAAGGCAATTTTTCCTTGATTTGTGCTTGACATGGTCCGCTGAGGAGGGGGAGGCGACTGTTCAATATCCATGGGAGATATTGATGGATTCACAGAAGGAGCCATGGGATCATTTTGGGGGCCAGTGGGATGAAGGAGAAGTCTGGCCAAGAGATTTTTTAACAACCCAGTAATTGTGCTTGCGATCAACTGTTCGGTTTTTCCGCTGAATGAGAACCTGTGAGCTCATCTTTCCCATCGTCAAAGAGTTGACAGAGAGAGTCAAGAATTTCCAAATCATAGCCTTTTGTGTTATCTTGATTCATGAAACTTTTGGTTCACTCATTAACAATGCCATGACCACCATGACCCCATCTAGGCATGGCTCACAATCCACGCGACATTTTCCACTCGATCAACAACACAAATTAATGAAGCTGCTGAGCACCAATAGAGAGGTTGAGAGTGGGAGAGAGAAGGTTGCGATGTTTCTCTGTCGCCTCTGACTTTGTGGGATAATCAATCTTCATAGGATTGAGCAGGAGCGAACAAATGAGGTGAAGAACAATGAGTAGGCTGCCCTTAATGAAGGGACACATATATAGAGGCACCATTAAGATTTCCTTAACTATGCATGGTGATGTAAGGTACCAGGTGATGGAAGCCAGGACACTTCCCATCATGATATTGGAGCCCACACCGTTCTAAATGGAAGCCAACTAGTGACAATTAAGGATGCGATGAGGTGATGTCAGAGGTGTTATCTCCCAAAATATATTTATTTTAAAAGTAGGAAGAATCTCCTTGTGTAATGAAAGATATGAGTATCACTGACAATTTGAAAACCTCTGTTTTTTATTTGGATGAAAATTTTACAAGTTATAGCTTTCGGTGGCTTAGGCGAGGACTATCATAGCTCATTAGCCACCGAAAAGATATGTTTCAGCGGCTAAATAGTTGAACACAGGCCAAAGGCGAACCACCAAAAGCAGTCTGAGCAAGCAGAGTCAAAGTAACACTTTTAGTGGCTTAGGCGAGACTACAGAAAACTCATTAGCCACCGAAAAGGGGCGCTTTCGGCAGACTAGAGAGAGAAATAAAAAAGGTTTTAACCACCGAAAGCGAGTGGCAAGCAACATCAGGAAAAGTACATCCAGTGGCTTAGGAGAGGCTCAGAACATCTCATTAGCCACCCAAAAAGGTCGCTTTCAGCAGATTAGAGAAGGGTGCAACACATATGCAAACCATCAAAAGCTGGAAGATAAACATTGGGTGAAAAACCCTTTCGGTGGTTTAGGCGAAAGCTAGGGCATTTTATTAACCACTGAAAGAACAGGTTTTCGGCAGTTAAAAAGGTTTTCTAACGAGGTCATTATCAATTGAAAGCAGAAATTCACCACGGCGACGGGGTAAAGGTTCCGGCGGCTTAAGCAAGAAAGACACATTTCGTTAGCCGCCAAAAGCTAGCTTTTCGATGGCTAGCGGACAAAATCACGAAGGATCTTAACCACCGAGAGGGAAAAATAAGGAAACGGTTAGGAACTGTCACATCTGACCCCGTCAACAAGATAAAATATCATTTGAGATCATGATTACCCATTGAAAATATTTGGAGCCGTATGACTATGTGGGAAATGAGTGAAAAGGGTCATTATGCAAATGGTAAAAGACTGATCTAACTGCAAACCTTCAGTTTTCCTCCACCTGTCCAAAGGTTCATCAAATAGCCACCAAATGCTCTGGCTGAAGTAGGTTATGGTTATGTGGGAAAAGAGATCTCAAGGATCGAGCTGCTGTCATCATTTTTGTGACCTCAACCTCCATAAATGACAGAAAACCCTCATAATCAGTGCCATGGTACTCCATCGTATTTCATTGTCAAAATTAGCATTTTTCCACCAGAAAAACTATCTCTGAAAGAGCAGCTTGCTAAAGCACACTGTATACAAAGTCTAAAAACTGTTTTGTAGGTACCCAGGAGATACACCCATCAGGATGAAGAAGAGTGGACCAGCTCTCAAGCAGGAGCTAGGTGATACTAGTTATTTAGAGGCCCATCCAAAGGTCTGCAAACTGTTCTAGGAGGTGGGCTGCTACAAGTTCTGTGAAAAAATACAAGGCTTCCATCAGCAGGTGGCTGAATATTTTTCCCTCACATTCGGTGGTTCAAACGCAATCATAGGAAAATAGGAGTTTCTCATAGATGAAGCACTAATAGTTGAGGTGATAGAACTCCCTTCCACAAGAGAGAAATGGTTCAAGACCACCATACCAAAAGAGGTGGAATTTAGGTCATACCTTAAGCCTGAGCATAGAGGAATAATATGGAAGAAGAGTGTACCATCATCATGGTTGGAAGAGAACTCACAAAAACTGCTGAAGGCCATTGTGGTCTATTTAGCCTGTGAAGGGAGATATAATAGAGAAATGATCTACCATTTCAAGCTCATGAACCATTTCACAGGTAAAAACCCTCTCAATCTGCGCTTTTATTTATACAAGAGTCTAGGGAAGATGGCACATCAAGTGAAATCCCAGCCATCCAAGATTGCTGGTAGGCTGTCCCACCATGGTCTTATCCAATTATTTGTCCAGGAGCTGTTGAAGAGAAGAAATATGGCTTGGCCTTATTTTCTATTCTGGAATGGATTTGAGACATGCCTTCAGCTAGAGGAGAAAGGGAAGTCTCCTTCCAAGAAATCTAGCACCCCAAGGAGTGGGAGAAGAAGGAGGAGGGCCATTTCCCCAATAGCAGCAACAGAACAACCTCCCTCCTCTTCCAAGACCAAGAAGGAAAAAAGGAATTTGGACTTCAGTGAGAAAGGTCAGGAGGCAGTAGTACACCAGGAAAATGTCTTAAATCTACCCTATTCAGATTTTGAGGAAGAACAAGAAGAGGATGCAGCCTTAGCTCTGTAAATTGTACTAGTGTTTGAAGCATTGCCATCCCCCACACCACAGGAGCAGGAGGAACCAACAAAAATAAGTTATTGCACAAGTCCCACCTGGAGCAGAGAGAAAGATACATCTTCTTGAAAAGGTTGAACAAAAGATACCTAAGGGACAATACCAGGTTATACAGGATGGTGAGGCTCCAAAGGCTGCAACTTAAGGAAGCCAAATCAAACCCTAGCAACCACCTCACCTTATCAACCCTAGCTGAAGCAGCCATCAGTCTCCAGCCTCCTGAAGCTAGCCAAGGCATTGTTAACATCCCTAGCACGAAGCTAGCAGAAGAGGAAAGCTGATCCAACTGGCCTGAAAAGACATTTTTGATGAAAACCTAATAATTTTTGTAAAACAGGGCTTTCAGTGGCTTAGGCGGACAATGGAACAGTTCATTAGCCACCAAAAGCGCCACTTTTGGTAGCTAACGGGTCCGATAGAATGGCCACTTAACCACCAAAAGCGGACAGAGGCTTAAATGCAAGTTTTGGCCGACATAACCAATTTTGGGCAAGTACATATGGTTTATGGACGTGATTTGAAGATAGAAGGCGCTGAGGGACACATTAGAAAAAGTCTGTGTGAGATCCACTATGACATAACCACGCCAAAAGGACACCAACCATAGCTATCAAAGAGAAATCAGTGGTACAACTTGCAAAAGACCAGTAGCAGTGATCACCAACATTGCTTCAGTTATTTAATGTTCAGTCAGTGAACTAAATCTTTATTAGAGTTAGACAAGTAGTTAGGTAGGGTTTCAAACCCTAATTTGCAAAAAACTGTTACTTTGTTTATTTTTGTAAAAAACAGATCCATGTTTTAGGATCTGTATATTTTTTGTAAAAGGCTATAAAGCCTAATACTATTTTTATAGAAAAGGTTTGACTTCGGGGATTTATAAGCCTATACTATTGTCAGCTTCTGATTTTGCTCATTCTTGAATATAAACTCTTCTGTTATGATTTGTTCAGCCTTCATCTCTGTCTTTACTGTACTTATGCCTGAATGTGTATTTAGGTTACTTTCAAGTTGATTAATAAGTAATAACTGTCATCTTATTGGTGTGTTAATGTGATTTGATTTATAAGTACCATCCTTATCATGATTTAGCCATTTATATGCATCTATTTTGTATGTAAATTTGCCATCCTTATGAGTTCTCCATCCCTGCACCTTATTGTCAATTTTTGAACAGTTGTAACTAAAAGCCTTGTAATTGAGTGAGTTTCATGCATGTCTTGAGAGTGGAAGGCTACATAGGTCACCTGACTTGATCCATATCAGAAAACCCTAAAAACATTTTAAGTTACCAGGCATCCTCGAGCTACAACCTAGAGGAGTTTCCTGGAGTGATAACAAATTGGTGCCGTTGTCGAGGAGAGAAGACTAAAGCTCAGCTTCCCTGGGAGATGACATAGATCCTTGCTTTGATGATAGACAAAGCTTGGACACTATTTTGGTTGTAATCATCTATCTGGTGAGTCCATTGAAATAAGGTGGCTTCAAGAAGACCAAGTACCAGAGTGAACCCTAAGGGGCCACCAACAACACCTGTTTCAGATCTAGAAGAAATTTTGAGAAGTGCTAGGGCTTTACTAAGATAGACCAAGAGTGCTGCACAAGAAGACACATCAGGTATTTCAAGAAATTTTTCTGCTATTATTTCTTCTAGTGAAACACTTAATTCTCAGGAATTTATAAACACATCAAAAAATATTAGGGTTTGGGCATCTTCAAGCACTGCTGCTTGTGAAGATCCAATCCTGGGTGACTCCATTGGGATACGTATACCACAACCACCTTCTCAGCAAGTACCTTCATCAGGGCTTCCTTCCTCAACCCTATCCATACCCATTTCCAAAATGGATGCTCTTCAATTGACCAAAATGGAAAGGATCTTGGTAGCTAGGTATTTCCCCCTTAATTTGCCAAATCCCCTCTCTGCCATGCCTATTGGAGATTACCTCAAGTATATGCCTAAGTTCATAGGAGAAGGGGATTTCATAGCTGAAGAACATCTAGAGGCATTTTATAGCTATGCTGAAAATATTAACATAGAGCAAGAAGATGTATGGACCAGGGTTTTTGTGCAAAGCCTAGATGGCCAAGCCAGGAAATGGTTTAAGGAACTGCTTGCTGGATCAGTGGTAGGCATTGAGGCCCTAGATGACATCTTCCTAAAGAATTGGGGAGAGAGGAGAGACCACCTCTACTATATCACAGAGTTCAACAACGTGAAAAGAGAAAATGGTGAGTCCGTCTCCAACTTCACCAAGAGGTTCAACAATATGTACAACAAGATCTCCACTGAAATCAACTCCACTGATACCTCAGCTAGGATAACTTATGCAAATCCCTTTGACTCTAATTTCTACCTACTTCTCAGAGAAAGGAGGTCTGCCTCCTTATCACTCATGCAAGATGCTTCCCGAGAGGTAGAATCAAACATTTTGGCATCTTAGAAGGTCAAAGGAAAGATTGACAAGAAGAAGCAGCCAACAGACCCTATTGGTTCTTCTTCATCAGAGAACAAGATTGACAAAATGAAAAAATTATTAGATAACCTTACTGCTGAAATGTCTAAATTGAAGGATCAAGGACAGATGCCCGTGAGGGGTAAAGGGCTAAGTGACTTTGCTCCTCGAAACCCTAGGTTTGTCCCTTATAGAAGAGGAGACCCCCCAGTGTATATTCTCAAAAGGGAGAGGAATCAAGGGGAATATTAGAGAATACGAGCTCCATTTCAAAATGTTGTACTAGAAGAAGAGCCAGAATTCATTGAAGAAGAAGGAGAGGCTGAAGACAACATCCACTGCATGGAGGATGAGGTGGACTACTCTTTTCTGACATAGGCAGAATATGAGGAAGCCCTAATTAATGAGCAGATCACTGAAGAGACTGTATATTGGGCTGATTGTCAGGAAGGGTACAATCTGAGGTCTAGGCTGGTTGCCCCTCCCAAGAAGAATACTGGGCCTATCAAGTAGACTGCTGCACCATCCAAAAAGGTCACTGTTTTACCAAATAAAGGGATTTTCATATCCAAAACATTGCAGAAACCAACACCTTCAGCCATTCCTGATCAGGTCCAAATCAAATTTTTAGGGCATGAGGTAAGGTTTCTTGATAGGATGCATTATTATTTCAACCTTGAGTCAGAAATTGAAAAATTGAAGATCCCTTTCCCATTAATTGAGCTAAAGAAAAATGATGCATTCAAGTCTTCCATTCTGAATTCCCTTCAGCCAAAGATGCATATTGAAACTGAATTTGTTAACCTTCAAGATGACAAGCCTGTTGTAACCCTGGGCCCCATGATCGAATACCTAAAGGACTCATGCCCTCCTTTCTACATATCCCTGCATATCCATGATAAAATCCTCCATAATTGTCTACTGGATTCAGGAGCCTCTCATAACCTAATGCCAAAGGCTATGATGGATGAGCTTGGTCTTAGTATCACAAAGCCCTACCATGATTTATTCTCCTTTGACTCCAGAAAATTCAAGTGCTTGGGCCTCATCAAATACCTGGTTGTGAACCTAACCCAACTACCTTCGAAAAGCATCATGATGGACATTGTAGTGGCTGAAATCCCTCCAAAATTTGGTCTCTTGTTGTCTCGATCATGGAGCAAAAGGATAGCTGGCACCCTTCAGATGGATCTTACATATGCCACTATCCCCATGTTTGGAGGAGAGACTAAGAGGCTGTATCGGTAAAATCACTTGGCCTGCATCATAAGCAAGGAGAGCAATTCATTGAATCACCCCATTTATGCAGTGGACACTGATTTTGGGTCATGCATTCTGCATATAGATGATTCTCAACAAACATCAGTTCAGCTCACTGAGCCCACCTATCAGCAGCCCGAACAAGTGACCACAGTAGTCTGGAGCACGTACTTTGATGGGGCTAGCACTCAAAGCTCAGCAGGTGCAGGTGTAGTATTGATCTCCCCATCCAAGGAAAACAATCATCTGTCTTACAAGCTTTAAAAACCACTAACAATATAGTAGAATATGAAGCCTTGCTTCCAGGAGTTAAAGCTGCCAAGGAGATGGGGATCATGTGCATGAGGATTTTTGGATATGCAGACCTCATTATATAGCAGGTCAACAACACTTTTCAGACAAAAAACATCATACAAAAGGCTTACAGGGATGAGGTATGGAAACTAAGAGACTCCTTTATGGTTTTTGAACTGTCATATATACCTAGGGCTTTGAATCATCTGGCTGATTCCTTAAATGTCTCTGCAAGTCTGTTCATTCCTCCTTTACCTCCCAAGCTTAGCTATGCTGTTTAAGTTAAATACATACCTTCCCTGCCAGACAATGTCAAATTTTGGAAGGTGTTTGAAAATGATGATGAGCTTGGTAAATTCCTTCAACTAGTAGATGAATTCTTTGATATGCACATAGACTAGGAAAACCTAAACATGGAGGAATCCAAGCAGCTCAAGTTGAAATATAAAGTGGCTGACCAAAACATTGTCCAATTTCTAGCAACTACATACCTCGAGGCCTAGTACCACTGGAAGAGATGTTTGACCACAATGACATCCCTTTTAAGCCTGCCAAAAAGGAGCTAGATCCTGCTATCCAAGAGCAAAACATAGGTAGCCAAAGCCATCCAAAACTGATAAATATGTATACTCAATTGACTGCTGATCAGAGGTCAAAGTTTTGCAGCCTGATAAAGGAGTTTGTTGATGTCTTTTCCTAGGAGTACAGTGACCTGAAAACCCATGACACCAATATCATCCAGCACAGGATTCCTTTGGAGAAGGACACCATCCCTTTCAAGTAGAAGCTGATATCCATCAGTCCTCTCCTATTACCAGTAACTAAAAAAGAAATCCATAAGCTCCTCAAAGCCAAGATCATAATCCCCCTCAGGTACTCCAAGTGGATTGCAAACCTAGTGGTGGTAAGAAATAAAAATGGAGAAATCAGGTTGTGTGTGGATTTTAGAAACCTGAACAAGTGTTCCAAGAAAGATAGCTATCCATTTCCCAAGATGGAACACCTGATGCAAAAAGTATCAGGGGCTAGGGTTATGTCCTTCCTAGATGGCTTCTCTGGATACAACCAAGTTGTAGTGCACCCTGATGACCAAGAGAAGACTGCCTTTACCACCCCCTGGGGCACCTTCATGTATGCTAAAATGCCATTTGGGATAGTGAATGCTGGGGCTAATTTTTAGGGAGCCATGGACCTAGCTTTTGTAGGGATGAAAGATAAATTTGTGCTGATATATTTGGATGACCTAACAGTTTACTCTCACAGCCATCATGACCACTTGCAGCGTTTAAGAAAGGTATTTCTGAAGTGCAGAAGGTATGGAATATCATTGAACCCTAAGAAGTCCCAGTTTGCACTCAGTGAAGGAAACTCCTAGGCCATATAGTCTCAGCTGAAGGTGTAAAGATCGATTTGGTAAGGGTGGAAGCAATTCAGAAGCTGTCAATACCAAGGTCAAAAAGAGACATTCAGTCCTTTTTAGGCAAGATAATAGCTGAGGTGACAGAACTCCCTTCCACATGAGAGAAATGGTTCAAGACCACCATACCAAAAGAGGTGGAATTCAGGTCATACCTTAAGCTTGAGAATAGAGGAATAATATGGAAGAAGAGTGTGCCATCATCATGGCTGGAAGAGAACTGGCAGTAGCTACTGAAGGCCATTGTGGTCTATTTAACCTGTGAAGGGAGATATAATAGAGGAATGATATACCATTTCAAGCTCATGAACCACTTCACAGGTAAAAACCCTCTCAATATGCCCTTTTATTTATACATGAGTCTAGGGAAGATGGCACATCAAGTGAAAGCCTAGCCGTCCCACCATGGTCTTATCCAGCTATTGGTCCAGGAGCTGTTGAAGAGAAGAAATATGGCTTGGCCTTATTTTCTATTTTGGAATGGCTTTGAGATAGGCCTTCAGCCAAAGGAGAAAGGGAAGTCTGCTACCAAGAAATCCAGCACCCCAAGGAGTGGGAGAAGAAGGAGGAGGGCCATTTCCCCAGCAGCAGCAACAGAACAACCTCCCTCCTCTTGCAAGAGCAAGAAGGAGAAAAGGAATTTGGACTTCAGTGAGAAAGGTTAGGAGCACACCAGGAAAATGTCTTAAATCTACCCTATTTAGATTCTGAGGAGGAACAAGAAGAGGATGCTTCCCTAGCTCTGTAAATTGTACCAGTGTCTGAAGCATTGCCATCCCCCACACCATAGGAGCAGGAGGAACCAGCAAAAAGGGATTCCTCCAGCAGGCCTAGAAGTCAAAAGATCAATCTGCTACTGAGGCAAGTTTATGAAATGGACGTCTTGGAAAGAGAACTAAAGAGAAACAATGAAATAACCTTATACCAATCAATAGAAGAATAACCTTATACCAATCAATAACCTTAATACATGACCGGTGGAATAACCTTATACCAATCAATAGAAGAATCTTATCCCATTTTCAAAGCCAAATAATTGTAATACCAAGCAAGATAAAAAAAATATGATACCCTTTAAAAGCATGTAGGTAAAATATATGAGATTACGATTAATGTAATATGGGCCATCAAGGATAAACACAAGGAAAATGGAGAAACATATCTTTCTAGAGTGGATAAGCATGATGGAAGAAAGGAAATATCAAGTTTCTTGCTAATGACGAATAAACAATTTATTTTAAGCAAGAATATTTAATTTTCTACTGTCATGAATTTGCTTATTAAAGTTTCTTACTAAAGGAAGACTAATAACAACGTTCACTATAACAACACCTGTGACCCCCTTCATTGGGATGTTTTGATGGTAGCATGTTGAAAAAGGCGCCAACATATTTAAGTGGGGGAGAATGTTGCAACCTTGGGATTCAAAGAAGACTTGGGATTATGGATCCTTTCTTGTGAAGAGTATGTGCTAGGCAGGCCATGGCAAGTCTGCATGGCCAACCGATATTTGGTAGTCTTGGTGGCCAATTCGTGTGTGGAAGATGCGAGTTGGTTAGGACACCATACTCACATAAGCTAGGAGGACCAAGGGATGGCATGTCGAGTGAGGGTAGGCAACCGACAAGGATTTGAAGTCAAAACTCATTGGAGGATAATGTGATTGGTAATGTGATGGATGATGTGCCATCCATGCTAGGAAAAGCACATTGAGATGTGGACCGAGGGTATGCAAACACCTCATGTTGAAAGGGGCATGACCTTCGGGCATCATCAAGTGTTAGACTAGATGGATTGCGACATCATCATCCATTGGGTGGTCAATTCTTTGATTGTTCTAGCTCAAGGGAAGTCCTAACAAAGTAGCCTATGGTTGCGTGGTGATGGTGTATCATTTTCTATGGTGAAATGAGCACGCTCACATTTTTCAAGTAAAATGTACACCTGGTTTGGGTTCGGTTAGGACATGTCGATGAGGCATAGTCCACATGATATAAGTTGATTGCCGGTAATTCCCAACTAGAAAGGTCACATTAGTGCCAAGTGGTGACTACACTTCTTGAGTGGTATGGTTGTATGCATAAGTAATTTGTTAACATTTAGAACAATGATCCATCTTCAATCATGCACCCCCCATTGATCTGGTGCCAAGCTACCACTCCATAACGATCTTCCACAAGAAGATATGTGCCTTCCATTAATTAACTAACTCTAAATGAGTGTACTGAATGGAACTACATGCAACTGAATGGAACTGAGTGTAACTGTATACAACCGAGTGTAACTGAAATGAACTGAATGGAATCGCATGCAACTGAATGTAGCTGAACATAATTGAATGTAACCAAATAATAACTGAACAGTAACTGAACAATAACTGAACATAACTGCATGCAACTGAATGTAACTGAATCGAATTGAATGTAACTGAACGAAACTGCATGCAACTCAATGTAACTGGAGATAACTGCATGCAACTCAATGCAACTTAAGAGAACTAGTGCTTCTCCATTAATGTTTATTTCCAACAATCACTCGCATAAATTAAGGAGTTGATTCCTTAATTGATTGAACTTTGTTTACCATAACTAATACTCAGTTGATATCTAATCAATTCAAGTTCACTTGGTGGAAACAAGGGAAATTCAAATTCTCTTTCCATATCTGTGCTAATTATATTAAATATCACTGCATGGTCCATATGTGTTTTCATAAATTCTATATCATATCATACTCATAAGATTGTTTCCAAACCTATGATCATATGTATTACCCCTCAATCATATGAGGATATTTGTAGGAACTTATATTACTCACAAGTCCACTGTCTTGATATTACTCACAAGACTGGAGAATGATTCCTGATGTTGTAATCTCAACACTCCCTCTCAGCAAGGGAGACATTCTCTGCCATACCAAGCTTATCTTGGAAGTGTCTAAACTTAGTCACAAATAGAGGTTTGTCACAAATTTTCAATCTTCTCATCAGTACCTATGTAATGGAACTCATGACCATGAATTCAATGAAGTAAAACTTCATCTCGAATGTGTTTCATCATAAAACACAGATAAAACACATATAGGGTTTTCAAGAAAGCTTGACTATTAACACCAAATAACTGTAGGTTCAAGTCTTTTAGCCTAGTAGGTAGCTTCCCAAGCTGCACTACTCCTCAATATGTAGTGCTATCCACAAAACACATTTTGCTTCTGTAGTACTCTCAGACTGTAACAAACATAAAATAGTAAGTAAATAATCAAATAGTTAATAGTTAAACTTAATTAATTTTAAAAAAGAATAAAAAGGCATGACCTTTCATACACAATGCCCAAGCCATATTTAAGGCGGGCCATCATTGTAATCTTTTATCTATCAATTTATATATCATTTATATCTACATATGAGGGTTATTTTAGAAATTATGGGTTCATTCCGTATGATTTGTGAATATCCAACTATGGATATTACATTGGTATCAGAGCGGACCTTTTCTCAGGCCTCACTGATTTAAGGTTGCTGGCCATCATATTGAGAATTTATATCATTCTTGGTCCTTGACCAAACAAAAATTCCCTTGGCCATCTACACATTAAACACACAAAAATATATTATTATTAAAAAAATTCCATCGCAGTCTCCCCTTTGCATTTCCTTCCGCTGCTCACTATTCCATGACCCCCCCTCTCCACAATCTGTTCACCTCCCCCTGCTCTGCTTCATCCTGTATTTGCTGCATACCTCCTTCCACACTCATGCATGACATTCCCTCCTCTTTTTCGTGGGGCCCTCCATACCTATCTACGTTCCCCCCCGTGCGACCTTTTGCCCGATCCCCCCCTCCACTTTCGTGGCTCATCTCCGTTGCTTCTGCGCTACTTCCTGACCGTGTCCCATCTTCGCCACATCCACGCTGCTCCCCTCCATCTCCACCGCCATCCCTCCGCCTCCCCGCATTTCCTATGGCTTCTCCGCTCTATCTACTCATACACCTCTGTGGTCGTTGTCCAACTCCCCACTCCTGCCAGCCGTCCCCACACTCACACACTTCCTCCCTCGCTCCCCGTCCTCCTCCTTCCCTCCTTCTCACCCTGTGCAACACTTCCACTGGTCGTAGCTCCATCCCTCTGCACTCCCTCCTCCTCCATTCAACCTCAACCACACGCCTCCCGCGCCCACAACACCCAACACACCCATGCCTTCCCTCCTACTCTCCAACCCTCCCACTCCTGATTGCCTCCATATCGCCCACAGAATCATGCTGCAACCTCCAGTGCGCCACGATAACCCTAAGCCACCATTCCCTCCTTCAAACCCTAATTTCCAAGCCATTCAAAAAAAAGTATCAAAAACAAAATATTAATAACAATGAAGTTATTAACAATAACTTCTAACTAAATCAGAAAAAATAATAGTATTATTCATAATATAATATATACTATTATTAGGCCTCTTCCTTTATAATATATATATATATATATATATATATATACTATTATTTGTAATAATAATTGTTATTATAATATATATTAATTTTTATTTTATTTTTTATAATAGTAATAAATTTGGAATTTTCTTTTTATTGAACGTCATTAGTCTTGAAGTTGACGACCAAATAAGAAGACAAGTGTCAACGCCAAATGAAGGCCATTTTATCATTGAAAGAATAGAAAACAATCTATCCCCAAAGAAGCCGAAGTCCATCTATCATCGAGGAAGTCAGAGACCATGGAAGTCGGTTTGCGACTACAAATAGAAAAAATAGAAACAAAGTTAAGGCGTCATCAAGGAGACAGTGATGAATTGCGAGACATGAATAACAAATTGAACATAAACATTAAATTACATGAGATTCAAAAGGAGTTCAAAGAACAACGAATTTCCAACCAAAAAAATGATATAGAAAAATTATCTACGCAAATTAAGAAATTAAAAGACGAAAATAATTTCAATCAGAGATTAAAAAATTAGGATATAAAGAAAGAATTGAACCAGTATAAAGAAGAAATAATATGCTTGAACAAAATCGTTAACGACAAAGATGAGGAAATTGTGAAATTCTAGAAACAAATATAAGATCAAGACTCAGAGACACGTTGATTTCAACAATATATAAAATAATTCCAACAAAATAATAATGACACAAAAAATGCGTGTAATTTCCCCATTCAAATAATTGCATTGCGGGAAAATTCCATCAATCCTACTAGTTCCCTAGGTTGGGTGGAAACATTGGGGAGTTAATAAGGGAGCTAATAAATGGTGTTTAGACATTAGATGGAATAAATATTTATTTAATGGAGTTAATTAAATGAATTCAAGTGAATAATGAAATGGCTATGGAGAATGGAGACACATGGAGACTATGGGGCCCACTCAAGCTAGAATTCCTATGTTAAATGGCATCCTCCTTTTGTAATTTCGAATCTATGGGAAGCCTAATGTTTTGGGATGGATTATGAGGTTAATATACTTGTCCATATACTTCATAGGTTGAATTTAGGATGAATTGTAACTGACATGGGAGAGGAAGATCCAAACGAGAGTTTCATGGACACTTGGCTAGATTCCCTTTACATTTATGACATCTATGACACCAATGATGGAGATTCTATGACAGTTATGACACAAGTCAGATATGAAGGCTGACATACTAACATACTGACATGTGAGGCATGAATATAGTGTCTTAGAGGTCGAATTTTGGAGTTGGAGAAGGCCAAGAGGCTCTTACTCGAATTTGGGAGAAGAGGGAAGGTGAAGAGAGAGGCCACATGGCATAGCATGAGCAGCCACATCAATTCGACTTGGATTTGGTTTATGGATGGATTTGGAACCTTAGAAGACCAATAATGTTTATAATATATAGGGATCAGCCATGAGAATATCCTTTTGATCATTTTTGAAATTTTCTATTGTGAAGAGAGAGAGCTAGTGGATGACTAGTTCATGCCTTAGCCAATTTCGAGGGTGAGAGATTCCCATCCTAGTTGGTGTTTGTAGAGGCCACTCAGGTATTTAAAGGATATTAAATGGAGTTATAAGTTACAGTTTCAATCTATAGCAACTCGTGGACACATCAATTTCAACTTGTTCTTCCTTTCATCTCAAGTTTTCTCACCATATTTCAGCTCTATGGAGTGAGGCACACTTGGTGAGCTATTCATCTCTTTGAGGGAGATTCTCTTACTCCAGTATTTTGTATTATGATGTAAATGCTCTTTTATTCAAGTTCAGAAATCTATCAGGTCTAAATTCTAAGAAATCTCATGTATTATCGCTCAATAATGAAGAAACAATGCCATTTCCCCACTACCTTGTTGTAAACTCTTGTAATCTTGATGGATTCGAATGGATGTATGAAATATTGATGATTTATGAATGAATGGACTGTAATTAAAGTATATTATTGGTTTCATGGTATGTAACTGATAATTTATTTCCATTGGGTCGAATTTCATAGCATTTGGGGAAAACTACATCTCATTTCCCCAAGGGTCCAAAACTAGTTTTTTATATTTGATTGAAAGAAGTAATAAAATCCATGGGAGGTCAATTGGTTATGAATATGAGTCTATGATAGTGTATTATACATACCCCTTTCTCTATTTAATAATTCTAGTGGGTTTCTACACGTTTGGGAATCCATTTCTACCACTTACCCTGGGGGGACTTGAACCCAAAATTGCTAGTAAATCATCTATCTTGTTCAGAATTTGGTACAGACTTGTAGAACTGATTGGAGGGACATAATACATCCCTGAAAATAATATTTAAGTTATTATATCATTCATACACCTTCTCTAAATATTTGGGAGCAATTGGGCTGATTTGGAGACCAAAACACTAAAACTAATCAAGAGCCAAAATTGTGAAAAAATTGCAAAATTGGGCATTTTGGTAAAAATTTAAAAAAAGGGACATTACAATGCACACAAGTTGGAAATTACGAAAGTCAATAAAATATTAAGAAGTAATACTGTAGAAATATATCGATTAAGAAATCATTATAAAATATTAGTTACGAAGATCAAGAAGTTAAAAAGTACCAAGAAGGTAGACAAATCGAATGAAGACATCAAAGGAAAAGTCATAGAAAAGAAAGAAGAAAATCAATTCCTTCGAAATATTAATAAAGAAATTAAGGAACAACTTAAGAAACACAAAGACAAAGAAAAAACACAAGAAGAAATTATTAATAAGATTCAAAGTGAAAATAAGCAATTAGAAAACAAGTTAAAATGTATACAGAACAAAAAATCAAAGTCGTTAGAAATACCATTTATGGAAAAAAGCACACTTATCGACCCAGTTCAGATCATCACTCTAGATGTAGCTCTAGTAAAAGAGAATCCTACAAAAATATTAATCCAAAGAGACACCACAAACTTAATAAGAGAAATTGACGTTGAAAAAATTCCCTATCGACATCCAAACCATAACAGTCGGTATATTAAGAATTGTAAACAATCTACAAAAATCACTGACACCCGTGCACTCAATTATCAGGATGTCAGTTCATTTAGAAAGTGTGACGTTCAACAAAGAATCAATTTGGGGTGGATTGACCTGTACACATATAAAAAGTTATGCTCTACACTCAGGAGTTCGTACCGTCTTGCGTCGTCATCCACAACATTGCACAAAATAATGTGGCTAAATTATAAGGCTTTGAGGACAAAGTCTTTCTAAGAGAGTAACAATGTAACAAACATAAAATAATAAGTAAATAATCAAATAGTTAATAGTTAAACAAAATTAATTATAAATAAGAATCAAAAGGCATGACCTTTCATACACAATGCCCAAGCCATATTTAAGGCGGGCCATCATTGTAATCTTTTATCTATCAATTTATGTATCAGTTATATCTACAGATATGAGGGTTATTTTAGAAATTATGGGTTCACTTTGTATTTTTTGAGAATATACAACTATGGATTATTTGATATTACTCACAAGATTTACTGACTTGATATTACTCACAAGTCTATTGTCTTGATATTACTCACAAGACTCAACTTGATATTACTCACAAGATTTACAACATCACCAACTCAATCATATGAGGATATTTGTAGGACTTTATATTACTCACAAGTCTACTTTCTTGATATTACTCATAATACTGGAGAACGACTCCCGATGTTGTAATATCAACACTCCCTCTCAACGAGGGAGACATTCTCTGCCATACCAAGCTTATCTTGGAAGTGTTTAAACTTCGTCACAAATAGAGGCTTGCCACAAATTTGCAATCTTCTCATTAGTACCTATGTACTGGAACTGATGACCATGACTTCAATGAAGTAAAACTTCATCTCGAATTTGTTTTATCATAAAACACATATAGGGTTTTCGAGAAAGCTTGGCTATTAACACCTAATAACTGTAGGCTCAAGTCTTTTAGCCTAGTAGGTAGCTTCCCAAGCTACACTACTCCTCAATATGTAGTACTATCTGCAAAATGCATTTTGCTTCTGTAGTACTCTTAGACATACATCTTGCTTCTGTAGTACTATTCGCAATACACTTAGCTTTTGTTGTACTAGCCTCAAATTACTTTGTTTATCTTAGAATAAAAAAATAGCTGGATATCACAATCAAATAGGAGGTATTCCATGTATCAAATACAATAAAGATTCTATTCTAATATACCTCAAAGGTACTCAAACATATGCTTAGTAGGAAGCATAAAATACAATAGGTCTGCTCAAAGACCAATCAACTACTTACACAAAGTAGCATCATCTGGATCCAATCCAGGATAAAGTTTCTCTAAACTAGAAACCATATATTTTTTAAATCCATCACATACAACATTATACAACAAATGTGTAATAACAAGCATAAACAGAGACTTATATTTTCTTTCACTCTTCAACATTTGTTGACTTCTTGAATCTTTTGTTATCTGGAGAAGTTCTTTGTGAGCATGCCATTCTTTGTGGTGTTCTTCAAGTCATGATCACTTTCTTAGCGGTCATTCTCTTTATATTTTCAGCACCCCAACTACCTCTCTGAGAGGTTTTAACTGTTCTCTATCAGTCCAGACTATAAAAACCACTTATACTATGAAATGAGAACTCGACATAGTTCTCGTTTTTCTCTCTCCTAATTTTAGTAGTTGTTTTTACCTCCATTTCAAAAAGGGTTGATACTAGTATCACACATTTTCAATTTGAGACAGTTTTTTGGGCCTTTGAATCATCTTTGTCATAAAATATTTTTAATTCCTATTTTCAAGTGTTTTTTTAGAGATTTAACAAAATAACATATATTTAGAAGAAATTTATAATGAAAAACATATACATTTTGCAATTTTTTCTTTAAAATAAGACATTTTATGGAAAAAATAAGACATTTTTATTGACAAAATTGCAAAAAAATCCAGAAAATAAAGACATGTAAAACCATTTTCAATGGATTTTCAGAGTTTTTTTTGTATAAAAGTGCTACCATTTCATATTAATTTCCAAAAAGTGACAATTCACATAAATTAAAGAAAAACTATACCATATATTTATAAGTAACATATTAAAAATATTACATATAGAAATTTTATTTCTAAAATAAAATGTGAACTCAAAACATTACTAATATATGTGATCATATGAAGTGTTTCATATAGATTAAAAGGAAGCCCTCACTTGATTGTAAAGATCCAACAAATATTCCAATGTGTTTGACATATGGGGTGTACAGGGAAGAAAATATTAGTAAAGCCCTCATAAAATAATAAATCAGAATTAAATGTCCAAGGAGAATTTTATTTTAATTCATATTTAGAGTTTTTTTTACTTTTTATTTTTAATAACACATTTATTAATTTTTATAGATGGTGTAGATGTGAATGGATGTAAATTTTGCCACAATCATGTCATGAAGGTCGACTTACCTAAATGATGAGAAACTTACACTACCAAGCCATAAAAAAGAACATGTTACCATATCGATTGCATGCAAGCTACCCCACTATCCAATCGTCATCAAACTGCTTAGGGAATTTTCAAGAAGAGACCAACAAGAGGAAGGATGAGGCATAGATGTATTAATAGTATATTCCACGTGTTTCCTCCTCTTTTCAAGTTGTGTTGCAGAATCAATAACCACACAATTTCCAAGTTACCGAATAAAAGAAGAGACATATCGTTATGAAAGGGGATCACACTGGCACATTGAAATTCATACTATCCATTTTCTGTTACAAATTTCATAAAGATTGCAAGCCTTTATGATACAATAGAATGTGTGTTATTCGTGAAGAGAAAGTCCTAAAGATTGGTATATTTCATAAGTCACCATGTTACCATCAGAGAATACAGTGTATTATCAACCAGCTAATGCACCATGAAGAGATCAGTAAAAAAATAAATGTTCCATCCATCCAAGGTTAACTCCTACTCACCATCGATGCATTACTCTCATTGGGCATCCCATATAGCCAATATATTCCTCACAAGATGCTCGCTTGACCTCATGTAGGGGAATAAAAAGAACTTGAGCAACCCTGCATCTCATAGGGTATGCTTAGCAAAAACATGGCCTTAGAATTGATCTATCAAAGCATCATGGTGGAAATTATGCCACTTAATCAAATCCATAGTCATGGATAAGGTATCTTGCAACCACAAAAAACAAAACAAATTTTCAATCCTTGACATCAATAACACCAAAAATAAGAGGACAAAATAACGCAACTTTACCAGTAAAAATCGCACAAGTTAGCACAGATCTATCCCCTCTAACATAGAGTAGTTCCATTAAGAAACCTATCCTAAGGTGAGTAGCTAACATAGATCATATATTATTTACCGTCCAACCAACAAGCCATTCCTGATTTACCGTCTGCTGGAGGAGAAGAGAGGAGGGAGTGGAGCTCAGCTCCCTCGGGGGCCAAAGTGCCACCCCTCACCGGCAGCGCGATTCTCAGAATCGCGCCGCCCGTGAGGGGTGGCGCTTTGGCCCCCGAGGAAGCTGAGCTCCGCTCCCTCCTCATGTATCCAATGCAAGAAGCCCAGTCATGTACCTCTGCGGTGCGAAGAGATTGAGAAGACATCTGAGACTGGTCCTCGTACAGTAGTTGAAGAGAGGATGACAAAAGCCGTGGTAAGAGAATGCAAAACTTGCAAGGCCCAGATCGTAAAATAGGATGGTTGCAACAGGCCGACCTGTACTAGGTGTACACCCACAATGTGTTACGTTTGCCAAGATATCATTTGGTCTGGCTATGAGCATTTTTGCGATCATTATTATTCACGACAACCGAGGAAACCCTGCCAAATATGCAAGAAAAGGTGTAGTTTGTGGGAGACTGAGATAGAAGATAATGTGGCGTTGGATGCCAAAGAGGAAGCATTAAAGGAATTTGGAGACAACCACAACAACTTGCTTGATCAGAAAATTAGACCTCCTTTAGTAAAGAAAACAGTACATCCATCTAACCGGCCTATGCAAGCACGAGTTGTAAATGTCCAAATACACAGGGATTTACAAGCTGGTAACCCCGTCGAATTAGGTTGGCACAGAGATGAAGCTCAGGAAGGGGAAGGGGTCCCGTACTTCCACAATATAATACAACAACTAGTTGACGAACAACTTGCCAACATGGTTTTACCACCACCTCCAGAACATGAAGGAGAACTGCAGCATGAGCAGTACATGCAGCGACTACAACAACTAGTTGGTGATCAGCTTGCAAAC
>LPNX010773166.1:6392-16889 GCA_001517045.1 Pseudotsuga menziesii | reverse complement strand
TTGTGCACACAACAACATCAAAGGAAAGATAAAGTTGAAGAGTTGTTGGATGATGCAGAGTAAATTACATGCATTATTTAGCATGTACATCACAGGGAGCAAACAAAAGTACAAGCAGCAAGAATCATACCATTGGAACATATTAGTTCTGACCTTGTGGAGAACTTGAAGAAAAAAGAGGAATATGTGCAACGAGAGACATAAGAGATCGTGAAAATATTCCAAGTTTTTCAAAGCAAAGTTGTCTAGAATGCAAAAGTAGAAGAATAGCCTTATGTGGCTTTGAAGGAGCCACAAGTGAGTGTTGAGGGCCTTTTTCCCTAAGGGAACTTAGGTAGAACTCAGTTGGAATTATGCCCAATCATGAAAAGAGGTAGGTCATAGGAAGGAAGAAGGAAGCTGCAAAGGAATCAGAAGAAGAAGAACGAAGAAGCTGTTGTGAAAAAAGAAACTACGGAAGAAAGATAAAACAACAACNAGGAAGCTGCAAAGGAATCAGAAGAAGAAGAATGAAGAAGCTGTTGTGAAAAAAGAAACTACGGAAGAAAGATAAAACAACAAAAGAGCCCACGACAAGAGAGAAGATGCAACAGAAGGAGAATNAGGAAGCTGCAAAGGAATCAGAAGAAGAAGAATGAAGAAGCTGTTGTGAAAAAAGAAACTACGGAAGAAAGATAAAACAACAAAAGAGCCCACGACAAGAGAGAATATGCGACAGAAGGAGAATATGCGATAAGATGAGTTAGGATAAAGGAAACCATGTAAGAAGGTGTGCAACAACACAATGGCTAAAAAGCGATAGTTGAAAAGATTGTGGGTACAAGGTCAGCTAGAGTCGACGGATGCCACACATAGGAAAACATCTTTGTAATTCGGGGCATTAGTGCCTATTGACATGTATTGTTAGAATAGGAATGACAACATGTCAGCTAACTGTATGAATTCATATGTTAGCGAGATGTAATCTGAGTCTATAAGAAGGAAGAACCCAGGTTGTATGCAGGTTAGNATGTCAGCTAACTGTATGAATTCATATGTTAGCGAGATGTAATCTGAGTCTATAAGAAGGAAGAACCCAGGTTGTATGCGGGTTAGTTACTAAATGATTGTGTAGTATCTTAGTGATATGTTGTGGTTGGTTAGCGAGTCTTCCAGTAGAGAGTCAGTTAGTTGGTAGGAAGAGAGNTTGGTTGGAAGAGAGACAAATAAATCTGCAGTTGAGTGTGCAAAGTTGTGGAGTAAAAGTCCAGTTGATCTAGGTTATGTGGGGATCACTAATATCGTATAAGAGTNCAAAGTTGTGGAGTAAAAGTCCAGTTGATCTAGGTTATGTGGGGATCACTAATATCGTAGAAGAGTCAAGAGTGGTAGAGTTATAGGTGAGGTTGAGTTGATCCAGGTTGTGTGCGGATCAATGGAAGAGTAAGGAAAGAAGAACTAGGGACAGAAGACCAAAGTGCTTGAGAGAGTAGAGAAGTATGTATAGATAAATGAAGAGGATCTAGAACAGTTTCAGCACCTTAGTGCGCAAACAAAAGGGTGCAATATATTTCTCATGCCAGATGAAGAGCACCTTTGAGGTTTTTTCTCGGATGGGTTTCCACATTAGATACTGTGTCAAATGTGTAAATGATGAATTTGTTTGTTTCACATGTATATTGTTGTGAATGAATATTTATGTATTTTCTTATAATTGAGTTATATGCATCTCGTAATGCACTATGGTAGCGAGGATTACCTATGCTCCATGATATTTATTGTTATAGTATTTGTTGATGGTTGAATAGAGTTGCATATTATTGTGCATAATTGGTATAATTAACCCACCCTTCGTGGCCTTGGTCGAGAGCCTTGGTATAATACCATAGGAAGAGAAATCCCCCACCCAACTCCGAAAATGCGGTTAAGGAAGTTACCCATAAAGAGTGATATCTCGGGTGAGACGACATCTACATCGAAGATGCTTTTGGCTGAGCCTTACTCTATCGGACCGATATCTTAGACTTTGTTGTTCACAAAGGAAGGAGATGAATTTAGGTCGAAGGAGTTACGCAGATAACGCCCAAGACATCCCAAATGCAGGGGTTTCTATATTCATCGGTAGGGATTTATACGACCATCATAGATTTCATAAGTGCATACGTTTATACGACCATCATAGTTTATACGACCATCATAGTTTATACGANACATGTGGTGGTGGTGACAGTAAAACGTTTTTGGTTGTTTAACACTCTTCACATAGGTGAACACCTACATTAATGCGTCATAATTGAGATTGTTCGTAAAATCAAGATAGAAATTGATTAAGTTGAAATCTTATCCCACGAAATAATTAAATAATTATTATTATGTACATATGTGTTGGTTTTCCTTTGAAAACGTAAAGATCCTCCATAACAACCAATTCTTTAACCTTATTGTTCGGGGCATAACCACGCCTTAAGCAAAATCCAATTATTTTCAGATCATTAAATGACGCTACCCATGCCTCCTTAATTAGGCATAGACTCATCCTAAGAAGTTGTAACATGTCCCGTCGATCCAATAAATTATCATGTATCTGTACTTTAATTTTTTTTCTATATTTCTCAAAGAGCATCAAGATGGCCTATTTCTTATACATTATTCCATGAAAATAGCTTCACATATTTCTCAAAGAGAATCAAGATGGCCGACTTCACATTGATATATAATGATAATGATCCAATCAATTTCACATTTTAACACAATTCTTACATCGATCGATCGGGTGTGTCTCTGCGAGATTTGGAATACATCTTTAATNACACAATTCTTACATCGATCGATCGGGTGTGTCTCTGCGAGATTTGGAATACATCTTAATATGGAGAACCGCCAAGAAGACGAGGCTTTGACTTTGGATTCAATCTTCCCANACTTTGGATGCAATCTTCCCAACCGTAGAAGACTTTATGAGAGGTCAAAAACATGAAGATCAAGATTACCAAGGTTCAAAAAAGAGGAAGGTCGATGACATANACCGCCAAGAAGACGAGGCTTTGACTTTGGATGCAATCTTCCCAACCGTAGAAGACTTTATGAGAGGTCAAAAACATGAAGATCAAGATTACCAAGGTTCAAAGAGGAAGGTCGATGACAGATTTGCAGGGAATCTAGATACCATCTACACCCCTGAATGGAGAAAAACAGTCATTCGCTTTGCCCAAAATATTCCAATGAGTCTGCTGATTCAGGAGTTTGAACGTTATTGCTACAAAGCTGCAAGCAACAAAAGGACTTGTAAAGACGTATGCGATGAAGAGTCTAAGACCCAGCTTATTGTAAAAGGAAAACCAAAAGATGGCCAAACCATTCATGTGCCTGGTGATATTATGAAGAACATTTTTTCAAGAACTCCATTGTTCGATTTGTTAGCCTTTCGATCGGTATGCGATGATTGGGCGGCAGTTTATGCTTCCATGGATTTCCATGGCCATGTGTGTGAGAAAACAGGTACATGTATTGCGGTTAATAATAATAATTTGGAGATATGGGCTTTTAGCATTACCTTAAAGCGTTGGTATGAGATGAAGGTTCCTTGCGACTGGGATAATCTGAGCATGAAAACTCTGGGCCTGAGAGCCAGTTGCAACGGTTTATTTTTGGTGGCCCGATCGGACTACACATTATTTGTTGTCAATCCTCTGACAGCCCAGTTCAAAAGCATGCCAAGAATTTATCCAAACGGTAGTGGCCATGATAAATCAATTAGGTCTCTCATTGTAGATGGAACAGCAGAAATGCAAGTTAGTAGAGACAATTATTCTGTATTTTTGTTCGGTAATTTTGATGATCAAGGCACAAGTTATCTCCATGTTGCCAGATATACTTCAGCTACACAGCTGTTTTCGAGATGGAACAGCAGAAATGCAAGTTAGTAGAGACAATTATTCTGTATTTTTGTTCGGTAATTTTGATGATCAAGGCACAAGTTATCTCCATGTTGCAAGATATACTTCAGCTACACAGCAGTTTTCGTCGTTACAATGGCAATCTTATAACCTGTTTCTCCGCCAGATGTCGACGATTTGAAGTTCTCTGTGAAAACAGCGATAATACTGAGCTCGCTATACATTATGACGCGGTCTATAATATGATGAGCAGCATGCCCGCAACAATTGATTTAGAAGAACGTCGTGGTGAAATATTAGATTACAATATTAATCAGCTACCCATTTTTCTCCCCTGCTGTTATAATCTGGTGATGGTGGGGAAAGCTAAAAGAAATGGGTCACAAGGCCGAGAGATTTATGGGAAGCTTCCCATCATCAGCCACTCTGCATTGGGCTTATGGCAACCCAGGCCAAAGAAGCGGAAAATGATTGGCAGTTTGGAGGTTGAAATGATGGAACAGATGGTCAAATCCTCTGAAGGCACAAATTTTCTTGTTGTAGGAGTAGGCACTGAGAGCATCTGGTTTTTGTTGAGGGGCAGTGAGAAGATGCTCGAATTTAGACACGACGGTAAACAATGGATTTCCTATGACTCAGGTTGCCCAGGAGGAGGATACCTGGATGCCAGTTTCCATGGGAAAGCACTTTTGAGCATTCTCACATTTAATGTGAGAGACGTTGGATAATTCTCTCGGCCTTCCTCTGTCACTTTGTATTAGTCGGAATCCTCATGAAGAATGAAGAATGGCTGAAATTGAAATTGCAAATTGCATTGTTTAAATGGTTGAAGTTTCCATGTTAAATTNATTAGTCGGAATCCTCATGAAGAATGAAGAATGGCTGAAATTGAAATTGCAAATTGCATTGTTTAAATGGTTGAAGTTTCCATGTTGAATTTATACGACCTATTATATTTCGGGCATTTGTCAAAATTTTAATATTTTTATCTAACAACTTAAGAGAGAGGAAACAGTGTATTTCAATCTTTTTCTTTTTATGATCCGTTATGATCCAGCTGTGTAATAGTGTATCTATTTTTTTTTTCTGAAATATTATTAAATGTCTTCTTTCTTGATAAATATTTCTTGTGTCTTGTCTAAACGCCGAGAGAGAAAACTGTTTGTTTTCTGTTTATAGCATAACTTGAGAAGAAATGGATCAGTGTTTTAAAGATTTTCGGGTTATAGCTTTGGATCTGAGAATTTGTTAGTATTAGTGTAGGAATTGATTGCATATATAATTATTTGAAGTTTTGTGATCTTACTTAAGTAAGGTATGTTTTAGTGTTTTTTTTCTGTTTTTACAGTCNTTTTAGTGTTTTTTTTCTGTTTTTACAGTTTTGTTCAGGGGAAAAGACAACTCTAAGCTCTACTTGACTTCGGAAGCCAATTCGTGCATTTTTGTCGATATTGAAGGCTTCAACGAATGNCAATTCGTGCATTTTTGTCGATATTGAAGGCTTCGACGAATGCTTCACCACACCATCACGTAAATATCTTATTTAAAATTGCAATTTGACTTTATAAAGGAATGGGTTTTGGGTATCTGGTGCAATGGATTTAGGATTTATCAAGCTAATACCGGTTTGCCCAGAACTAAGGACAAATTGGAAGTGTTAATTATGTGAGAAAAATTAGATTGGGTTTGAAGTAGACTGTGAAGACTGTGAGAAAAAATAGATTGGAATTGAAAAATTAGAAAAATCAGAATTGGAATGTGAAGACTGTGAGAATAAAAGGGTTTGGATATCAAATCCAAGAAGGTGGAACATTAAGACTCCGAAGTGTGCCAAGACAATGGAAAATGCACAAAAATCTCCATCGTCAATGGCAAATGCACTCGTCANAAGACTCCGAAGTGTGCCAAGACAATGGAAAATGCACAAAAATCTCCATCGTCAATGGCAAATGCACTAGTCATCATAGAGGAATAGATAGGAGGAAACGCTACAGTGAGAGTGAGTGGTTANGAAAGTGAGTGCTTAACCAATAACTACAGACAGTGATCTGGCCTCCAAAACATCTAACTGATCTAATAGTGCTCGATCATTCAGTGACTTACCATCCTCAAGGTAAAAAAATGAAGAATGATAGGCCAATTGAGGCAGATGGAGATATTTGAGTTCTTCATCAAGAATGATAGGTTGAATGTCTTCTTCATGTAGATCTTCTTCACCTGATAATATGTTGTAGTACAAATAAGTTGAACCACAATATCCCGAACCATCATTGTAATGTTGTGAGCATGGAGGCCATCTTCACCTATTTGACCAAAAGATGATAATGGAGTATGGGAGTTTTCCTCCAATTTTGTTAACTTCATGAGAATTATTTAGAGTCTAAATCACAAAATGGTTCTTAATTGTATTATTCTTTGGAATATGGTTCTNAATGGTTCTTAATTGTATTATTCTTTGGAATATGGCTCTCAAACACTTCAATCATCTCATAGTATACATGAATAAGCGATATTTTGTTGGGTTTTTACCACATCCCGTTTAGATATCTTTAAAAGATTTTACAATTCCTTGAGGTTCCAAAAGACATACTCAATTGTGGAAATGGTAGTGTTCCATGGATTTTCCCTCAGGAAGACTCAAGAGCCCCAAGACTAAGAGAGGTTGTAAAATCCTCCAACCTATTTCATTGCATGCCAAGAACAACAGATTAATTTGAAAATTAAAGNATTTCATTGCATGCCAAGAACAACAGATTAATTTGAAAATGAAAGAGCCCTAAGACTAAGAGAAGTTGTAAAATCCTCTAACCTTTTTCGTTGCATGCCAAGAACAACCAAATAATTTGAAAATGATAGAATTAAACCACATATATGCCAATTGATCCAAACTGCAAGTAGTTTTGTTTTCATGATACAATTTGTAAGTGCCAAGGTATAAGTTAGATTAATAGGATATGTGCAAGATCAATTCCAATTACTTTATTACCTTCTTTCCATCCTCATGCAAAGACATGCGTTGCATGGAGGATCATTGAATTTCATAATTTCACATCTCATGGTAGGGTAGGCATGGTGGTAGTTACTTTTAACCGCAAAGACATGCGTTGCATGGAGGATCATTGAATTTCATAATTTCACATCTCATGGTAGGGTAGGCATGGTGGTGGTTACTTTTAACCCCTTTTTTTCACTTATACAACCTTCACATAGGTGAACACTTACATTGGTGTACTTATCTAGTCTTGATTTAAGATTATTCAAAACTAACAATGATTCCCTTTTCCTAATTGTTTGTGGAAGAACCAACCAAATAAACAAATTCCATTTGTTTCCATCATTCAATATTATAGGAACAAAGATTAGACATTTTCATCATAGAAAGTTTTGTAATTTACCTCACTTTTGTTGATACAATAGAGTTATAATGTCTCTCTACTTATTTAGCTTTTCCCTTGTATCTTTGTCAAAAATATTACATAGCATCAAGGTGGTCAACTTCCCATCAATATTTCCAAGAAAATAGCTCCATATTGTTCTAGTATGAAAATATATACATAATGATACAACTAAATTTAGTTNATTCATCATAGAAAGTTTTGTAATTCACCTCACTTTTGTTGATACAATAGAGTTATAATGTCTCTCTACTTATTTAGCTTTTCCCTTGTATCTTTGTCAAAAATTATACATAGCATCAAGGTGGTCAACTTCCCATCAATATTTCCAAGAAAATAGCTCCATATTGTTCTAGTATGAAAATATATACATAATGATACAACTAAATTTAGTTAGTAATACCATGTTTAGAATTGTATGCAACATTAAGAGATTTCGAACACATCCTAGCATGGAGAACTTCCTTGAAAAAGAGGATTCCAGTTTAGATGCAAGCTTCCCTATGGTAGGGTATTTTATTGAGGGCCAAATATTCTAAGATGGATATTTCTTTCTCCTCACTGAAGATTAGATTTTGAGTTTGGATGTAACCTTCCCCATGTATAATATTTTATCAACGTCCAAAATGTTTAAGATGAAGATTTCCAACTTGGCCTAAACAACATGTTCAATGAAAATTTTTCATGGAACCGAGATACCATCCACACCTCTAAATGGAGAGAAGCATGTTGGCAGAAGTTTCCAGTGATGTCAAGGCATGATGATCATTGTCATTGATGTTCATTAATGACNGATACCATCCACACCTCTAAATGGAGAGAAGCATGTTGGCAGAAGTTTCCAGTGATGTCAAGGCATGATGATCATTGTCATTGATATTCATTAATGACAAATGTAAAGTAAGTGTTGATCTAGTTTTCATTTGAAGGCTTTCTTGCAAAAGGTGAAAAGGGTAACATGTAAAAAAACTATCAACATGGTTGGAAAGGTAAACCAAATATGGAGGAAAATCAATACATAGGAAGGATAAAATAGTGAATAAGAACTATGGAATACATACTCAATGATATTGTCAAATGAAATGAAAGTTACAAGTTNAATACATAGGAAGGATAAAATAGTGAATAAGAACTATGGAATACATACTCGATGATATTGTCAAATGAAATGAAAGTTACAAGTTGGTATTAAAAGAAAACCAACAAAAGGTAAAATTAAATATGAAACATAATGGTTAGTTGTAATACCCTTTGGTTTAGCCCCTAGACATATTGTTATTGTTTTTATGTTGGACACAGTGGCTCAAGGTTTCTTGTTATTTTATAATAACTAATAAAATAAAACAATTGGATTGAATGATACCACAAAAGAGAGTATGAGGAAGCATGATGTTACAAGCAAGGGGTTGTGGAAAAGAGTTTACCTATGTGCTCATTATTGATCCTATGTTTATGTTGTACAAACTTATNTGATCCTATGTTTATGTTGTACAACCTTATTATGTACTTAATGGATCCTCTTGGTTATGTACCCTCATGTGTTATGTTACTCAGTTTTATTTAACTTGAGATTAATTTTTATTTGAGGATTGGAGTCCCTATCTCACCTAGTGCGCCCCCGTGAGTTGGATTAGTGTGCCTCTTGGTGTATCCACTTGATGTGTAGCTACCATTTATTATTTTCAGAATATAATTCTCATGCTTGTGTCCATCTCTCTCTCAAGTTGAATTTCTAAAGAAACAATTCAATTTTCTTGTGTTGGAAGTCAGTCTTCTGTGCTGGTTCATGCTCTTGGCGCTTTCCTTGGTCCTTGTGAATTACATTTTTCTTCTCTTGGTACAATAGTCTTGCTTAGTAATATTCTTGCTTAGTTTATTCCCAAGGTGATTTACTCTAGATCCACTAGTGTATGTCTTGGAATTGCCTCTGGAGATCCTAGATTGGTAGTAGGGGTGAGGCCCATTGCCATTGGATTTGAGGTTGCATTGTTGCCCTAGAGCCACTAGAATTTACCTAGAGTAGAAGTATGTCATGTCCCCTTCCTAGAAGCATATGGATACACTCCATGTACCCATTAGTTTCCCATGGGTTCAAGTGGGAATTAATTATATCCATTGATTAATTGAAATAATAATAAAATTGCCGTGAAAAATTGTAAAAATTCATATGAGGAAAATTTGTCCACTTATGGATTGGGATTATAGTTAGGTGTGAAAGGTTCCCAATGGGTGCTATTATTGATTATTAATTGTTATAAAATTGCCGTGAAAAATTGTAAAAATTCATATGAGGAAAATATGTCCACTTATGGATTGGGATTATAGTTAGGTGTGAAAGGTTACCAATGGGTGCTATTATTGCTTGTTAATTGTTCAAAATGTTAAAGAGACACTTAGGTCAAGTTTGGACCAAATCTAGCCCGTTTCCATAGAACAAGGAAATTCCACGACTCTAAGGGAAGTTGTTGGAATTCTACATTGGGACCTATATCTAACCTCCCTTGAGGTGGTTATGAGTTTTAATGATAAATATTTATTCCAAGAGGTCGAAATAATCTTTTTGGAGCTGTAGTTGTTCCAAGGGGGGCACACTTGTAGAGGTTCATTGAAGAAATTGTCAAACCCAAGAATCTTTGAGTAGATCTCTTCAAAAGAGTTGGAAGTGGTTGATATTTTGGGTGAACATGGTTTATTCTTTCCCATGGTATTTTCCCATGGTTTTGGGGGTCCTATAAGTCTTGATAGAAAGAATCTGTCACACTTCCAAGGAAAAGCTAAATTTTTATATTGAAATTGTTATGACTTTGCTTGAAGCAAATTCTCAGCTTAGCAGATGTACTCCTTGATATCTATGCGGGATATGAGGGAGATGGGCCCCTCACCTTTCTATTGAGGAGTGGAGTACTCAACTCCATTCATTGTGTTTTATGTAGGTTTTGGCAGTAGTGGTACCTGGTGTGTTGTGTTGGTGGAAAATCATGTCACATTTGTTGATGATGGGATATCTATGTAATTTTTGGGTGTTCTAGTGAAACAATATTGTTGTAGAATATCCATTGGGATCCATTGGATAAAGAAAATGATATCTGGTGTATTTTGAGATTCTGCATAAATNAGATTCTACATAAATATAATAATAAATATTGAGTTATGGTTCTAAGTTTATCTGTCTTTGTGCATCATTGAAAATTGCCTATGCTCTTTGTGGTGTTAAATATAACTAGTTT
>LPNX010773119.1:0-167771 GCA_001517045.1 Pseudotsuga menziesii | reverse complement strand
CCCCCCTCAACATGTCCATGTTCTCTACAATGTCTTTTAGCTGTTTTGATCAGTAACCTTCTCGTATTAAAGCCCCTACATCGACTGCAAGGACAATAATATTTTCCATCACCCCTTCTTTCCACTCCATCCCACAACCTAGCAAGCAATTGTCGATTTTGTTCTGCCAGATCTTGATGACCTGTAACATCATTGTTACGTGGCATTTTATTACTCAAACCCTAAGAACAAAGTACGAGCAAACCCAAGTATATGATGAGTCTTCTTTTCCACAAGGGTTAGAACCAAATCCAAAGAGCAAGCTGACCAAAATCCAAGACCAAGTGGGAAGATCCCCACAAAAGAGCAAGGCCAAAATCCAAGACCAAGTGGGAAGATCCCCACAAAAGAGCAACGCCAAAATCCAAGACCAAGTGGGAAGATCCCCACAAAAGAACAACGCCAAAATCCAAGACCAAGTGGGAAGATCCCCACAATTAAAGAGCAAGGCCAAAATCGAAGACCAAGTGGGAAGATCCCCACAAAAGAGCAACGCCAAAATCCAAGACCAAGTGGGAAGATCCCCACAAAAGAGCAACGCCAAAATCCAAGACCAAGTGGGAAGATCCCCACAAAAGAGCAACGCCAAAATCCAAGACCAAGTGGGAAGATCCCCACAAAAGAGCAACGCCAAAAAAAAACCCTTAGGAATTTCGCACTTATTGTCCAAGAGATAAGTGCGAGACTCAGTGTGTGAGATAATGAACCTAGGCATACATCTATTTATATGAGTGTGTTTAGGAAAATGAACCGACGCGTCGGATAAGTGACGACGCTTTCCATTTTAAATAATTAACCAATTAAATGTATTTTATTAAATGATTGAGCAATTTAAGCACCGTCGCTTAAACGACGCTTAGGAGGATAGCTGTCGCTTAAGTGACACTTATAAGCCTAGCCATCGCTTAAGCGACGCTTATGCCCACCATTTCAAAAAAAAAAATTATCTTTCTGATTTTTGGTACGGTTAAAAGAAAAAATCCACGCGCTGTCGGAAAAAACCGTCGGATTTTGGATCGAAATGTAGTAGTGTCATCAAGTGAGGATTAAATATGAAGACATCTTTAAGACAACTTTCAGAACAAGATATGGTCATTACGAGTTTGTTGCAATGCCATTCGGGCCTAATAATGCCCCAACTCTCTTCATATGTTTAATGAACAACGTAATGCATAAGTATTTAGATAAGTTTGTGTTCGTGTGTATTGACGACATTCTAATCTATTCAAAAATTGAAGAAGAACATAAAGAACATCTAAAAATTGTTTTACAAGAGTTGCAAGAACATCAACTCTTTGCAAAGTTTAGTAAGTGTGATTTCTTTAAGGATAAGATTCAGTATTTAGGTCAGGTAGTGACCAAGGAAGGAATTTTTGTAGATCCTGAAAAGATACGGGCAATCGAAGATTGGCCGGTTCCAAAGGATGTGACAGATGTTAGATCTTTCATGGGCATTACCGGTTACTACCGAAGGTTCATTGAATGCTTTTCAAGGATAGCAAATCCGTTAACTTCCTTGCAGAAGAAAAGAAAGAAGTTCGACTGGAATGAGAAATGTGAAGAAAGCTTTAAAAAGTTAAAAACTCTATTAACCAGTGCACCTATTTTAAGAATAGAAGATCCTAATAAAGAATTTGTAGTGTGCACTAATGCTTGTAATGATGGCTTAGGTGGTGTTCTGACTTAAGAAGGGCATGTTATTGCCTATGAGTCTAGAAAGCTAAAAGTTCATGAAAAGAATTATGGAACATATGATCTGGAATTAGCAGCTGTAATACACACCTTAAAGATGTGGCGACATCAGCTAATTGGTAGAAAATTTGTTTTAATGACTGATAATAAAGGATTGAAGTATCTTTTAGATCAGCCTAATTTAAATGCCAGACAATCTAGGTGGTTAGCTTTCTTAAGCGAGTATGATTTTGAAATCTAGCATATAAAAGGTAAAGAAAATAAAGTTGCTGATGCATTAAGTAGGAACACAAGGCTGAATTTTGCAACAACAATAAACACTTATGTTTCAGACTTAGATGAATAGCTTAAAGAAGGAATAAAACAAGATGAAATTTACAAAAATTTGCAAACAAAAGCTAAAGAAAATCCAACAGAAAGATTAATAAAAGGTTACAATTTAAATGAGAAAGAATTTTTACTGTATAAAGATAAACTGTATGTACCTAACGTACCTAAAGTCAAGCTGCTAATTCTGGATGAAATTCATAAAACACCATATTCAGGTCATCCAGGTTATCAAAAGACTATAACCATGTTAAGAAAAGATTATTTTTGGCCAAATATGAAAACTGAAGTAGCTGAATATATTGCAAGGTGTTTAGAATGTCAACAGGTAAAAATTGAACACCAACACCCAGCTGGTTTGCTACAGCCTTTACCCATACCTAGCTAGAAGTGGGAGGTAATTAGTCTAGATTTTATTACTCGATTACCTAAAAATCAAAATCAGAATGATTCTATCATGGTAGTAGTTGATAAGTTAAGCAAAGTAGCTCATTTTATACTTGTTAAAACTACTTACAAAGCTGCCAACATAGTTGATATTTTTCTAAAACAGATTTTTCGATTACATGGAGTACCAAAGGTCATAATATCAGATAGAGATCCTAAGTTTACAGGAAAATTTTGGACGTCTTTGTTTAAAGGGTTAAACACCACATTAAATTTCAGTACTTCTTTCCATCCTCAAATAGATGGACAAACTGAAAGGGTAAATCAAGTACTAGAATATCTATTAAGAATGTATGTGAAAGACCAGCCTGGTAAATGGGATGACTATTTACATCTAGTAGAATTTGCTTATAATAATAATTATCAGGCATCAGCTAGATTTAGTCCGTTTGAAGTTTTATATGGATGGAAATGTAATACTCCTATCTCATGGAGTAATCCAGTAGATAGATTAGTATTAGGTCGAGAACTGTTGAAAGAAATGGAAGAAATTGTGAAACAAGTGTAGGGAAATCTTAAAGTGGCACAGGATCTGGAGAAAAGTAAAGTAGTATTAAAAAGAACTCCAGAGGAGTTTCAGGTAGGTGAACATGTGTTCAACAAGGTAAGGCCCAAAAAGAGCTCTCTAAAATTGGGGATTTGTGCAAAATTGGCACCTCGATATTGTGGCCATTTGAAATTTTGTCTAGGATTGGACAAGTAGCTTATAAATTAGCATTACCACCTAACTTAAGAGTACATAATGTTTTTCACATTTCCATTTTAAAGAAATATGTTCATGATGCTACTCATGTTGTTAACTGGAATGTTGTACAGGTGGAACCAGAAGGAGAATTTCTGGTGGAACCGGATTGTATCCTCGAGAGGAGGGAAATTACACTTCGGAACCGCACCATTGGATAGGTGAAGGTGAAATGGAAGCACCTTAGTCCAGAAGAAGCCACCTGGGAATTGGAAAGTAAAATGCAAGATGCATATCCAATTTTGTTCCAGGGGACTTCGGAGGATGAAGAATAAATAACATCGAGGACGATGTTATATTCTAAGTGGGTGTGTATGTCACATGCCCCAATTTTGCAAAATAATATTATCTTATTTTTATTTTATTCCAAGACATTATGTTAAATTTAATGCTAAGTTGTAACTAATGACTCGGTAGAGTCAAGGATGTGGAATGTAATTCTGAATATTTAAATTTTAAATAAATAAAAGTGGAGACAACAGCTTGGGAGAGCTGTTAAAAATAGTGTTACTGGTCAAGTTGGTGGAGGAGACTAGGTGGAGAGCAAAGAGACAAGTGGCAGCATCCTCAAACACTTCCTATGTTGCAAGTGGCAACCTCCCTACATTTGGGGTCATGATCCCCCAAGAAAGTGGGATCAGAGTAGGTGGCTCAATTAATGATAGGATGAAAGTTCTTATTTCTTTCACCAAGCTTACAAAAATAATCTTATTAAATAAACTCAATTATTATAGAATGCTCTCAGTCTTATTTATTAAGATATATAAATGCAAACATAAACTTAAGGGAATACATTATTCATAGATAATAATATTATTAATACAAATAATATTATTATTAACAATAAACAATATTGTATATAAATTAGTAATTCTTTTAAACAAACTGAAGAAATCTTATGACAGTAATTGAATTAACAAAAATAACAATACATAAATTATTATTGTAAAAGTTAAATGGGTAAAAACCCTAGCTCATATTTCTGAGCATAATCTATCTATATTCTTATATACTTTAGTAACCTAGGATAACCCATAAGAATAGTTCTTATTAATCATTAAAAGAACCAACTACAATTATACACAGAAATGAAATACATTTACTGAACAATATATATAAAATGTACTTCTAAAAAAAACTGTGTCTTATTATTTTACTAACAGGGTGTACCCGTGAAAACGAAAGACAGGGTTAAAACCCTTATAATTATTATATTTACAAATATAAAAACATTGAAGTAACAAACCAAATTTATATAAATTATGTAACCATTAAATAACTAGGTTAATATAATTTACTCACATTCCTTTAAGGACAAACAAAAAGTCTATAATTATTATAAACTGGAATAATCCATTTCAAAACGAGGGTTTCCACAGGATAAACCCTAAATTTATAATTCTAATTAAAAACAAGCAAGAATTAAAATTAGGACTGTAAGTATCAGTCTTAAAGCTTAATTTATAAACCCTTAAAGAGTATTTTAAACAGAGTACAAAACTCGACTTACTATCAAGAAGGGTAAGAACCCTGAAATTACACATGGTATAACATTAACACATTTGTTAAACTAAATCAAGCCTAAAGATAGAACGATGTTTACAAAACTATTAAAATTAACCATGCCGTAAAGCCTAACATCAACTAAATACATTGCTCAGTTAAATCGAGTCTACCCATCGACTAGCGAGTGTTTGATACTGAGTATTAGAACAACAACCTGTAAAAACAAACAACATAACTCATGGCGAGTTGAGGGAGGGTTTCCCCAAACCATGGGTGATTCCATTGACCACCCTGATGCAAGTAGGGTGAAAACCCAACACATGGACCACGGGGCTTACCCGAAAACGAACCACGAGCCATGACATTCATTGGATGACTGTCTATATTCTTTTCTCATCGTAAAAGCTTTTAGTGGCTAGCACCTGCAAGTAGTGAAAAAGACTACTGTCAGTACATAATAAACCTAAGAACTAATGTGCCTTTGAATCAATATTATATCGGCTGCAGACTTAAACAGAAGCAACAACAAAAATCTTACCTGTTAACAAAATCGATGAATAGTATGGTAGTAGCAATGTCACCTACAGGCTTTGCATTTTAAAAACCTAACAGCCTGCAAGTGTAACCCTCATGCAACGGCGAGCCACGAAGAACAACAAAAGGTAACTGAAGTATACAATAAACCACGAAGATAGCGAAAGAAATATTACGCCGACAACAATCCAAGAGCAATGATAATCCCCACAGGTTGCAGAGTAAGAACCCAACCACTAAGAATGGCTTTCAAAACCATGCACCGATGTCAAATGTAGCATTCAACCAAGACACAAGACAACCAGAGCAAGGAGGACTGACGACCGCCATGGAAGCCAAGCAGAGCAGCCTCAAGGGCTAGTGAAAACTATGGGATGGAAATGATAAGGGTTAGGTTACGGTAGTGTTTTATATCTCCCATGCTTGGTCAGGAGACGACCACTTGGTCAGCAAATCAAACCATGCAAGTGGGTCATGTTTTATAGTGCCTGCGTAAAAACAAAATCCAGTTATTAAATCATTGGAGCAAGATTTTAAACTATGATCATAATCGACCCAATAATTTGCCATGCAAATTGATAATCATTTGCACCTTATCATATGTTAGTATAGTGACAAGAATATCAACGTTATGGTTATGTTGACCTAGCTTATAGTGACACTTTAAAACCTTGGTAAAAGCCCAATTTTGTTTACACATTAAACTCTCTTCACCGCTAACCTTATGATATTATATCATAACTTCACAATTGCGATTGGAAGGGTTGCATTTCTTTCTCTAAACATTGTCTTTATTATAAGATAGAAATCAAATATTTTATGTCTTATTTATAGATAGAGATCAATGTTTCATGTATTTACTATAGATAAGAAATCAAATGTTTTATGGGAGAGTTCTTGCTAATCAATAAACAACTATAGTTTTCCTTGTAAAAAGACTATAGTTTATACAAAGTAAATCTCTTGTAATAACAACATTACAAGTCATAATTTTATAAATGACATAATGTAATAGTGCAGAGGATTATAAACTCTAATTTAAATACGTTTATGATCATGAACTAATTATAGACTGAATGTCTATCAAACAAACAAATTATGCATGTCTATAAGACTTACATGAACTAATAACTCAAATAGTAACAAAACTTTGAAGTGGTACAAAACTTATTGTAAGAACACTATTATGAAATTCTGTTACATAGTTCATAGCAACGATACTTCGATGGATTGTGGTTACGACTCAAACTGGAAGTTACTAAAGATTCACCAGGTCAATTGGGTAGTAAAGTAGTTATAGAACTAAACAAGATAACTAGAATAGGAATGATCCTATTGAATCCAGAAATTACTAGAACCATAAGGTTCAACATGAAAATAAAATATAGGCAAACCATGATCTCATGTAGGAAGGAATTATGGTTTTCAGTTTGCTCAATCGAATTTATACTATCCAAAGGTTAACAGGCTGTAAGCTACCTCGCAGAAGCGAAATGTGGGACAGTTGTTATACAGATAAGAAAATGTATTATTATATAAATATTGACAAAACAATCATTATACCATTGCAAATTACTTAGGATAAAGTAAAAGTACTTGTATCTGAGATTCTAATTCTTAGAGTCACAAACATATTCTTTTGTCGCTACTTACTTCTGAACTTTATTACAAGAAAAACTAAAGGAATCCAAATGGTTTTACCTTACAGAATCTGTTTAGAGTTAAGCAGCTTAATTACTAAGCTTTTTAATTGCAATTAAAATACTACTGATACTTTTAAAGAAATTTTAATACGTACTAGTGCGATCATACCTGTAAACCTGTAAGAACCGGTATTCATCTGCGTTAGCACAATTGCTAAGTAAGCCCCGGATTCAAAAGTTAAATTCCACCTACTTGACATGAAAAGACTCATCAGTAAGCTGAAGTAAAACAGCACGCAAGAAAACTTTATTCTTGTTACAAAAATGAACTCTTAAGTTATTATAATTAAGATTTAGTGAAACTAATTACTTGACTGTTTCTTTTATTTGCAAACCATTAGCTGTTAGTAGACCGCAGGTTTTAGCATTTATTGTTATCTCAAAATTTTAAATTTTTATGAAAATTTGGGGTTTTGACAATTTTGATTCCCACGCTGTAACTAATTATGGATCTGTTTCATGGTTGGTCTTAGGAGCCCATGACACTATAAATATACCCTCAATATAGGAAAACATGGTTGGGATTTGTGAGGTTTTTGGGTTATGTATTTTGAGATCCGCCCTTGATAAAAATGACAGAGCCGGATGCTGGCATGTTGCTACAAAGATTCCTGTGTATTTTGTAGTGATAGTATGTAATTTCCCTTCTTATGTGCATGTCTTCCTGTTAAACTTTCCATTATGTTTTATTTAATATCTGGAATGAGAGTGTAATAGTTTCATAATTCATATTGTTATGCTCTGGCTATTGTTTTATATATTCACCCGCATTTCTTACCAAAGTTGATGCATAATTCATCTTCTGGGTGCTCTGTATGGATCGACTATCATTCTTTCTTCTTTATCACTAGACCAACAACATTTTGATTGTAACCAAGTGCTACCTTTCCTTTGTATAATTTCACCTGCAAACTGTTCTGTGATTCATAAAATATTTGTGACTCCATAGCCCAATGTATGCTTTCCCTGTTTCAACCACCAACTCAATCTAAATTTTATTTTAGTTTTATATCTAGCCCTGTTAAAAATCAGTGAGAGATCCCTCTCTAGAAAGGAGGAAGCCAACTTCCTTTATTAAAGTGGTTCTGCTGTTACCTTGGGATTTACCTTCTACAGCATGGGTACAATTCTGAGTGCTAACAAAATGGCACTGTTGCCGGGGACGAAAGTGCAAATCATCCCTAGGAGAGATTACAAAGATTCCAAGAAGAAATGGTTTCTGTGGAAAAACATAGACTTCTACATTTGAAATAGGTTGTACATTTGCCCTGGCGACTCCACATTGATTTTGAGCAATATTTTAGAAGGAATCCTGGCTTCTAGGAGGTCACATATACAAGGAAGTCCTAGCACTGATATTTTATAAGGTGTGGAAAATCAAGAAAGATTGCTTAGAAGTAGGGGAAAAGAACAAATAAATATTTCTCAATTTGGTGTATCATCTTCTCAAGAATTTCATACCATTTAGGATTTTGGGTGGGAAACAAATTTTGAAAGGTCCTTGGTGAAATCAAAATTTGAATCTAATTTGAAGGAAACTGAAATTAATCCAAGTAGGTTAGAATCATATGTGCTTGATTCTCTTTGGAAAAACCTTCAAAACTCCGTGAAAACTGAAGAAAGAAACCTTGTGGTTCAAAACTTGCAGCCTTATATCCCACCAAATGTTCAAACCCCTCCACCTTTTCAAGCTCCTCCTTGTGTTCCAAATCCACCTAGACAAATGGCTGCTAGGTTTTCTCCATTGGCCTTACCTGATGTATTTCATGGCCTTCCTCAAAATTATGCCCAAAAAATTCCCTTCTATGATGGGGATGGAAATTTCACAGTAAGAAAATATGTTGATAGATTTGATGATTTTGTGAACTTGGAGTTAGTTGATGAGGATGATACTAAGATGAGGTTGTTTTTACTAAGTTTTTCAGGGGAGGCAAAGAAATGGTTTAGAGATTTACCTGCTAGGTCCATTGCCACATTTGAAGATTTCCAAACTTCATTCTTAGAAAGATGGGATGATACGAAAAGTCCTTTGCAGGTGCTTTCTTAATATAATAATCTTAAGAAAGGAGGTTTTGAATCTATCCATGAGTTTTCTAGTCGATTTATGAGGGTGTATAACTCTATTCCTACTGATATTAAACCCCTTGTAGGCGCTACAAAAATCCATTATGCTAATGCCTTTGACACTGACTTTGCATTATTATTGAGAGAGAGAAAATCAATAATTCTTCCTGTTATGTTTCAAGATGCTTTAGAAGTGGAAGCTAATATGATGGAAAGTTGAAAAATAAAGCAGAAAGTAGAAACAGATAGAAGGAAAGCTAGAGAAGAAAATGTGCCCTCTACTTCTGCTGCCTCTTCTCCTAATGATGTTAAGTTTGAAATGATGATGAAGACAATGGGGAGAATGATGGATAGGTTGACTATGGATAATAGACCATTGAGAAGAGAATAGAATAAACCTCAAATCAGAAACCCAAACTTTAGAAGGCCAAACCCTCCTCCCCTACCACAAATTAGACAAATATATATGAGGAATCCTAGCGATCCAGATAATAAGCAAATAAGGCCACCTTTCCCTGAGAATTATGTTGCATATGAAGAAGAGGTTGAATCTGTTGAGGATCATATCCACCATTTTGGTAATTTGGATTTTGAAATATACCTCACTAAGGAAGAGCATGGTATGTTTGCTTAGGAGGATGACAATAATGATTTTGAGGAAAAGTCAGAGAAATGTCCAAAGAAAGATCAAATTGAGAAATAGAGATGTTATCGTAAATAAAGGAGGTTAGGAATGTCAACCAGATTGTTCCTCATATATTTCAACCCCTAAAATTTTGTTACTAGAAGAGGTTTCCCCTATTCAATCAAAGGTTACCCTTTTGCAGCAGCAAATTATTCAAAGGAAAAATACACTTTACAGAGGGTATGGGGAGGACTACTTGGATGTTATGCCTAAAAAACCAGCTGTAGATTTTGTAAGTTCAGGGCCTATTAATGAAGAAAATTCCATTGCAATCCAAGGTCAAAAGGTTGAAAACCAAGAAGATAGCGAGTGTGTTGAAAGTGATAGTTTTCCTTTGTGTTATTCTTCATTTGAATTGCTGAGACATATAGTTAAAATATCTGATCCAACATAAAAAATTAAGGATATGAAATTTTCAGAAATAGATATTGAAAAGGGAAAACAATCATGCCATCAATCCCAACCTATGGAATAAACAAGAGTTTGCCATGAGAGGTTAAATCACAAAGAAGAAGATGGGAAGGGTGAACAACTAGAAACTTCTCTACATTCCAATCCTTCTTTTGATGAGCAAGAAGATAATCACCCTAGTGATGTACATGAAGAGAGTCATCTTGATTTTCCTTATAAAGAGTGCAATCAACATGTTGACGTTTCTATTAGTGATGTTTTTAAAGAAGATTTCAGTATGCCTTTATATTATGAATATGTGGATGACTACTTGGATAATGCACCTGAAGAAGCAACATAATGCAATAATGGATTGGATCACCAAGAATAAGAGGAGGATTCCAAATGGGATGTCTCTTGATGTTCTTTAAATTCAGAATTTCCATGTCAAGAAGAGTTTATTTCAATTGATTTTATGAAAGATATTCCCTGTGAAATGCATGAAAATAATCAAGTTTTAAATTATGGAATTTTCAATGAAATAGTTGACATCTCATGTACAAGTTGTTAGGAACATTCCTTGCATGATGCTTTTGAAGAGCAGTTTGATAGTGTGCAGGTGGAGTTACAGTTTGAGCAACTTTATTGGGGTAAACAATTGACAAATTTTTTTGAATACTGTCATAGATTTTATGATCTAGTAGCTGACTATGTGGAGAATCTTTGCAGAGATAATGGCTGGTTATGTCTTTGCAGTAAAGATCAATTTATTTATCATAACCTTTTTCCATTAAGTCCTTCATTTCTGTTTTTGATCAAGCATGAGGAGAAATTTTGTTTATGGTATCATTTACTTGATTGGCCTCGGTGGAAGTTAGAAGTTACTTGACTGGGCATTGATGCTTAGTAAGTAGGGTAGGTAAGTATGTGTGAATACGCTCGACATGGCGAGCATTTCTTCCAATAATTTTTTTAGTTCTTTTCATTTTTTTTCAACATTAGTTTAGTTTTTGTTTTCAGAGCATGTTGGGAATTTCAGGAAATATTGGGAGCAACCCAATGTATTTGGCACCTGGTCTATGCGGTTCTTTGCTACCTCGTAGGGAGGATAACATCCCTAGTTGGAGCTAGTTGTTAGCACTTTTTTTAGGATAAATAGTTGGCAATGGATTTGGCTAGTAAATGGAGGAATAAGGTTTGAAAATTTCCTTATCATATGACCTGGATAAATGTTAATGAGGTTTTGCAACAAATGGATGACTTGGATGTACAACGAAAAATATCAAAGGCCTAAAATCATTTCTGCCAAAGCAAAATTGGGAGCAGAAGAGCGAGAGAGGTAACAATCTGGTGATAAGAAGTGGTAAACCCGACTTCCACTTTATGCAGTCCAAGATCTACGGTCAAGAGAGATTTCGCATAAATCAATGGTCTAACAAAGGGAGGAAGTGGAAAAGGTAAAGTTTTGGGTTGGAAAAATTGGAAAACCCGACTTCCGCTTTCTGCAGTCCGAGATCCGACGGTTCAGAGAAATTCTGCACAGATAAACGGTTCGAAAGGGAGCAGAAAGGTGGAAACACAACAATTTGGTCATAAATGATTTGAAATTCCGCTTTTCACAAATCCATAAGATCGACGATCTGGAGTTCCAGCACATGTCAACGGTGTGGAAAGAAAAGGGCGGGAAGGAAACAATCAGAAAGTGGAAATATGAAGTTTTGGTTATGAAAAGTTAGGATCTCTCCTTCTCCATTCTGCAGGCCGTATATTTACCTCAGATCAACGGCTTGGAGAGTGTCTTCCTAATATTGACGGTGCGGAAAAGGGGAAAATGTGCACGAGGTAAGAAGACTTCTCGATATGTGGAAATTGGTAGGCCCCACAACTTTCAATGGCCCAGATCACCCTTGATCTCAGATCAATGACGAAGATTGATTTATCCAGTATAACATACACATTGAAAGTCGAAGGAGCGCCTACGCGATGAGAAACATGCGTAAATGACATGTCTCCTCCCCATTGGATATTGCGCTCGAAAATCGGAGATGCAAATGTCACTTTATGGAGAGCAATGATGCATATTTCAATGGTGGAAATAGATTCCGCTGATCTAACTTGCACGAAGAAAATAGCTTTCCATATTTGTAGAGTTGTTTCAAGGCTGACATGTTTCAATGGCCAGGATTAAGGATGAGGTAAGATCAACGACAGAGGTGAATTCCACTGATCTAGCATGCTCATGGAAATTAACTTTTCAAATTCACGAAATTGATTAAAGGTTGACAAGTTTTGATGAAGGAGATCTAATCAGGGATGGATCTATGATGGAGGTTGATTTCATTGATTCAACATATGAGGACAATCAAACTTTTGAAATCATTGAAATTGGGTACAAGGTGTAGGTTTTGATGGCCATGATCAACACTCAATCTAGATCTATGGTGGGTGTGCATTTCACAGCCGAAACATGCACGAGAGATAAAATAGTTTGGGGCTGCGAAATCTTGTAGAACCCCACACTTCGGACGGCGGAGACTGTGGCAGAGTTTTGATCTATGGCTTAAATTGATTTCGTAATGGGAATAAGAAGGAATTTTATCAAGTTGGCGGGTTGTGAAATTGGCTAGAGGCTGCATTGTTAGACGGTTAATATGTCTCATAGATCAAGATCTACGGATGATGTTTATTTCGTAGGTGGAAGATGCAAGGAAGATTGAAGCTGTTGTAGGCCGTTGAAGAGGTTTTGATTGTCATTTTAAGCAAGCGATCCTGAGTTACTACTTTCAAAATTCCCAAATTGATCCACCATGCACGTTTAAGCATGCTTTCCTGATTTGTTTTTGTGATCATGGTGAATCTTCCATATAAGCATTTGTTAGGATTTTGATTCCCATGCTGTAACTAATTTTGGCTCTATTTCGAGGTTGGTCTTGGGAGCCCATGATACTATAAATATACCCTCAATAGAGGAAGACAGGATTGGAACACATGAGATTTTTAGGTTATATATTTTGACATCTGCCCTTGATAAAAATGACAGAGCCAGATGTTGGCCTGTTGCTGCAAAGATTCCTATGTATTTCATAGTTACAGTCCGTAATTTCCCTTCTTATGTGCATGTCTTCCTGTTAGACTTGACATTATGTTTTCTTTCATATCTGGAATGAGTGTGTAATAGTTTTAGAATTCATATTTTTATGCTCTGGCTATTGTTTCAGATATTCACCCATATTTCTTACCAAAGTTGATGCATAATTTGTCTTCTCGGTGTTCTGTATTGATGTACTATCATTCTTTCTTCTTTATCACCAGACCAACAACAGTTTGAATATAATCAAGTGCTACCTTAACTTTGTATAATTTCACTTGCAAACTATTATGTGATTCATAAAATATTTGTGACTCCATAGCCCAATGTGTGCTTTCCCTGTTTCAACCACCAACTCAATCTGAATTTTATTTTAGTTTTATATATGGCCCTGTTAAAAATGTGAGAGATCCCTCTCTTGGAAGGAGGATTCCAACTTCCTTTCTTAAAGTGGTTTTGATATTACCTTGGGATTTATATTCTACAACCTGGGTACAATTCTGAGTGCTACCAGTATTCATATAAGGATAAATTAAGGCAAATGTAGAATTGTAACCACTGAAATATATGGGTGGACAATTTTACTCCACTCAATGTTGATGGTTTGTTCTGTACAAATACACGTAAAAACATATAAAATAGGTAGAAAATTTCAAATTGAATGTAAAAATGGAACATTGCATATAATGCTTACTCATTTATTATTTTAATCTTTAAATTACGCAAAGTGTATTTCGAAGAGAATGTTTGTTAAATCATGTTAGGGGTGGCAAGTTAGAAAGGATCATCCATGAACCCAAAGGAAATCAAGTACTTACTTATGCATGGGACATCTAGGAGACAACTAATAGTCAAGTAGAAATATTAGCTCTCTACAAAGGCTTATTGATCAATTTGGAATGGGGATCAAACACATCACCATTTTGGGGAAGTCGGTGATAATTATACATCATATGAGAGACCAAATCTCCCTTTAGATACACAGTTGTCTAGGTTACGCCAGATGGTTCAGATGACCAAAGCGTTCTTCAACAAATATCATATGTTCAATTCCTTAGACATCAAACCAAAGATGTTTATCAACAATCTGAGTCAAGATTCAATCCTTGGAATATAAAAGTTAAAGAAAAATGGGGATTTTTCACAACCAATATTCTCCCACGAGATATTATTTTCAAGCGATCATGGATATGACATAGACTCATCCAAACATGTGGAAAAATCAAAGTGTGATCCATTCCACATATGGCATGACTCGCCAACATTTAGTTCACATAAATCCAAGTCCATCCTTGATACACAACAATATCAACCTCTATTAGTTTGTTTATTATATGCCATCAATTATGATTTAGCTTGAATCATGTGGGAAACCTATCCTATTTCTAGATATCATGAAGGGGATTTGGCTCTCATTTAAGGTTACGTATACCTAGTCTCCTAGTTCGGCCCATTGTGTGGTACAACAAGGATGCAAAGTCACTCTACAAGCTCCTGTCTAAAGGAACCCATAGCCCATCAACAAAGGATAGTATTAGTTCACTGCACAAGAAAATGGAGCACCTCATTTCCAACCAATGTGCAATTTGTGAGGTCTCTAAGTTGCACCGAGGAATTTAGAGATATGATCACCATACAGAGGAAATTCAAGAATGTTATGGTTTGCTAGTTTAAAAATTGGATAAATGGAGGAATAAATGGAAATACAATCATGAACAAGATGAACAATAACGTAATTGACAAATTGAGAAACTTGAAGCACACATGGAAGCAATGAAGATAAAGAAATATAGGAATGATATCATAATAAGTAACAAGCAATAGAGTGGATGATATAAAGGAGAAATACAAGAAATACCTGGAGTGAACTATGCAACTAGAGAAAAGAAAGTAAGGCCTCATCCTACTCTTTCCCAACCCACTCAAAAAGTAATTATGGTCTAGAGAGGGAGAAATTAATATAAGGAATTCAATAAAAAAACAATCAAACAAAAAATAGTTATCAAATATAGGAGGGACAACATTGGCCCATCATGAAAAAGTTCTTCTTTAAATATGTTCTTTAATACTTTGTCAATTTTGTTTCTAATAAGTAAATATGTATTGCAATATACATGCCATATTGAAAATAGTATAATCAAGAAGAACCAAAAAATCCTTATATGAGGCATAATAGATACTAGCACTGGGTAAACAAAGATAAGTGCAAGCATTGTGCCTCCAATTTTGTGTTACTACACTAGATTTTTCTTTTAATACAAAATATTTGTCCTTGTTTAAAACAAATACAAAATATTCATTCTGGTTTAAAATAAAATCTTAAATAATTTTATTGTTTACTCATTAAATTATTTATTAGTTTAACCATTCAATTTTTCAACCTTATAGTCAAATTATTTAACCATTAAATAATTGAAGGGATTGAATAACTATTTAATGAGTAAGTCAACTAGTTAATGTGTAATTCACAAGGGTTAACTCATGCAGTCATGATCCACATGTGAGATCTCTCCTTACAACGCTGGAGAAGTCATAAGTTTGAAGTTTGATCCTTTGGGATTATGATTTCAATGAGAGTCTACAGGAAATTATGAGAGACTTTGCCACCTTCAATAAGGGGAAGAAAAAAATTGTATATTAAATTTAAATAATCATGAGAAATTTTGAACGATTAAATATTTGCAAATTTAAAATAATGAATATTGAATAAAAAATACAACAAATAAATTACTATATGATTAAACAATTGCAATATTAAACACTTTCGCATGTAACTATTGAACAGTTGCATGGTTAAACAATTAAATTATTACATGATCATTGTTTTAATTTTTGAATTATTGAATAATCAAACAATTATTTATTCAATGATTCACGTACTTAACTTAAACTAATGATTATTTTCTTAATTTAGGTATATTTTATTTTATTATGTCCCGAACGGGGATAATTTATATTTGGTGAGGGCGGCATTAATCTTTCTTTACGAGACAATTTTTTGTTTGTTTTGCTATAGTTTTATGCTAACGTGAAAACAAATTATTATTATTATTATTTTAATTTTCATTGATTGGAGTATGTTGATGTCTTCTTATATTTTTCCTCCCTAGGAGTGGGTCACAGGAGGACGTCAACATAAGGGAGGTACACCAATGTATTGGTTTTATGGACACACATGACTGTATACACTTTGGCACAGGTTTGAATGCAATGACAGATGGGTTGGACTTGGCTTTATTGCACAGCGATTGAAAACAATAATGTAGAATCTATTAAATTTTCTTAATTTCTTAGATGATATTCTAAAGAAATTTACAATAGTAGGATCACTGAAAGAACAACAAGCACAACAACACAAAGAACACAGAGTTTTTCCTCGGGGAAACCACAAGAGAGAAAATCCTGCAAAAATTCCTAAGTATAGAACTCAACCAAGAAAGTGTAAAACCCCAAGATAACTTCTCCTCTCTCTTTTTGGTGCACTTCTTTTTCTCCCTCTAGCGAACTTGCTTGAGTGAAGTGAGTACAAATTAAGGAGGCGCCTCACTATTCATTTGACTCTTGACTTGACCTAAAACCTAACTAGGTCGACTTGTCAAGTAAAGTACCAAAATAATATTTATTACAATGAATCATGGGTGCTATTGACCTGACTGACATTCATAGGTATACATTGATTTTTTCAATGACTATTATGTGAACAAGTACATCAGCGACAACTCTTGAATGATGAATAACAATAATACAAATAGAATATCTTCTGAATTAGTTGCAATATTTCAACACTCTCTCTTAACTAGGAAGGTCTTCTTCATCAACATCAAACATAACCACAACTGTACATATGACTAGTGAGTCTCTGTATGTCATAGGAAGTTTTTAAATAACATAATACATCTTCATCATCAATATATGGATATTGGGACATCATCATCTACAACATTAGAATGTTAATACTAAATCATCATCTGCAATATCAGTATGTAAATACTGGATCATCATCTACAATACCAGTATGTGAATACTGGATCATCATCTGCGATATCAGTATATGAATACTGGATCATCATATGCAATATCAATATGTAAATACTGAAACAACAACAAAATCATTAGCATGCTAGTGGTAAATCAACATCATCAACAAATAAAGGCTATATCATCATCTGCATTATCAACATAGAGATGTTGAAACAAACGTCATCATCATCAACATAGAAATGCTGAAACAACATCATCATTATCATCATAGAAATGTTGAAACAACATCATCATCATCAACATAGAAATGATGAAACAACATCATCGTCATCAAAAACATAGAAATGTTGAACCAAGCTCAACATCATCGGCATAGAGAATGTGGGTATCAACACAAAGTGTTGGCATCTCATTGTCTTCATTAGCATGGGAATGCTAGTATCAACACAGAGTACTGACATCTCATCATCTTCATCAGCATGGGAATGCTAGTATCAACACAAAGGGTTGGAGTCTCATTGTCTTTCCCTTAGAACATCTGAAGCAATATCACAATGGGTTATTTGGTAGATCCACTTGGGAATTTTTTTGACTTACTAACCCTTTTGGGACAACAATCCTAGTTAGATAGATGGATCCCCCTGGGGACCAAACAAGCCTTGTTTGGATTACTAACCCTTTCAAGCCAACAATCCTTGCCAGACATACTAATCCCCATATGATCAAACATGTCTAGTCTGGCTTACTAACCCTTTCAGTCCTAACATCCTAGCCATACATACCCTACCCTAGGTTGAGGTACCAGACCACTGCAACAAAAAACCTACTACATCTTCCTCACTACCTCTTTCGAGGGAGGTCCTTCCAGACTACACCAAGCTTGTCTCGAAAGTATTCAAACTTGACACAAGATAGAGACTTAGTCAACACATCTGCCACTTGTTTCTCCATAGGAACATACTTGAACTTTACAACTCCCTTATGCACCATATACTGGATGTAATGATATCAAATTTCGATATGTTTCGAATTATCATGAAACACCCGGTTTTTTGTCATCTTAATACAACTATGATTATCACAATGGATATCAATCAAATCTATATCTGCATCAAATAATCCTGCCAACATATTGTGAATCCATATTGCTTTGCTACATGATGAACATGTTGTAATATATTCAGCCTCTATTGGAAAGGGGTTAGGGTGCACAAGGCACTCTTCTACCATCGAAAAGAAGGACATCAACATAAGAAGTCAACCACACGGAAGGAGAAACTGACAAGTTAGGAAGTTTTGGTCAAAGTTAGTTAGGAGATTGGTCAAGTTGACCATTTTGTAATGACTTAGTAAGCCTATAAATAGAGTTAGAAGTGTAGTCATTAAATCATCTTTTCTAATCGGTAGCATTGTAATCAATTCTTATATGCGGATATACTTCAGAGGAATGGAAGTGTTTTATGGTCTGAGGGTAATTGACCAAAAAATGTTTTGTGATGTATTTCTGGGATTGATAATATGAATATTATGTTGGTGATATAGCTTTGTTTCTTGTCTATTTTGAATGGTGACTGATGCGAAGTCTATAATAATGTGACCTCTATGTTTTATGGGTAAATATGAATGATGCGAAGCATTTCTGGTTTTATTGGTTTGTTATATGTCGATGTCTTTATGCAAATCTAAACTATGATAATAACATGTGTTTGTCGATCTAAATATGAGTAAATGTGAATGTAATCCATGAGGGTAAGTCAATTTGGTTAATGGAAAGGGTTAGGCCCTGAATTTCTGGTCAATGTTGCGATAGAACAAACGGTAGTGTGGAAGTCCTCTTCCCCCCATGGAAACTTGGTTCTTGCAGCCCTGCCTCAGAAATCTCGGGTGAGACTGCACCTACTTCACAAGTGTTGCTGGATAGGTAAACCATGTATGAGCCGATGTTTAGGGAGTTTGTGTCAACGGGTGTCGAAATATCTATGGATTGAACCCTTATCGACATTATAGTGTCAACAAATGGTTCCATTGCCGAGACCATAGTGCAGAAGAGAAGGGGACATGTTGCAGAATCTGACAAAACCAGAGATCTAGGATTGGTTTGATAAGAAGGCACGAGATTGTCGACATAATACTAGTTTGGAAGATATATCTACTATGATATTCATGAGATATTCTTTGTTGAGTTTTCGATAGTGTTATATGAGTGGTTGGTGCAACTTACTTTCTAGAAGAGGAATTTCCAAGGAGGCGATCCTAATCGGTGGACCCCATAACTAATTCAACACTTATGAAGGGTGAATAAAAAAACTTCAAGGGTTTTTGAGGTGTGGATAAACATCATTTTGGAAGGATACATTACAGAGTTAGCTGTCGACACAATTAAATATTATAGCGACGCTGAAAGATAATTCTTTAAGGGACCAAGGGATATATTTCTATTGTCATTACAATTGTGGATTAAGATGCTTATCTGTTAAAAAGGAATACTAAAAATGTATTCCAACGAGTAGAGACATGGTGTGCGGAGGCTATGGGTACTACGAAGGTGAGGGTTTTAATGGAATGATACAGGGTAGATGGAATCTGCAGAAGCTGCAGAAGAGCATGGTCTCCTGCAAAAGTGGGGTGAGGTTCTGATAAGAGAAGAGGAGGAGGACTAAGGAGAGTCCTGGTGTGACCGAAACATAAAACTGAGAGAAGGGACCACAACAGACTAAATGACCCTATAGTGACAAAGTAAATGACTATTCTATGCTTAAGTCCAAGGAAGGAACAACCCAAAGCTACTACATACCTACACCTCTGCACGTTGTGCCAAACTCAGGAGGAAGAAACACAAGTCCATCGCAGGGTTGTCCTACATGTCAACACAGTGGTAACAGTAGTGGATCGAAAAATACTGGGAGAAGAACTAGGATAGCAGTGTATGATGTGAAAATACCCTTTTTCTAGGGTAATGGGACTAAGGATCTCGAATAATATTGGTTCTTATGTTAAGCAGTATGTATAGTAAAGCAAGAACAATATGAAGATATCAAGAGAGGACAACTAGCGAGGCCGAGCTTTGGATTGGTACATGAATTTGCACAAGTAATGATGAGTCATCCCCATAAAAATTTATAAAATATAAGAATTGGAGTGACCGAAGATTTTAAGAAGCCAAAATCTGAATCAGAGTACATTACCGAGTTGAAGGAAATAAAGCAGTACCCGAATGAATCGGTATGGGATTTTGATTAACGATTAAAAAATATGATGGATAAGGTTATATTTGGAATGAGAGATGTGAAAAATAAGTAATGGTTTATCATATCAATGACACCACACATCTATATTCTGCTGATGCGACAGAAGATCGTATCTCAAGCAGAAGCTCTAGAAATCATGATGAAATTGAAAGCTTCACTAGTTGGCGAAACAAGGACTGGTATGATCCAGATGCAGTCACAATTAGAAAACATTAATTGTGAAAATATGATTCACAACAAGATTTAGGATCTAAAGGAATCCTCATAACTCAATATATTCACAAATTATGCAAAAAAACAACGAAAAGACTAAAATTAACACATAAGAATGGAACCAATAACAGAGTTTATTATCATTGTACAGTATGTAAATATGCCTGGAAAATGTTTATATTAAATTTGGAGAAAATTGTTATCCTTTTGAGGCAATTTGGATGCATACATGTGGCAGGCTTAGATTGGACCTCAAAACCCCCCTAGGTGGACCAATGAGCTCCCTAACCACCTCAAACAGTCACAAATGCTTGTGGGAACGTGGATGGAAAATCCTAGGACATAAATTAAGGTAGGGTAGGCATAGTGGCATGCATGGGTGAGTGGGAGTGGCTCCAGGTAGCAATAAATGGTCCAAAGGGACCAAAAACACCCAAATACCATGCATGGGCACCTCTGGTCAACCAGTTTCCCTATTTTATGGAGTGGGAGTGTACCATGGAATAAATTGTCATAAATGAGGGTCCATGTGTAACCAAATTATTGAATGTGTGCACCTACTTGCATTGATGAGTTTGAAGCACCAAAAGCACTTTGCTTGACCAACACAACCTAGTTTTGGACCATATAACATAAGTATGAAACGAATGAAAATGTATCCTAGGTGTATGAACATGGTACTAAGGTGGAATAATGCTCTAAAACCCCCCATTAAGCTTTACTTAGTGTAAATAAATCACAAAATTATTGAGGCCTTGGAAACTAAGGCTCAAGTCACCTCTTACAAAGTTTATTTGTCCATATAACCAAGGTAAGGAGGAAAACCTCATGGGAACAAAAACTCCCCTCAAAAATGGACATGGAGATAATTTAAGTGAATATAAGAAATAACCATGTGTCACCCACTCCAATTAGTGATATCATATAGGTGAATTTCTTCTCTGTGAAGCTCTTGGTGAAGATGTTAGCAGTTTTCTCTACAGATGGGAAATACTGCAACGATATCACCTCCTCATGGACGAAGCTCTTGATGTAGTGAATTTGTATCTATATGTGATTGGTCCTCTGCCTTTGCATTGGACCAGTGGAAATATTTATTGCAATTTTATTATCACACCAAATTAATGTGGGTGAATCAAATGTGAATCGAAGTTCCCCAAGAATACCTTGCAACCACACACATTGTGTAGCTGCGTTCACTACTCCTCTATACTCGACCTCAAATGTTGAAAGGGATATAGTGTGATATTTCTTGCTTGACCAACACATGGGACTATGTGCAAGCATGAAAACACAAGATGAGGTGTAATTTCTGTCTATGGAATCTCCAGGCCAATCGGAATCAGTAAATCCAACTAGTTGTAGTGGAGAACTAGCAACATAGTGTACCTCGAAGTGTTTGGTTCCTTACACATAATGAAAGATTATTTTTGCAACCTTCCAATGGATATCATGAGGCTCTTGCATATATCTTGAAACAACACATTCAACCATATTTAACTTAAATAACATGTCTGTAGCATACTTTGATTGGTTGAGCTTGATCCCTACATCAGATTGCTCAATCTCCAAGCCTAGAAATTGTTTCAATAATCCAAGGTGAGTCATAGAAAACTCACTATGCAAAGATGACTTTATTGATCCTATATCATCAATGAAACTTCTTGTAATCAAAATTTCAACAACATAAAATACTACGACCTGCAATAAATCACCAATTTGCTACAAATATACATTAGGATCATATTTGCATCGCTCAAATCCTAGTGAAAGACAAAATCTATCCATATTGGCATACCAAGCCCTGGGGCTTGCTTGAGGCCATAGAGTGACTTCCTCAACCTACAAAAAAGTGAAGGATCATGAATGAAAGTTTCATGTTGCTGCATATATATATCTCCTCATGAAGGTTGCCATGAATTAAATCACTCTTCACATCCATGTGGTGAACCTCCCATCGCTTAGATGCAATAATGACAAAACTAGCCTGATTGAGTCCATCTTTGCAACTGGTTCAAATGTATTTGTATAGTCTACTCCTTGGAATTGAGAGAATAATTTGACAACCAACCTGGCATTGTACTTGATACATGAACCATCTGTCACGTCCCCTCCCACATCAGAGGAGAAACGCGACCATAGTCCCACACATTTGATGAATGCATATCCATATTCTCAAAGTTCAATCTATTCATCCCTGTATAAATTATCTAACTTCCCCAATAGTAGAGAAATTTCTTATGTCAGTGCTCAATCCGATGACCTATGAAGAAAAAATATCAGAGGAGATTGAACGGCGGAGAAAATCACGATGTGAATCGACGATCAGAATTTGTTCCGCATCTGGAAACAGATCGACGGTGGAGAATCAATCCAGCAAGAGTCAACGATGTGGAAAACTTTGAATCTATGGAATCAGGGAAATATGAAAATTGCGGTCCCTCATCCTGCATCCCGCAAGTGGAATAGACCGTTGCAGAAATAATCAATTACAGAATTAGAGATTGTGACGCCGCATCCCACATCTCTCATTCCCACATCCCGCATGAGGAAGGGAGAGTTGCAGAAGGAAAATATGTGAGGAACAAAGTTTACAAAAGGCTGTTTCCGCATACCACAAGTTGCGGAAGGAAATTTCTATGGAAATTCAACCTACTAACAGAAGTCTTGTGCAGATTTGATCATTCAGGAAAATCGCCAGTCCGACCATCTAAGTCACATAACTTAATGTAAAAATTTATTGAAATAAACATACAGAGATGCATACAATTGCAATTATATAGTGGAAGCAATTCATCAATTCAACACATTAAACATATTCATCATATTTCATGAAGCAAATACCATTTCCAGAGATTAACACAGAGATACTTATCTTTGAAAGAAGTTTGTTCCGCAACTAGCTATGTCGCTGCAACGTTCCACCCAACCATAGGCTAGTACGCTCCTCAATCTCTCAGAAGCACTACCACCCCCGAGTTGGGCATGATTCCCATAAGGAATAAGGAATACTAGCAGGCTCACACATAGCCAAGAATACAACCAAACTCAGTCAAGCCAACATAGTTGGGTTTATCAGGATACAGACAAACAAGCCAATATACTTTTGGATTTATCATACTGTATTCAATCAAGCCAACATTCTCATTAAGGACCAGCCAAGCCAACTAACAGATGGGCTTATCAGGCCACAAAGGAACTGGAAAACTTGAACTGCTAAGCTAGTGATCTCAACCACCAAGCTGTGGACACCTGCACTAGACCAGGCTTGGCTCCTAAAACATTTACACACCCAATCACAAGGAAGCATCCCCTTCTCTACTACACAGTCCCTTAGGCTATGCCTTCCCTTCCAGTGTTGTTCAGGGTGTGCAAGAAGAAAAACAACCCCTCTAGATCTATTTGCGAGATTCCTTCCTACACTAGGTTTATTAAGCTAGTTCAGATCCAATTCCACTCCAGACCATTTCAGACCAAGGCAAAAATATGCACACACATAGCAAACCACAATTTTAACACAGCAAAACAAGCTTCTGCTCCCTCTGTGATAGAGGAGACCAATGCACAACAACACTAAAGGTCGAAAAAATAGACAACAACTTAGAACAAAACACAGTTCTACAAAATCGGTGAACGCATAACACACATGCATAGAATGGAATAGAGAATGATCAGAAAGAACTGCAACATTTTGGGTGAAATCCAGATGATGGACTGGGCATGCACAACAAAAAAAGCAAAAGAAACTGAAAGCGTGAAGGATGGATGGTCAAAATGTCTCGCCTCTCCCCACAACATGAGGGAAGATGAAAACATGAGTGCATGAGGGGAAAATGGGCATACATTTTCTGGGTGTTTTCTTTTGACACATGGCGTTTCCCCCATGGCTCAAGCTTAAACATTCCCCCTCCTTGTTCCTTAGGAAATCATGCCCCATCTCATTATTTGTTGCATTGACATAGCTGGTTGTGGGTTTTTAATTAAATTGCATATTTATAAGATGTCCAAAATTATATACCGTGCTTGACTTAGCACCATAAATCGTAGGCATCAACCTTGATCACCTATACAAAAAACATCAATCAATTGTAGGGCCTTGGACTTAAGCTCCTTGCCATGATTCCATACAATATTATCATCATATATATTTAATGAAAAATAGGGTGAAAATAGGGGTGTTACATTCCCCTCCCCCTTCAACAACATTGTCCTCAGTGCCTTACAAAATTGAACAAAAATGCTACGCTGGCACCACCCTGAGTGCTCTATAGAATTGAACAAAAATTGATGTGCTAATCGCATGACATCCTCCAACTCCCATATAGCCTCTTCAAGACCATAGTGCTCCCATTGCACCTTTACCTGCCCTATGGCTGAGGTTCGGAGCATTGTGACCTTCCTGGTGAGGATACGCATCGAATCGATCTAGAATTCTCCCTCAGGTTCCACCTAAATCACATCCCTATTTATCACATGGATAGGATCATGTACATATCTCTTAACAAAAGAAACATGAAAAACATTATGAGCCCTAGTGCTAGCAGGAAATGGAAGTCTATATGCAACTGGCCCTATTCTTTCAAGCACTTCAAATGACCCACAGTATCTAGGTGACAGCTTGGCACAACTTCCAAGATTCAAGGAACTCTTCTTTGCCCTCACTATGAGGTGAACATGATCCCCAACAATGAACTCTCTGTTCACCCTATGCTTATCTACATAGCTTTTCTGTCTATCCTGGGATTCTTTTAGATTCTTCCTAATCTTTAGAACCTCCTACTCCATCTCCTTGAGCAATTCTGGACCAAGCACAACCCTTTTCACTAGATTATCCCAAGTCATTGGTTTCCTACACCCCCTACCATACAAAGCTTCATATGGACTCATCCCCAAGGATGCTTGCTGTCCATTGTTATAAGCAAACTCTACCAAGTGTAAATAATCTTCTGACTTGGTTGGTTTGTCCATCACATACATGCAAAGCATGTCTTCAAGCACTTGGTTAACTCTCTCTGTTTTCCCATCAATATGAGGATGGTATAAAGTGCTAAAATTCAACTTCGTCCCCAAATCTGCAAACAATCCCTTCCAAAAAATGGAAGTGAACTTGACATCTTTGTCAAAGACTATTGCCTTAGGCAATCCATGCAATTTGAAAATCTCTTTCATGAATATCTTTGCAATGTCATCGATCTTATGCATAGACTTAACCGATATAAAATGTGCTGCCTTTGTCAACTTGTCCACCACAACCATGATGGAATCATGTTGTCTCCGAGTTATTGGAAACCCTGTAATAAAGTCCATGGAAATAACTTCCCATTTCCATTCTGGAACTAGAAAAGGCCGCGACAAACCTGCTGGGTGTTGATGCTCAACCTTCACCTACTAACATTTCATGCACCTTGAAATATATTCAACTATGTCCTTTTTCATTCTTGACCAAAAGTACTGCTTTCTAGCTGTAGCAATTGTCTTTTGATATCCTGGGTTCCCAGAATATGGAGTTTGATGGATCTCATCCATAACAACCTTCCTCAAATCTGCTACATTTGGAATATAAATTCTGTTCTTATAAGTAAGGAGTCCATCTTTTTCTAATTTATATCCCTCATACTTCTTTTCAAGGATTTACTGATGCAACCTGTCTTTTACCTGCACATACAATTCATCTTCAACAACATGATTAACAATTTGATGTCTCAAATATGATCAGAAAATACTAAGAGATGCCGCATGCATTTCCTGCTGAGTGCATCAACTACCTTATTCTCTTTTCCTTTTGTGTGCTTGATTTAAAAATTAAACTCACATAAAAACTCCATCCATCTAGCTTTCCTAGCATTTAGAGTAGGATGATCAAACAAATACTTCATACCACAATGGTACGTTCTTAGCTCAAATCTTTTTCCCATGAAGTAATGCCTCCACATCTTGAGAGCATGTACTATGGCTGCAATTTCTAGGTCATGAGTGGCATAGTTATTCTCATGCTCCTTCAAATTTCTTGACTCATAACATATTACGTGGTTGTATTGCATAAGAAATTCTCCAAGTCCTTGACCGCATGCATCAATGCGCACCACAAAATCTTTCTCTGGGTCTGCAACTTTCAAGACTGGTGCACTTGTGAGAAGATTCTTCAACTACTGGAAACTTTCTTCACACCTCGATGTCCATTCAAACTTTATCCCCTTCCTTTGCAAAGAAGTGATGGCATGTGCAACCTTGGAGAATCCTTCAATGAATCTCCTGTAGTATCCTGCAAGTCCCATAAAAGATCTTACATCTGTCACATTTCTTGGAGTAGGCCAATTCATAATGGCTTCAATATTGTCAAGGTCCATAGATATACCCTCTTCTGAGATAATGTGACCCAAATACTGAATTCTATATTTATAGAAGTCACAATTGCACAAATTTGCATATAGCTTATGATCCCTGAGCAATTTTAATGTCAATCTCAGATGCTCTTCATGCTCTTCCTCATTCTTAGAAGAAATAATAATGTCATCAAGGAAAACAAGAACAAACTTGTCCAAATACCTGCTGAAGACACTATTCATAAGGCACATAAATGTAGCTGGTGCATTTGTGAGACCAAATAGGACCACTAAAAAATCATAATGTCCATACCTTGTTCTGAAGGCTGTCTTATGAATGTATTCATCCTTGATTCTCACCTGATGGTAGCCAGACCTCAAGTCAATCTTGGAAAATACCTTTGCTCCTCTCATTTGATCAAATAGGTCATCCATTCTAGGCAAAGGATATGTGTTCTTCACCGTGGCTTTGTTCAGTTGTCTATAATCAATACACAATCTGAGTGTACTATCATTCTTCTTCACAAACATAACTAGTGCTCCCCAAGGAGACACACTCGACCTGATATAATTCTTTTCCAACAACTCTTGCAGTCGCATCTTCAAATCTAGAACTTATGGTGTACTCATCCTGTAGGGTGTCTTGGACATTGGTGTTGCTCCTGGCACGAGTTCAATTGTGAAGTCAATGTCTCTCTTTGGATGAAGCCCCAGAATATCATCAGGAAAAACATCCATAAATTCTTGCAATATAGGATAGTCCTCCAACCTAATAGTTTCATTCTCTGCTTCCTCCATAACATGATCTTCATACACTGCAACCCTTCCTACAAAACTTCTTCAACTGCATTTCTGAAATCTGCCTCACAGAAATCACCTTTGGAATGCCTCTTAAAACTATTAGGTTCCCTTCTTCATCCATGCATTCAAAAGTCTTATTGTAACAATCAAGCTTTATCCTAAGAACTTCTAACCAATCCATTCCAATGAGAACATCATAGGAACCAAGTGGTAGAACATTTATATCTACACAAGTGACCAATCCATTCATCACCAATGGACATTTTCCCACCACTTCACTGACCTTTATCTTAGTTCCAGTGGTTAGCTGAACTAACCACGATTTGTTATGCTTTAATTTCTTAAAATCACAAATATCCACTACTCTAGGAGCAATGTAACTGTGAGTAGAACTAGGGTCAATCAAAATAGAAACAGATTTCTCAACAATCTTACCTGCAACTTCAACCACAGTTGACTGGTGATCTGCCTGACGGTCCTCTAGTGCTACATAGATTCTAGGGATGACCCTTGCTACTTGACCCACTTTTTCTTCTTCTTGAACGTTGTAAGATGGCCTTGCATTCTCATTCTCAAGTGGACAATACCTACGCATGTGGGTTCCTCCACATTTACAACATTGGAGCGGTGCTCTATTCTATTGTGGATCTCTTGGATTTTCTCCCACCACTCTAGCTGGATGCTTCTCAACTTGGGATGGCTGCTTCTGCTGATTCTTGAAGTTAGAAGGTTTGAAACCTTTCTTCCTTTGGTTAGACTTCTCATTCTTCTTGTCCTTCCATGTCTTATGATAATCAAGTTTTCCTTTGATTTTCCCATAGCAATACTTAGCTTTCCTTGTCACTTATTCTAGAGTTATATCTTCATAAAACTCAATTCTGTCTTTGTAAGACTGAGGCAATCAACTCAGAAAACGCTAGATTTTTACTTTTTCATCTTTGATGTACCTGATAGCTCCAAGAGAAGGGATTTTGATCATGGAACTCTTTGATCTTATCATCATAGTACCTGTCAGAGAGGTACTTATGCTTGAAATACTTCTGGAACTGTTTCCACACAATCTGTCTTTCATTAATCTTCTTCACTTTCCTGAAGTGCTCCCAACATATGGATGCTCTTCCAGTCAAATTGAAGATGGCTACTCTAGCCTTCATATTTCCTGAATAGTCTTGGACTTGGAAATAATTCCTCATCCCAAGAAGCCAAGCTTCATCTTCTTGACCATTCTTTATCTCACCGTTGAAGGTAGGAGGCCTTGTCTTCTTAAATTCATCACGTGAATGGTTTTGGTAGTGATTCTTTCTCTAATTCTCACGAGAAGAAGAACTTGAACCACCAATGGATCCTTCAGAGTCAGATGACCCACTAGTAGATCTCTTTCTTCCTCTAGAAGTGCTCTTACTTCCTTTTGGTCTCACTATTCGGTCCCTAGAGTTTATCCTCCTCTGAATGTCTGTCAAACTCTATAGCATGGTTGCATTCAACTGATTCTACTCCTCCAATTCCTTAACCAATATTTAATTGTTTTCCTTGTGACTTTGCATCTCCACCCTTAGGCTTCTCATTGTGGCAGCAAAATATGGAGGAGTATCTTGAAACCTCCTCCCATTAGACTCTGTCTCAGCATTTTTAATTCAGACATTTACCCCCATAGCATCTTGCTCGTATTCATTGGGGTTCTATGCATCACCGCACATGTCGGTTCTCATGGCTCAACCGAACCAACTTTACCGAACTGCACTATATGGAATGCTGCCCTACAACTATAGTTCTGCAAAATGTGTTAATAACAAAATTGTTAGATAATTTCAAAATCGAAACCACTTACCCACTACCCACGATAATTTTCTTTGTTATGCAGCTAACAATATTTTGAAATCATTTACCAACAACTCTGTTAACTGTTCAACTTGGCCCATTTAGGTCCTAGCGTTGCAACCAGCAGCTCTGATACCACGCTGTCATGTTCCCTCCCGCCCCAGAGGAGAAATGCAACCATAGTCCCATACATTTGATGAATGCACATCCATATGCTCGAAGTTCAATCTATTCATCTCTGTATAAATTCTCTAACTTCCCCAATAGTAGAGAAATCGCTTCTGTGAGTGCTCAATTCGATGACCTATGAAGAAAAAAAATCTGAGGATATCGAACGATAGAGAAAATTGTGATAGGAATTGATGGTCACAATTCATTCTGCATTTGGAATCAGATCGACGACAGAGAATCAATCCCACAAGAGTCAACGGTGCAGAAAACTTGAATCTGCAAAATCGAGGAAATATGAAAATTGTGGTCCCTCATCCCACATGCAGAATAAACTGTTGCGGAAATAATCAATTGTGGAATTAGATATCGTGACACCGCATCCTGCATCCCACATTCCCGCATCTCACATTTGGAAGGGAGAGTTGTGGAAGGAAAATCTGTGGGGAATAGAGTTTACTGAAGGCCATTTCTGCATCCCGCAAGTTCCGAAAAGGAAAGGTTGCAGAAGGAAATTTCTGCGAAAATTCAACCTGCTAACAAAAGTCTTGGGCATATTTGATCATTTATGCCATCACCAATCCTTCCATCTAAGTCCCATAAATTAATTTAAAAATGTATTGAAAGAAGCATACACAGATGCATACAATTGCAATTATATAGCGGAAGCAATTCATCAATTTAACCCTTTAAACATATTTATCATATTTCATGAAGAGAATACCATTTGTAGAGATTAACATAGAGATACTTATCTTTGAAAGAAGTTTTTCCACAACCAGCTACGTCACTGCAATGTTCCACCCAACCATAGGCAAGTGCACTCCTCAATCTCTCAGCAGCATTGCCACCCCTGAGCTGGGCATGATTCCCACAAGGAATAAGGAATACTAGCAGGCTCACACATAGCCAGGAATACAACCAAACTCAGCCAAGCCAACACGGTTGGGTTTATCAGGCTACAGACAAATAAGCCAATATACTGCTAGGTTTATCAGACTGTAGTCAGTCAAGCCAACATTCTCATTAAGGACTAGCCAAGCTAACTAACAGATGGGTTTATCAGGCTGCAAAGTAACTGGAAAACTTGAACTACTAAGCTAGTGAGCTCAACCACTAAGATGTGGACACCTTCACTAGATCAGTCTTGGCTCCTCAAACATATACACACCCAATCACAAGGAAGCATCCCCTTCTGTGCTACACAATCCCTCAGGCTATGCCTTCCCTTCTAGTGTTGTTCAGGGTGTGCAAGAAGAAAACCATCCCCTCTAGATCTATTTGTGAGGTTCCTTCCTACACTAGGTTTATCAAGCTAGTTCAAATCCAATTCCACTCCAGATCACCAATTCAAACAAAGGAAAAAATATGCACACACACATAGCAGACCACAATGTTAACACAACAAAACAAGCTTCCACTCCCTCTGTGACAGAGGAGACCAAAGCACAACAACACTTAAATTTGAAACAACAAACAACAACCCATAATAAAACACAGTTCTGCAAAACTGGTGAACGCACAACACACATGCACAGAATGGAATAGAGAATGATCAGAAAGAACTGCAACGTTTTGGGTGAAAGCCAAATGATGGACTGGGCATGCACAATGAAAAAAAAACAAAAGAAACCGAAAGCATGAAGGATGGATGATCAAAACGTCATGTCGCTCCCCACAATGTGAGGGAAGATGAAAACGTGAGTGCATGAGGGGTGGTATATTTTTATCATTTAAGCTAGAATTAACTTAGGATCTTAACTGAGAGAATAACAAGAACAACAATCAAACACATAAGACAATGAACACACAGATTTTCCTCGGGGAAACCATAAAGGAGAAAACCCTGTAGCTTCCTTAGAGATAGAATCAACACCAATAGAAAATCCCCAAAAATAGTAAGATGATATCCCGACAGCAGTAGCCTCTTTCTCTCTAGCCCCAACAACTTCTTCATCCTCAGCTATGCGCTACAATTGAGTGTGAGTGAGTGTGTGATAAATAGAGAGGCTCACTCTCTATTTATACTAATTCCCAACTTGACAATGACTCACTAGGGCTGACTTCTCTAAGAGATTCTAATAACTCTAGGGCCCCGCAACTACAGGGGCTTTAACCATTGAACAATAGGAGGGTTACCCACAATGACTTAACATGATTTGTTTACATTATAGAACCTCCCGATAGGAACATCAAGGCATGACATGACTCAATTACATTACAGATACTTCCCAGAATAAACATTGGGGTACAATACATGAAATATACAAGTGAATACATTCCTGTTGGGATATAGGGGAGACCCGGGGTTTATACTTTAACTTCGCACCAACAAAAAGACCCACAGTGTTGGCCCTTTCGGCAACAACCTATGAATAGGTTGCAATCTCACCCGAAACAGCTATGGGGTGCTGCAGAATCAGGTTTCTGTAAGCAGAAGAGGTATATTACTGTACCTTTAGCCTTAACAACAAATATTTATACCAAATAGAGCTTCGATATTCACTTAATTAGCTTCGCAGTTAGATAAAAGACTTTTCTTGCTTAACCCTTAACTGGGAATTCACAGCGAAGTTAATATTTAACAGTTATCTTACTTTAGTATTCACCTACTTATCAAAAGCATCAAAACATAACAGAAACCACACAAAAGAACCACAACACAAGATATAACATGGTTCACCCCCAATGTAGAGGCTACGTCCACAAAACTGCGCTTTTATTCCACTCTTACAAAACAACAGTCCTGATCTGCGCACTCAGCAGCAGATTTGTCCTTCAAGTCTAACTACGCACTTAGCTGCAGTTCCTTTCTTACAATCTCTAACTGCGCACTTAGCTACAGTTCCTTTCTTACAATCTCTAACTGCACACTCAACTGCAGTTCCTTTCCTTACAAAAACCCTCTACGCACACAGCTGCAGAGGTCGTCCACGTACACAGCTGGGACTTGACCTTAAAACCCAAAAATAGATCTAACTTCTTCACATCATATGATCCTCATCTCATTATATACCCTTGACATCTTTACATGAGTGCCTATTTATACAAGTGCACTGTTACAAAATCATGGGCTTACACCCGAAATTTATGGACAATTACAAAAAAGAGGGCTTTGACTCAACCCCGACACCCCTAAGACTATTTTGAGTCGTAACTCCGCTTACAAGCTTCCATAAAAACCATGGAGTTACCAAAATTAAGGACCGTTAAGGTGCGCGCCCCAACAGGCCCCTAAGACTCACCAGTGTCTTGTCCCGGGACACTCTGCTGCTTTCCTGGTGGGAGAATCTTGTTGGTGAAGATAGTAAACTGCTATCAGCTGCTTGCTCCTTCTCTACTAGCTCCTTTTGCACTTTGTCGAGTTCTATATCTGTCTGCATCTCTGTAACCATCATCTTTAATTTTCTTTCCCTCCTGCTCCTTTATATGCCTGTCATCATCGTCATCCCTTCTGCTACTTCTACCACGGCCACAGCTTGCTTGATCCTTCATCCTTTCATCCTTAGCAGACTACCTATGTTCCCTATGTTGCTGTCTTCCTTCGCAATATTTATGATGGTCATGGGAATCATTGGGCCTTCTAAATCTATCAGCGACTCCATCCCTCGAACTGCCTCCCGTTCATGTCCTATCGAACATTTGACCATCCACAACTTTGGGTCCTTAATAGACAGTACCCCTGTGATTACATGCCAATGTACTTTTGCATAAGATAAACATCATGCCTCCATTCTACTGAGCTAGGAGGATACATCTCAGGATCCTCCGGAGTCTTTCCTGAGGGTTTGTGCCTTTCTTCATTCCATTTAGAGCGAACTTCTGCCTTAAATTTCTTCCTAGTTGAACATGTCTGCATAGGTGGATACAGCACTGGGGGAGTTTAGATGCAGGTGGATTGCTCATAAGGTTCTGCATACCCGTCTGTTCAAATTCTCTCAACAATTCCTGAAGTTCGCGACTAGCTGACATGGACTCAATTGTAAGACTCAAGGAAATGCGTAATGTGATTTCCACAGGCCTGGGTGTCTTCTTATATAATCCATCGACCAAATCTGCCATAACTGTGCATTGAAGACACCAAATTTGACAGATATCTTGTCCAAACGGCACTAGATTTCTCAGGATCTCATTATTACATGCAGTTAATGCAATTAACGTTCCGGCGTCGCCAATTCTGATTTTTTCCAACGGTCAGATTTTGAGCTCCAACACACCTGTCCTTCTTCACCACCACCAGTAACTATGGCTGCGCCATAATAAGGATATTCGACACTTCCTGACATCAGATTCGACAGGGCTTTGAGCTTCGACCTGCGACAGAATGTCTTCCACAGCCTCAATGATTCCTGTAGCGAGCATATTATCTAGCTCCATCTTGACTTTTTCTTTGTACTTAGGGTTCAACCTATAAGGGCACTGTTTCACAGGCTTCGCATCAGGCTTCAAAGGGATTTTTATCACTCCTATATCACCAAGGATACCTTTCATTCCTGAGAACTTCGTCGGAAATAAGTCTTGATACTCATGGAGAAGTTGGGTCACTTTGCTCACCATTTCTTCATCCCAATAATCTCCAATGGTAGCGTACTTAGGATTTTCTTTTGATCCAATGTTTACTTGCCTTGTTTTCAAGGGCTGAGTCACTTCAGGTGCTTCGACTACTGGTCCATGTACTTCGCAGTGTCCTTCTGACTCCGGAATGTTAATATTGCATGGGTCTTCATCCTTGTCAATTGCGAGGTTATAACACTCTACTGCATTAGCTTCTCATGCCTTCCAATCAGGTTGGTGCTCTGCTATTTCTTTATCATCAAACACCTTAGTATGGATCAACCTAATAGCTACGTCCAAAGCAGGACAAACCTCATTAATAGAAAACGTCAGCACAAAACTATCAACAAGACTATCCCAACTTACAGTACCATGGCGAAGCTCCACCTCTGCATACGAGTTCTTTGCTATAGGTTCCATAGTGTGTACAAACCTATGTACCCATTCTTCATGATGTACATGCTTCCATGCTTCGTAACATTGCTCCAAATGTTCATGAGGGCTAGTCTTACCATTAAATCTACTTCGCACCTCCTGAGGTCGATCCTTGAATCTCAGGTGAAGGGACTTTTGACAAGCTTCCCAACTATGAATGTAATTTTTATGACCATTCCACCATCTAGCAGCTGTGGCTCGAAATACTGAATCTAGAGTCTCCATTTTCTGTGAATCTGGTACCTGCTCTGAAAATTGCAAAATAAAATCTTCGGGGTCTATCAAGCCATCAAAAATAGGTAAGACTCTTGTTTGTGAGCCAAGTCATCTGAGAGACTTGGTAATTCTTGCACATCGATGTCCATGTAGCTCATACAGTCTATTCTTCCAGTTCTCTAAGCCTTCATTTGAATCAGTCATGCAAGAACTATCACACTTCCAGTCCATTATACCTTCAGGAGTAGGGTTAACATAGTCTTCTTCTTTAGCTGTGATGTTGTAGATATGATCCAAAACATCCTGATCTTCATCTCTGACTGGATCTGTGTACCTTTCTCCTTGAGAAGGGTCCAAGGGGACTATGACTCTCAAGCCTTTACCTTCAAAATTCATCTTCCTGCTCTTAAGGTTGATTACTGCAGAATTCTTTATTGCCCATTCAATTCCTAGCAACGCTGGATAGGGGTTGCTATCATCAATTATTTCAATGACTTCAAAATATGCTAAGGTAATAACTCCATCAATGTCTACTGGGACACTAGGGAATCTTCCTAGGGGCACAATCTTCTGATGATTGGCTAATCTCAACTGTATAGGGGACCATTCAAGGGTAGGTTTTCCCATTTGTTCCCATGTCTGCTTAGTTAAGACATTTACTTCTGATCCCAGGTCTAAAATGATATCGGTCATGTCATACTCTCCTATCTAAGCATGCAATCTCATTTCTCTTCCAGTCCTTCTAACTCTATTAACAATTTTTTCTTTACCAGAGCTTCGCTGAGGCTCACAAGAAGCAATAACTTTCTGTAACTCATTTAAAGAATTCTAATTTCTTAAGAGCTTCATACAACTCTGTAAAAATGATGATAGTGTACTTACTTTATCCGTCGAAGCTTATTGAGACTGTAACTGCTGTCGATGCTGTTGTGCAGGTGCTACTGATGTGCTCAGATCAGCAAATTCTTTTCTGGCTTCCATAAATGTTTCTTTTTCCCTTCCCACATCGAAGGTTGGAACTTTCTCTGGGGTCTTACAAACCCAAGCCTCGTCAGGTTGTTTCTCCTTGTTCTGCACTTGCGTCATAGCTCCACTCCTTGTAACGACATTAATGGCTGGGACAGGTATTTTCTCTACAGCAATCATCTGAATATTTTGAGTAGGAGCACCATTTCTTTCTTGTATTTTAGCTATCAGCTGTGGGCATTGCTCAATAACATGATCTACGGCTCTGCAATATCGGCATGTCGTAGTTGGGTTCCGACAGTCTCTAGCTAGATGTCCTCCCTGATTACAGTTATAGCACACAACCTGGCCTTGACCTCTTCCAGGCATACCACCATGACCATGACCTCCAAAAGTACCTTGACTTGATGTACTACCATGGTAACCATATCCATCATTTCCTTGTGCATCGTTTTGTACCCTATAAGCGTCATAGGTTTGCTCTCTCATAAGGTCAAAGCTGCAACACTCATCCTCATTGTGTCCCACTGACTTACAAAACTTATAGTAGGGTTTCTTAGGTACTTGAACATATCTTTGTAGCAGATAGCAATCTTCAGGTCGATGCTGGCCAGCTATTCTACAGATCTCACAATATAGGACAACCGGGTTAAATGGGTTTGGTGCACCAGTACTCAGTTAGTTTCTTAGTGCAGGGAACTGTTCTTTGTCATGACCTTCTGTCTTGCATTGGGTACACCAAACCTCCTCTCGAACAGATTTTCCTTTCTTCATGTTGCGAAGCTCCAAAGCCATTTCTTCCAACTGCGCCTGTATCTGGGCTATGCCAGAATTGTCTCCGACAGGAGCTGTTTCAAGCTTCATGGAAATTTCCAAAGCCTCTTGCTGATCAGCAACCTTCTGTTGCATAAGTGGAGACCTGATATGAGGTAATAGAGCTGCAATGAACCATTCTTTATGCTGTGCTGGTCCAATAGTAAAACTGACTTGATCTAGCATAACTTTGAACCTCTGATCAAAGTCCCAAATTGATTCACCTCGCCTCTGTTGAATCTCTTTCAGTTTAGTTATACACTGTGACTCCGATTTAGGCTTCTTGAACTCTTTGATCATTGCTGCTTTAATATCAGCCAAGACATGGTTCTGAGTACTGGAAAACTTCATAAACCAGGTCAAAGCTTGGTCTCTAAAAGAAGTTACCAGCTGCGCTCTTCTTATATCTTGATCCATAATGTTCTTCGCAGTCCACACAGCTTCACATAAGAACAAAAATTGTTCTGGATCCTCTGATCCAGTTCCTTTGAAGATTGGGAGCTTGATGTCATCAGTCATATGGGCCATTTTAGATCTAGGGGGGGAGGGAGGGGGAGGAGGAGGGTAACTTGCTGAGGTAGACTGACCTGCGACAGGAATACTTGGGCTAGGGTTACTTTCAGACTGCGACGGGTTCTCAGGGGTAACAGATCTTCATGGTGGAGTTATAGGAGGGTTTCTAACAGAAGGGGTTTCTTTAGATTCAGGGTCTTCTGGACTTAATGGTGTATACTCGGTATTCTGGCCTAGGGTATAGGATTCTAGGTTTCTCTTGTATCTTTTACCACTTCACAGCAAACCACTTTTCTCGTCGAAGTTACTTTCACTTCCAAACATAGGTTAGTAAAAATAAATCTAGCAATCTGATTCTATAAGCAATATGCCTTTCTCAGCCAAGATAATTTTAATTTGCAGACTAAATGAATTTAGGTACTTATCCCTTGGTCCTTGGAAAAACTATCTCTCAGCTTCGCTAAAAGAGGTACTAGTGTCGATGGCAAACTCTGTCACAAATGCTTCAAGGGTTCGCGTTGTCCAGAAATCAACAGCTCGTGATATCGCATTGTTCACTCTTTTCAATATGTTAATTCTTGCGGGGGTCCAATCAGGAAACCGATCTTCATTGAAGTTTGTCTTTCTTTTTGTCAACCTGGATAGCCACTGGTGCAATTCTATGTGGATACTACCAAAGAAAATTTCATAAACATCCGAAAAAATGTACCTTTGCAAGAAATCGTCCGATCTACGACGAGGATCCTTGTTTTCTTGTTCAACAAATTTCAAATAGGTCTCTTCAATCCAGTCACCGATTTCTTTTACTGAGGGTCTCCAAAACATAGCCCTCTAGGTACGACGTAAATCCCTCTTGAGCAGATACTGTTCAACCGGAAATGAAACCAATTTGTTGGGCTATAGGATAGACCCGGGGTTTATACTTTAAATTCACACCAACAAAAATACCCACAGTGTTGGCCCTTTCGGCAACAACCTGTGAACAGGTTGCAGTCTCACCCGAAACAGCTATGGGGTGCTGCAGAATCAGGTTTCTACAAGCAAAAGAGGGATATTACTGTACCTTTATCCTTAACAACAAATATTTATACCAAATAGAGCTTCGATATTCACTTAATTAGCTTCACAATTAGATAAAATACTTTTCTTGCTTAAACCTTAACTGGGAATTCACAACGAAGTTAATATTTAATAGTTATATCACTTTAGTATTCACCTACTTATCAAAAGCATCAAAACATAACAGAAACCACACAAAAGAACCACAACACAAGATATAACGTGGTCCACCCCCAGTGTAGGGGCTACGTCCACAAAACTGCACTTTTATTCCACTCTTACAAAACAACAGTCCTGATCTGCGCACTCATCAACAGATCCGTCCTTCAAGTCTAACTACGCACTTAGTTGCAGTTCCTTTCTTACAATCTCTAACTGCGCACTCAGCTGCAGTTCCTTTCTTACAATCTCTAACTGCGCACTCAGATGCAGTTCCTTTCCTTACAAAAACCCTCTGTGCACACAGCTGCAGAGGTCGTCCACGCACACAGCCGGGACTTGACCTTAAAACCCAAAAATAGATCTAACTTCTTCACATCATATGATCCTCATCTCATTAGATACCCTTTACATCTTTACATGAGTGCCTATTTATACAAGTGCACTATTACAAAATCATGGGCTTACACCCGAAATTTATGGACAATTACAAAAAAGAGGGCTTTGACTCAACCCCGACACCCCTAAGACTATTTTGAGTCACAACTCTGCTTACAAGCTTCCATAAAAACTGCGGAGTTACCAAAATTAGGGACCGTTAAGGTGCGCGCCCCAACAATTCCGAAATTACAAATACATCAACACTCCCTCTTAACTAGGAAGGTATTCTTTCGACACAATTTTCAGCACTGGTCCTCTTCTCTGTATCGACTGGATCATCTCGTCATCTTCATCTTCAAGTTGTCTTCATCTTCAAGTCATCTTCATCTTCAAGTCATCTTCATCTTCAAGTCTTCTTCATCTTCAAGTCTTCTTCCTCTTCAAGTCTTCTTCATCGGGATCTGGATCACCACTCGATCTGGATCACCATTGCTGGATCATCACTGCTGGATCATCATCACTGTATCATCATCAAATCTGGATCATCACTTGATTTGGATCATCATCAAGTCTGGATCATCATCACATTTGGATCATCACTTGATCTAGATCATCATCATCAGTGCTATCTCTTGCTTCTTCTCGTCACAGGAAGTTCTACAGATCTAGCCCATTTTCATGCTGGTTTTAGGCCTAGCCTTCATGTAGGTCTTCAATGCTTATATCTAACCCTAAGTCAGAATGGCCCACCCAGCTCTTACATCTGACCTCATCTTGTCAAAAAGGCACACCTAGCACTCACATCTGACCTCATCTTATCAGAAAGGCCAAACACTCACATCTGACCATGTGTAAACACATTGTGCCAGAATGTCTCAACACTTATATCCAACCATGTGCAAACACACCGCATCAGAAGGGCTCTGCACTTACATCCAACCATGTGCGAACACACTGCATCGGAAGGGCTCTACACTTACATCCGACCATGTGTGAACACACCACATCGAAATGTCTCTCAGTCCCAGACTGAGGATTCCTAGTAACTGACTAGGTGTCTACATTCTCCCAGAGAATGGCATCAACCCTTATATATGATCAAGTGGAAAAACATCCCTCAATCACATTAGAATGGCCCTGCACTTATATTTGATCATGTGAGACTACATCCCTCAGTCATATCAGAATGGCCCCCAGTCCCAGACTGAGTATTCCTCATAACTGACCAGGTGCCTCCATTCCAAGAATGGTATTCAACACTTGTATCTGATCATGTAGGAACCAATCCTAAAGTCACATCAGAATGGCTCAGCACTCACATCTAACATGGAAGGAACCAATCCTCTCACCATGATAGAATGACTTATACCTTACATTTGACCATGGAAGGAACCTAATCCTCTCACCATGTCAGAATGGCTCTAGGTCTCATCATTTCCCCTTGGAGGGAACCTCGATCTGGAGAACACCAAGCTTCTCCCTGAAGTATTCAAACTTCACTCTAGCCAATGGCTTTGTCAACACATCAGCTATCTATTCATCCATCGCAACATACTGGAGCTTCACTGCTCCTCTTTGCACCATATCCTTGATATAGTGATACTTGATATCGATATGCTTCGACTTGTCATGGAACACCGGGTTCTCTGAAAACTTCACACAACTCTGGTTGTCGCAATATATACAAGTAGCATCCAATTGGAGATCAAATAAATCAGATAGTAGCTTTCTTAGCCACACTGCCCCACAACTAGCTGAACAAGCTACGACATACTTTCCTTCAGCTATACTCAGTGCCACATAGGACTGCTTCCTGCTAAACCAAGAGATCATACCTGATCCCATACTGAAGCAGCATCCTGAAGTGCTCTTCCTATCGATGGAACTACCTGCCCAATCTGAATCAACATAACCCTCTAGGTTAATCTTCTGATTTGCCTCATACTTGAGCCCATAATCAACTGTACCCTTCAGGTACCTCAGAATATGCTTTACAACAATCAAGTGAACATGTCTCGAATTTGTCAGGAACTGGCTCAAGGTGTTCACCGCAAAGCAAATATTTGGTCTTATGTTCATTAGGTACATCAAGGACCCAATCATCTGACGATACATCGTAGCATCAACCACTTCTGATGAAGCATCACTCAATAGCTTCAGGTTCGATGCCATAGGTGTGGTTATGGCCTTGTAGTCCATCATCCCAAACCTCTTCAGGATCTCTACTACATACTTCCCTTTTTCGAGGAAGATTCCATCCATATTCTGCCACACCTCCATGCCTAGAAAATAATGCATCATACCCAAGTATTTCATTTCAAAATCAGCGGAAATATTCCTCTTCGTATCAGCTATCAACCCATCCATACCTGTTACAAACAAATCATCCACATACAGTAGGAGTATCACCGGGTTACCTTTTTCAACCTTGTAGTAAAGGTTGGAATCTGCTTTACTTTTGGTAAAGCCCAAACTGGATAGAAAGCCATCAATTCTACCGTACCATGTCCTGGGTGCCTATTTCAAACCGTACAGGGCTTTCTTCAATCTACACACACAAGACTCCTTGTCATGTGTCTCAAAACCGAGTGGCTGCTCCACATACACTTCCTCTTCCACTACACCATTCAAGAAAGCATTCTTGGCATCCATCTAGTGTATCTTCCATTTCCTCACTGCAGCCAGAGCAAGTACTGATCTGATGGAAGTGTATCTAGCTATAGGTGCAAAATTTTCTTCATAATCTATTCCTTCTTTTTGGGAGAAGCCACGATCCACAAATCTTGCTTTATATTTCTCTATGCTACCATCTGCAACATGCTTGATCTTGTAGATCCATTTGGAAGTTACAATGGAATTCCCTTCTAGTCTTGGGACAACATCCCAAACATCATTCTTCATGATCGATTGATACTCTTCGATCATATTAACCTTCCATTCTTTCCTTTCTACCGCTTCTTCATAGTTGGAAGGTTTTTTTATCAATAATGTCGCATAGCAGGGCCACATAACTGGAGCAGGACCTAGTTCTCTTCCTTCCTCTGTGTGTTTCTTCTAAAGCTCCATATCTTTCTACGCCTTGGATAATTTCACGTACCCAAGCAGGTTTCCTCTTGTGAGGGTTCTTCTCCTGAGGTGGATCCACAGGTTCTTAAGGTTCTTCTAATTCTTGATCCTCTTCTTGAGTTTCTTCGTTCATGGTTGTATCATGAATTCTGGGTGCTTCTTTTTCTTCAGATTCTTTAGCCGGTCTCTTCCTGGATTTGATGTAGGCTGAATCTTCATCAAATGTTACATCTCTACTGATGTCAATATTTTTGAATCCTGGGAAGTATATTCTATAAGCCTTTGAGATTTCAGATTATCCCACAAATATACCCTTCTTTCCTGAAGGATCTAACTTCGTCCTCTTTTCTTTCGGAATATGTATGTATATAGGACAACCAAATATTCTGAGATGGCTGACTTCTAGTTTCTTGCTGGAGAAGACTTCTTCAGGTGTCTTATTCTCGAGTACTCTATGTGGAGTATAGTTCTGTACATATACCATTGTTCTGGAAGCTTCTGTCCATAGATGCATGGGAATATCTTGATCATGAAGCATGGCCCTTGCTGCTTCCATGATCGTTCTATTCTTTCTTTCTGCAATCCCATTCTGTTGTGGATTATATGGAGTGGATAACTCCATCTTAATCCCCAAGTCTTTGCATAGATCTTTGAATTCATTTGATGTGAATTATCTGTCATTATCTGATCAAAAGGTCTTGATCTTCTTTTCAGTGTGGTTCTCGATCAAGGATTTGAATTCCTTGAACTTGTTGAATACTTCATCTTTGTTCTTCATAAAGTATATCCATGTCTTTCTAGAAAAATCATCAATAAAAGAAACATAGTATACATACCCGCTTAGTGAACTGGATGACATTGGACCGCATACATTGGAGTGGATGATTTGCAAGATTCCTTTTTCCTTGCTCTCGCTACTTGGAAATGTCTTATTTGTGTTCTTCCCTTTCTCACATCCTTTGCATACACCTTGATGTTTTGTCTGCATTTATGGGAGACCTTAAACAACTTTGCTTGCAAGTGGTAGTGCTTTGTAATGCAAATGTGCAAGCCTTCTATGCCAAAGCTCATTTGGTTCTAGCGAGTCATGAACCAAATCTTGTTCTGGTTGGCCCTTCAATTTGTATAGTCCTCCTTCTTGTTCCCCAATCACTACTACATCATCAAAAGACTTTCCCTTTGGCCACATGAGTACTTGACCATCTACAAATGCAACCCTCATTCCTTTTGCATCCACTGTAGATATGGAGAGGAGGTTCTTCTTTAGTCAAGGTACAAACAATACATCTTTCATCTTGATAGACTTTCCAGAATCTAGCTTGTATGAGGATTCACCGCTGCCTTTTATTGGATACTGGTAGTCATCTCCAAGTTTCACCTTGTGAGGTGATTCATGTTCAGATAGTTTCACAAAGGATTCCTTGAATCCAGTCATATGTTTGGAAGCACCACTGTCTATAGGACAATCATTGCTGCCATGTGTGATAATTCCCATGAGAGTAGAGATCAGAACATATTCTTCATCACTATCTTGTCTGGTTCTCTTTGTGGAAGGTTCATTATCCTTTGCAGCATGAGCATGATGTCTTCTCTTGTTTCCCTTATTCTTGTGAGAGCTGCTTTTGTTTCTAGCACTATCTCTAGCAAAGTCTCTTTCATTGCATGTATAGAAAATGTACTTAGACATATCTCTAGGCTTTCTAAAGTTACTCCTTTGGTGAGAGTGCTTACCTCTGTGGTGGCTAGTTCTAGTTTTCTTGGATTGTACTGTGAGAGATTGATCTTCACTTCCCATATTTTCTTCTCAAGCTGCTATCTGAGCTTCTTATTGAAAGCATTCTTCCCATAGTTTGCTGAACTTGACTAAATTATTTCTGGAATAGATCCCTTAAATGAATGAGTCCCATGTCTTAGGAAGACCATTCAAGGTGGTAATCACAATCTCTACATTATCCACTTCTTAATCCACTACTTCAAGTTGTTCTTTGATATAGGAGATCCTTGTGAAGTATGACTGTATGGTCTCCGCATTCTAGATCTTCACATTCTTCAACTGGTTCCTCAAGGTCATCTTTCGGTTTATGTTCTTTCCTTCAAACATTTTGGGTAGGCCATTAAACATAGCTTTAGGTGTCTTTAGGGAGGACACCTATGGTATGAGGTGATCCTTGATCGAATCAGCAATAATACTCTTAGCCATAACCAAATTCTTCTTGTGTAAGGCCTTATCCTCATCTCTCTCTGGAACTGGAATCTCCTCATTGATGTAGGAGTCCAACTCATTTTTTTCCAGGACTAGGGAGATCCTATACTTACAGTCTCGGAAGTTATCAAACCCCTCAAGATTTTCATCAAACTTGGTATGATGAGACATCTTAACTGAGAACCTCAAATGGAAATACAAAAGATTTAGATCTTACCAGGTTAATATGTCATATCTGGATTTGGAGCTGAATTTCTGCAGAGCTGGTTTAGGAGCAAATTAGGGTTTGACTTTCCTGGAGTTTTGTCCAACCAAAAGATTTGATCTTGATCTCTAAACTTCAATTTTGAGGAGGAGATCAATCCAGGCCTGGGCTCACTCAAAAATTCCACTTTTATGGAAGGCCCTAATTTTCGGCAGCAGTGTCGGGTCAAAAACTAAAAAATGCTCAGAATCAGATTCTGCTTCGACAGAAAGATGCGCCTTGTGGAGGAGAGTCATCCCATCCTTCTTTTGCTGGGGAGGAGAGTCAGCTGCATAGTGTCTTCTTCTCAGGTTAGCTCTGATACCATGTTATATTTTTATCATTTAAGCTAGCATTAAATTAGGATCTTAACTGAGAGAATAACAAGCATAGCAATCAAACACATAAGACAATGAACACAAATATTTTCCTCGAGGAAACCATAAAGGAGAAAACCTCGCAACTTCCTTAGAGATAGAATCAACACCAATAGAAAAGCCCCAAAAATAGTAAGATGATATCCTGGCAGCAGTAACCTCTTTCTCTCTAGCCCCAACAACTTCTTCTTCCTCATCTATGTGCTACAACTGAGTGTGAGTGAGTGTGTGATAAATATAGAGGCTCACTCTTTATTTATACTAATTCCCGACTTGACAATGACTCACTAGGGACAAATTATCTAGGAGATTCTAATAACCCTAGGGCCCCACAACTGCGGGGACTTTAACCCTTGAACAATAGGAGGGTTACACACAATGGCTTGACATGACTTGTTTACATTATAGAACCTCCTGATAGGAACATCGGGGCATGACATGACTCAATTACATTACAGATACTTCCTGGAATAAACATGAGGGTACAATACATGAAATATACAAGTGAATACATTCTAAAGTTACAAATACATCAACAAGGGGAAAATGGACATACGTTTTCTGGGTGTTTTCTTTTGACACATGGATTTTCCCCCATGGCTCAAGGTTAAACATTGCCCCTCCCCGTTCCTTAGGAAATCATGCCCTCATCTCATTATTTGTTGCATTTACATAGCTGGTTGTGGGTCTTTAATTAAATTGCATATGTATATGATGTCCGAAATTATATACTGTGCTTGACTGAGCACCATAAGCCGTAGGCATCAACCTTGATCACCTATACACAAAACATCAATCAATGGCAGGGCCTTGTCCTTGATATCCTTGCCATGATTCCATATGATATTATCATCATATATATTTAATGCAAAATGGGGTCAAAACCAGGGTGTTACACCATCCACATCCACTTTTTTCCTCTAGACCGACTTACATTGCACTATTTTTCTCTTGGAAGCTAGAGGAACCAACTCCCAACTTTCATTGTCTTGCAAAGACTTGAACTCTTATTGCATGGTTGTTTTCCATATTGGGTCAAGTGAAGCTTCCTGATATGTCTAAGGATCAGATATAAACATCATATATCGTCTCTTTGGAATATTCAATTTATAAGTGGAGAAAGCACTATGAAATTGAGATCTAGTCTTCCTAGAGTCTAGTGGATCTCTAGCAAGATCAATGACTGGTTTTATGGTTTTATCATCCCACTTTGGCCAAATGGGTGAGTCATGATATGAATTCATGTCATAATAATCATCATCAACATTAGAATCAGAAAAACCATAGGAATAATCATCACTTACATCATCATGGAGTGGAGGATGTGAGCAATCCCCTTGAGCTAGTTTGATCTCCTGCATGGGCTCTTCTTCGAACTGTACACTCCTTTAAATGAATGTTTTTTGAGATGAGGGATCAAAGAGTTTTTCATATTCAAAATATCAAACCATAATGGACTCCTTTATTTGAGGTTGCAATGCCTTTCTTTTCTTGGGAGGAATTCTAGGCCAAGCCTTTGAGCCAAAAACCATGAAATGAGAAACATTGGGCTTGTGACCACTCTAAGCCTCAAATGGAGTTTTTCCTTCCAATGCTTTGTGTGGAGCTCTGTTATGAACATATGCAACATAATTTATAGCTTCATCCCATGGCCTATGATTCAAATCCTTTTCCTCCATCATGGACGTTTCCATATCTTTCAGAGCTCTGTTCTTGCACTCTGCAACACCATTTTGTTGTGGTGTGTAGGGAACATAATATTGCATCTGGATTCCGCTATCATGACATAGATATTGTAAGTTCTTGTTGAAATACTCCTTGCCATTGTAAGTACTAAGAACCTTGATTTTATTCCCACATGCATTATCAACTAAATCTTTGAACACTTTGAAAGTCTCAAACACTTCAAATTTTTGTTTGAGAAAATACACCTAACAAAACCTTGAGAAATCATCTATGAAAGTCAACAAATACATTGAATTCCCATATTAGGGTGTGGGAAGAGGCCCTATCATATCTGAATGTATCATATTAAGCACTTGTACAACCCTCCTAGCCTTCCCTTTGTCATATTTGCGCTCAACATTTTTCCCACTATGCACCCTTTGCAAGGGCCTTTGTAAAAATTGATGGTAGGAAGCCCTTCAACCATGCTATCCTTAATTAGATATTGGAGGTACCTGTAGTTGATATGGCCATACCTTTCATGCCACAACTTTATGGTCTCATTATCATGTGACAGGAGTGCATTCCCTTGGGATTAGGGGAGGAAGTGAGAGAGCTTACACGTTCTCGAATCATGGTCAACAAAACCCACTCCTACAACCTGTAGATATTTCTGATATCTCCACATCATATTGAGTAAATGTTACTCTCTTAGTTGTACCTGTGTGTGTCATTTGATAGACAAAGATCATGTTTGCTGCAATATCAGGTACAAACAACACATTGTTGACATACCCATCTTCTAGGTTGATCCCGCTAATCCCTCTGGCTTGGATCTCTGAATCATCACCCATGAGAATTGATGGACCACTCCAAGGATGCATGGTTGAGAGGGAATATTACATGGAATCCATGTTCCTTGAGGCACCTAAATATATGATGAAGGATTAAGAGCCCGAATACCGAACAACCAAAGCATGACATCTATCCTTGTTCTTTGAGCTTGAACCTCCCTCTTTCTTCCTTGCGCCTTCTGGATGTGGGATGTTTTTCTTCTCAAGGAGTTGCAACATCATGTCAATGGTTTTATTTATGCATGCAATCTCTGTATGTCAACCCTTGTGACAAAGTGCATTTTTTCTTCTCTTTGTCCTTGCTAGGATTCACACCCCCAATTGAAGATTTGGGCTTGTCTTGCTTCTTCTTCTCTTGCTGCTTCGAATCCTTATATTTCTTATTGACTTTGGCTTGATTCAAAACTCCAGTAGCAAGGGATTAATCCTTGGTGGATTTGATGGTACCCATTTGCACCAACTTGTCTTGTTCCTGAGTCAAAGACTCCATGAAGTCTGCCAATGAAGGAATTCGTCAGTTTGCCTAAGTGGAATGAGGAAAAAAACACTGAGTACCTAGGCCCTAGATTCAAAAGGATGGACAAGATTAGATGCTCATTCTTCAATGCCACATTGTTTCAGCTGAATCACCAACGATTTGAACTTTGTGAATAAATCATGGATCGTCTCAAAGTGAGTTGGGATCAATGAGATCAACTCATTTTCGAGTTGGTGTCCTCTCATCTCATCAGTTTTCCAAAATAATGAATTGAGATTGATCTAGAATTCATTGGGTGTAGTAATAATGTCTACATGTAAGAGAATATCCCTCAAGATACTAAGAAAAAGCATCCTGAATGCTTCATCCAATTTGTTGAAGTACTTCAATTTTTCCACAACAGAGTTGGGTTCGTTCTCAATCCCCATAGTGACTCTATAGAGGCCTTTTGACTTGAGATGGATCACCATTTATGAATTACATTAAAAATAGTTGAATTGGATAATAAATACATTATTTTTCTCCATTTCTACTTGCGCACTGAGTTACAGAAACACTGGAAGTACCTGTAATGCAAACACTCAATTTTTTCTGGAAGAAACCCTAGATAGCAACTAAAAAGCTATGTATTTGATTTGCAGCTACAAATATATCTGATTCCATGTGAAAATATGATTCACAACAAGATATAATATCTGAAGGAATCCTCACAACTCAAGATATTCACAAATTATGTAGAAAAACAGTGAAAAGACTGAAATTAACACATAAGAATGGAGCCAATAACAGAGTTTATTATCACTGTCCAGTATGTAAATATTCATGGAACATGTTCATATTAAATTTAGAGAAATTTTTTATCATTTGGAGGCAATTTGGATACATACATGTGGAAGGCTTAGATTGGACCTCAAAACCCCCCTAGGTGGACCAATGATCTCCCTAACCACCTCAAACGGACATGAATGCTTGTGGGAACATGGATGGAGCATGCTATGACATAAATGAAGGTAGGTTAGGAATTATGGAGTGCATGGGTGAGTGAGAGTGGCTCTAGGAAGTAATAAATGGTCCAAAAGGACCAAAAACACACAAATACCGTGCATGGGCACCTATGGTCAACCCGTTTCCCTGTTTTATGGAGTGGGAGCACACAGAGGAATAAAATGTCATGAATGAGGGTGAACTTGTAACCATAATGATCAAATGTGGGTGCTTGGGTGCAATAATGAGTCCAAAACACTAAAAGGACCTTGCTTGACCAACACAACCTAGTTTTGGACCATATAACATAAGTATGAAACTAATGAAAATGTATACTAGGTGTATGACCATGGTACTAAGGTGGTATAATACTCTAAAATCACTATTCAGTTTCAAGATATTAAGAAGGGAAAATAAGTATGCAAAGAAGTATGGCGCAATCAATGCCGGACAAAGGGGAGTCATAAGGATCAATGCCCAGACTTTTGCAAATATTTACAGGCTAGAGCTCCAAATCCATTCAGTCAAGGAGGATTACCATGGTGCTAAATTTGTCAGACTAGAGGACATCAGTCTGAGGAATGTGTATACCTATAGAAGGTTGTGTCCAAACCAACAAACCTTTTCTGTAATTTTTGTCGATCGGTGGGCCATGAATAAAAGTAATGCGAAGCGTATGATTTTATCTAAGAAAGGACTATTGATACATATTTTATGAAGGGATAAGAGAAACAACCAGTAGAAAGACTGCGACTGCAAGATAACCAACCGAAACCATAGTATAACCAATTTCAAGTGCAATATACTCAACTACAGTACAACCAACCACAACCGCAATATACTCAGCTGCAACCTAATAAGCAACAACAATTCAACTGGTATCAAGGAGGATTCTGAGGAGGATTCCATGAAGGTCATAATGGAGGATTTAGTCTTGGAAAAGCTATGGGATGAGGTCTCGAACCAGTAACGTGTTATAATTATGGAGTATTAGGACATTATCACAGAGTCTTCCTGAATACAAGTCTCATTGTACTTATTGCAGTGGCACAAATCATACCATTAAAGAATTCCCACAGTTGATTGTGAAGTGGCAAGCAAATAATGCACCACAACCTTAGTAGAACCAGAACACAGCTCAGAACCAAAATCTAGGACCAAATGTAGGGAATATCTCGGCTGAACTGAGAACTCAACCAACAAATGTTAGAGTGGTAACCCAAGGGGGAGCTACGACAGGAGCCGATGGACCATTGATAAATATCCGACCAATGCCTTGAAAGAAGGTGTAGTTGGATGTAAACACTAAGAAAGAAACTTTCTTTGATGCAAGAGACATGTTGAATAGGAACCCTGGTAAGTTATTGGTCTATGAGATGCCACTAGTATTTGATTTGACAAAGTTGGCGGGATCATCAAGAAAGCTTAGTATTTTGAAAAGTTTTCTAGAAGGATGTCTAATGTTATAAAAATATCCAAATGCATTAGCAGAGACAACAAGATTGTTGTATCGATTCTAGGAGGGACGACATGAACACCTAGTGAATTCACTGCACAAGAAGAAGACGAGAAGGGAAATGAGGATGAATTTCCATATTGGTGACTATGACGTTGATTCAGTCATTTTGGATCTAGGATTGGACGTAAATATCCTAACGAAGCAAACATGGGAAATGATGGGAAAACCATAGTCGGTTTGGTCCCCAGTACAACTGCAACTAGCAAATCAGGCCAGGGTGTCGCCAATTGGTTGAGTACCTTGTTTACCTATTGATGTGGAAGGACTAAAGAAATACGTAGAATTCGATGTTATTGAAATAATAGATGATAGCAACTCATACCCTATGCTGTTTGGAATTGGTTTGGTGAACGAAAACTTGGTTGTTATCAATTTCAAGAAAAGGGTCATGACCTTTGATAATCGCGACATGCAAATCATTGCCCCATTGGAACCCCAGGAAGGACAAATATATGTCAAACCAATAAAATATGAAGTCGCAAAAGGATGGGATAATTCCTATAATATTTTAGAAGATTACATAAATCCCACTGTGGATGGAGAGCTAGGTTGGTGAAGTAGTAGCTTCGCATCATTGGATTCTGATGATGCACTAGAGAACTGGCAGAACCAGTTACATGAGGTCTCAATAAAAAAATGTGCATGAGTCACTCAGTTGCTACCCACTACAGTGGGTAGCGACACAAGTTATCAATTTTCCTACGTATGAAGGATTACCTAACTTGGCATCTTTTATTAGCAAATTTGAAGACAAATTATTAGAGCCTCAGTGCTTGTTGGAGTTGGAAGAAGCACTGAAGGCTACTCTGGAAAGATGGCGAGATACATACAAGGATTCGATGGGATATTGGAAAGTATGTCGATGACTGATGGAATTTCAATTCGGATAAGATGAATCATACCAAAGGAATAAATATGATGAAATGATTGAACCCAACGATCATCTGGTCGAATGCCAAACCACATGGGTAATGAGGTCGAAGGAATAATGGGTCCATGTGTTTGGCCATATGCTGGAAGAAATACCATAAAGGTGGTATGTTTCTGCAGAACTGTAATGGGAAACTACAACATGGGATGAAATGACCGTCAGATTCAGTCATACGTTTAGTTTTGGGAGTAACAATCCATCCATCCATAGTGCATTACAAGACATCCGCGACAAAGTATTGGGGATAGTTCCAATGGAACCATAGAGGATGATGACACCACAGATGATGATGAAATGTTAAAATGTATCAAGTGAACCTTATGACGAAGATGATCCAAGAGTTTTTGATATTTCAGAATTGGAGGGAATTCGTGAAATCACAGCACTGGAAGTGTCATGCAACAAATTCAAGAAACCACTAAAAGTAAAGAAGGTTAATATTAGGACAACAGAGGACCCAAAGTTCGCTAGTATTGGTGATTACTGGGATGATTCAATGATGGGAAAAGTCACTGATATGCTACATGAATTCCAGGATTCATTCCCGACTAAGTTTTTTGAGATGAAAGGAATTTCAAGCGAATGGAGTGAATGAAGATTCCGCTTAAACTTGACGCAAAACTGATCAAGAAGCGACCGTACAGGATGAATCCAAGGTACAAAGAGTGTGTCAAAGTAGAATTAGAGTGGATTATGGATGTTGGAATTAGCAAACCAGTCTAAGAGTTTGAGTGGATTAGTCTGATATTGGTGCAAGACAAGAAGATAAGAGAAATATGGATATGTGTCTATTTAAGGAATCTGAATGACGCAAGTCTCCATGATCCATTTATGACACCATTTACTGATGAAGTATTGGAAGGAATTATAGGATAATAAATCTATTCATTTACAGATGGATTTTTAGGCTATCACCAGATCAAGATTGCAAAGGAGGATAGACACAAAACCACTTTCGTAACAGAGTGAGGATGTTTTTAGTACACAGTGATGCGATTTGGTCTAAAAAATGTGCCTATGATTTTTTCAAGGGATTCATTCATAAATTCCTGGTAGTATACATGGACGATTGGACTATCTATGGGTTGGTAAAATACCATACTACGAATCTTTGATTGATGTTAGAAAGATGTCGACAACATCAGATTTCATTTAATATGAAGAAGTGTGTATTATGCGCTCCATTTGGGATTTTGTTCGGACATATTGTATGTAAGGATGCCATGTTGGTCGATCCTACCAAGATTGCAATAATTGTCGACTTACCAACACCTACAATATTAAAACAACTAAGGGAGACATTGGGACACACTGTGTTAGCACTCAAGGAAACTCTTCTAGGTTGCAGCTCAAAGATGCCTGGTAACTTAATTATTTTCTCAATGATTCACTCAAATGGATCAAGTCATATGATTAAATCAAACCTCACTCACTCAAGACATGGATAAACACAACAGATTGACAATACTTTTAAATATCACTTTTCAGAGAGTTGTAAGTAAATGAATGTATGAAGAACACTTAATTTACTACCAGAAACATACACACAAAGTATATATGAATGGCTAGATAAACCAAGTAAAGTACTTGCAAATTCTGGTTTATGGATGCATTGACAAGTTGACAGTTATCAAACATCAGGAAAATAGAATTAACATGAATTTGACATTCAGGTGCAAGTATAGAATAGAAAAGAAGATTAATATCTAAACAAGTAATGGCAAAAGAAGCTTGTATTACTAAGCTGAAAATGAGAAGCTTGAGCTTAAAAAATATGAAAAAGTCTCCAAAAGTTGAACCACTTACAATCATTATTAAATGAAATTAAATAATCTTTACAAATCAGTTTCAATATCCTCAAAATATGGATTTGATAACCTCTTTTCCTATCTCAAATCCGAATTTGTGAGGTGGCTGGAAAATACAGAAATTTCTGGAAATATGCTGCTCCAATATCGACCTATATCTCTCAAATAAAACATATTTTGGAAAACAGAGAGAGGTTTTTGTATATTGGTTTGTTATGAGAAAAAACCTCTCTCAGTTCTTTGAGATTCATTTTCATTTTCCCGACATCTCTATTTCAAAAACATGTGTCAAACAGGGAAATTTTGAGATCCGAAAATTAGGGCTCAGAGATGGATTCGATTATCAAAATATGTGACACCTGTAGGAAAACTGAGAGAGGTTATTTTTATTTGGTTTATTATGAGAGAAAAAATCTCTCATTTATTTGATATTCATTTTCATTTTCCCGACATATGTACTTCAAAAACATGTGTCAAACAGGGGAATTCTGAGATCCGAAATTTAAGGCTCGGAGATGGATTTGATTCTCCCAAGATGTGACACCTGTAGGAAAAATGAGAGAGGTTACTATTATTTGACATGTCAGGAACAAAATCCTCTTACCTTTTCTTAAAATGATCCTCCATTCTCCAAGGATCATCATTTGAAAATGATGACTCAACATAGTAAAAACGCCACATTCCTAAAAACGATGCCTCATCTTGCGGGGGAATTTTGACTACCTTGCTAAGCTCTAAATGCATATATTAAAGTACCATTGGAAATATGAGGATGTCTAGTTGTCAATCGACTATTTGAGTGTGTAAAATGGCCTCTTTGTGGCTGAGAAAATTTAGTTTTCCCAAGGCAGTTTCTCGTCTGAAATAACCAACGATTTCAGTGGCTAATGAATAGTTGAAATGTCTTCCTAAGCCACTGAAACCTGGGTTTTAACCTTTTTGAAGAAAAAACAAAATCCAATGTTTTTTGAACTTTATTACATACCTAAAGCTCTAAAAAATGAACCAAAAATTTATTTTTCAATGACTTCCTATCACCTAAAATATACAAACTTGACAATTTATATGAGGAGATAATGTCTGGCTCCTAGTCGGGGATGGAATCCTCCCTATGAGGTTCCAAGAACCACAGATCTGATGTCTTTCCTGGACAACAAAATACAAAACCTAGTCTAGTGTTTGATTGGGCATGAAGTCAGCAGTACAATCTTCTTCTGAACACCTTTCAAGAGCTGCCTTTACAACTGATCCCCTGCAAACCTGCAGCATGCCTGTAGCCTGTCCTACTTATTCAACAACCAATAATTGGAAAATTCTACTTTATCATACAAATATCTTATTCTCTTTCCTACTCCTAATTCTAATCAGTAGAGGCTTCTAATTATCAAGTGACATCCGGCTTCCAATGAAGCCATGTTAGAAACTGATCTGCTGAACTTATCCTTGATCTTGACCCCAAAATAAAAGGAATGTATATCCAATAGAAAATTGGTTTGAACAGATGATAAAGCCATTTTTCATCTGATAGAAATATTTTAACATCTATGTTGTTCATGGATTCCAAATAGTTTGCAATAGGATCATAAAAGCCAACAGGAAATACCTCTTTATGCTGTTGATCTTTTCCTTCACTGATGTTAATGATGAATGTGGTCTGCTCAACCTCTGTCAGCAGAAAATGCAAGCTCATTTTCTAATCTGAACCTTTCTACTCCCTTTCACCATATCTCTGTAATTTGAATTCATCATGATGATACGTTGGCCTATTACAACTGACAATTTCTTTGCAAGATATATCACTGGAATTTTGATCTACAAATTCATAGCTATCATCAACCACAGGATGAACACATTTCTGATCATCTCTCTGCTGAAAAGTAGAACTAGATGAAATTCCATAAGTGGAAAAATATTCACAAACCTTAAAATCTTCTTCTTCATCACTGTATTTGTCAAATATTGGAATATCATGATAAAATGCTAATGGCAGGGATAAAGATTCTTGCATGAGATTATCAACAACTAGATCTTGAAAAAGATTTGGAAATATATTACCTAGTTCCTCATGGTTACTGCAACTTCCCTTGATCTACAAATCTAGATATTGTGAGCTACCCTCAACATCTATTGCAGATCCAAAACTATCATCTATTGATCTGTTAATTTGTTCATCATCTTTCGGGTTTCCAAAGGGGTCGGTTTGATCTTCATCACAACTTAAGACAATAGATGCATTTGGTACAATTTCAAAAGCACCTATACTATGATTAACATCCTGAAGATCATCAATATCTTGGTCATAACGAGAGGTGTACCCTATTTCAGCATATCCTTCATGACAATCTGAATCTTTATTCAACAAACTAAATTCATGACAACATTCAGGATATAGAAATTCATTTGGAAATTGGTCTTTACAAAACACATGAAAAGCGGCATGAAAATCTAACAAAGAGATGATACTTGCTTTTGGAAGAGACCGACACCAGTCAAGAGCAATCCCCTCTAATGAATACCTGAAAATCTTAATTTGAACATCCTCATGTACAATTTCAAGCCTGTAAATAAAGTCATGAAAATCCAGCAAGTGTTCAGCTGGCACTTCCCACTTTTCTCCTTGAAATCTAGAAATACTACGTTCCCATTCATCTCTACTAGGCAACAGATTAGGGAAACCAAAAATCTTTGAAAAATCATAGAAATCATACCTTTTTTCTAAGATCTGGTTCATTTCATACCAGTGGAGTCACCGACAGATTTCTGAACAATGGAGTTGCCACTGAATTTGTCCTTCATGCAGTCGCTAGATAGATGATTACAACCAAGATAATGTCCAGGATTTGTATATCATCAAAGCTGGATCTATGTTGTCTCCCAGGGAAGATGAACTTCAATCTCTTCTCCCCAGCAACAGCACCAATTTGTTAGCACTCCACGAAACTCTTCTAGTTTGCAACTCGAAGATGCCTAGTAACTTAATTATTTTCTCAATGATTCACTCAAATGGATCAAGTCAGATGAGTAAACCAAACCTCACTCACTCAAGACATGCATAAACACAACAAATTGACAAGGATTTTAACTATCACTATTTAGAGAGTTGTAAGTAAATGAATGTACAAAGAACAAAGTAAATGAATGTACAAAGAACACTTAATTTACTAGTAGAAGCATACACACAAAGTATAAATGAACGGCTAGATAAACCAAGTAAAGTACTTGCAAATTCTGGTTTATGGATGCATTGACAAGTTGACAGTTATCAAACATCAGATAAATAGAATTAACATGAATTTGACATTCAGGTGCAAGTATAGAATAGACAAGAATACGAAGATCTGAACAAGTAATGTCAAAAGAAACTTGTGTTACTGAGCTAAAAATGAGAAGCTTGAGCTTACAAAATATGAAAAAGTCTCCGACAGTTGAACCACTTACAATAATTCTTCAATGAGATTAAATAAGCTTTACAAATCAGTTTCAAGATCCTCTTAAGATGGATATGATAACCTCTTTTCCTATCTCAAATTCAAATTTGTGAGGTGGCTGGAAAATGCAGAAATTTATGGAAATATGCTGCTCCAATATTGACCTATATATCTCAAATAAAAACATATTTTGGAAAACTGCAAGAAATTTTTGTATATTGGTTTGTTAAGAGAAAAAACCTCTCTCATTTCTTTGATATTTGTTTTCATTTTCCCAACATCTATATTTCAAAAACATGTGTTAAACAGGGAAATTATGAGATCCGAAAATTAGGGCTCAAAGATGGTTTCGATTCTCCCAATATGTGACCCTTGTAGGAAAAATGAGAGATTTTATTGTTCTTTGGTGTATTATGAGAAAAAATCTCTTTCAGTTCTTTGATATTCATTTTCATTTTCCCGACATCTATATTTCAAAAACATGTGTCAAATAGGGGAATTCTGAGATCCAAAATTTAAGTCTCGGAGATGGATTCGATTATCCCAATATGTGACACCTGTAGGAAAAATGAAAGAGGTTATTGTTATTTGACATGTTAGATACAAAATCCTCCTATTGTTTCTCAAAATGATCCTCCAGTCTCCCAGGATCATCATTTGAAAATGATGACTTAGCATAGTAAAAACGCCACATTCCTGAAAATGCTGCCTCATCTTGCGGGGGAATTTTGACTGCCTTCCTGAGCTCTAAATGCAGATATGAAAGTTTTATTGGAAATATGAGGATTTCTAGTTGTCAATCAACTATTTGAGCATGTAAACAACCTCTCTATGGCTGAGAAAATTTAGTTTTCCCAAGGCAGTTTCTTGTTTGAAAAACCTGCGATTTCGGTGGCTAAGATAGCCCCAAATTTTACATTTAAGCTACCGAAAGCTAGGTTTTCAGTGGCTAGTGAACAGTTGAAATGTCCGCCTAAGCCACCAAAACCTGATTTTTAACCTTTTTGAAGAAAAAACAAAATCCAATGTTTTTCAAACTTTATTAAATACCTAAAGCTCTAAAAAATGAGCCAAAATAAATTTAGAAATTTATTTTTCAATGACTTTCTGTCACCTAAAGTAAACAAACTTGACTATTTTATTTGAGGAGATAACACATTGGGTACTACTGAAAGTTCATAAGAGGATATTCAATGATCACTGTGCCATTGGAGAAGCTATTGAAGAAAGATGTGAAATTTGAGTGGAACAACAAGTGCCAGAGAAACCTTAAGACGTTGAAGAAAAATATGGCTGCAACACCAATATTGGTCTTTCCAGATTGGACGAAGGAGTTCCATGTTCATGTAGATGCTTCATCAGTCACATTAGGAGTAATATTGGCACAACCAGGAGAAGAAGAAACTGACCACCTGATTGTATTCGCAAGTCAAAATTTGTCTACGATAGAAAAAACTACACAAAGACAGATTGAGAAGTATTGTCCATGGTACATGCATTACCAAAATTCCACCAATACCTATTAGGAGGACATTTCAAAATGTTTACGGATCATTCTGCATTAAATTACCTGGTCAACAAGCCTATGTTTGGGGGTGGGGGGGGGGATCTATCGATGGTTACTACTATTTCAGGAATTTGATTTCGAGATCATTGTGAAACTAGGAATGTTGAATGCAGGACCCGACCATCTATCAAGGATAGAGTTAGGCGAAGAACCAAGCAGCATCAAAGACGGGTTGCTTGATGCATATTTGTTTTGAGTCGAAATGGTGGATGACCATTATGAACAAATCATTCAATTTTCGATGATAGTTAAATACCCAGAGGAGTTTACCATGATTTAGAAGAAGCAATTGGTTGTCAGAGTTGTGGATTTCCAACTAATCAGAGGACAACTATACAAAATGGGGTTAGATGAAATTCTACGTCAATATGTTTTTTTGCATGAGCAATAACGAATACTGGAAAAGGCACACATTAGGATTGAAAGAGGAAATTATGGAGGTCATGCAACCACTAGGAAGATACTCTGATATGGCTTATGGTGGGTGACAATGCATGGTGATTTCGTAGACTACGCTAAAAGCTGTGATGTATGTCAACGAACAAGGAAACCATAGCAGAGAGATGAGATGTCGTTAGTACCTCAAATAACGCTACAACCATTTGATAAATGGGACATGAATTTCGTAGGACCCATCAACCCCCCAAGGAAGAGAACATGTGCGTGCTATATCATCACTATGACCGACTACTTGACATGATGGGTTGAGGCAACACCAGTGAAGGAATGTACAACTACGACAATAGCACGGTTCCTATTTGACAATGTGGTTATTAGATTTGGATGTCCCAAGATATTGATGAGTGATCAGGGGGGTCACTTTGTCAGTCAAATGGCTAAAGCAATGACAAAGGAATTTCACATTCAGCACAATAAAAGTACCGCATATCACCCACAAGAAAATGGAGCAGTTGAGGCATTCAACAAGATACTGGAAAATGTGTTGACAAAGGTAAGCAACACAAATCACGATGATTGAGATTTGAAAATCCCGACGATATTATGGGCTTATAGAATGACATGTAAAAGATTGATGGGAAAAACACCATTCAAGTTAGTTTATGGACAAGAAGTAGTAATGCCGATGGAATATATTGTTCCTAGTCTATGCATAGCAGCTACAAAAGGCATGAGTGATGAAGGAGCGATTCAAGAAATATTGACACAATTGTTACAACTCGAAGAGGACCAGTTCATTGCAGGTTTTCACCAGCAAGTAGAGAAGGATTGAAATAAGGCATGGCATGATTTCCATGTAAAAGAGAACCATTTCTAGCAAGGATATATGGTTTTCCTCTATGACATCAAGTTCACAAAGCACCTAGGTAAGCTACATATGCATTGGTTAGGTCCCTGTGTTATTCATTTCATTATAGACGGAGGTGTGGTATAATTGCAACAGTTAGACGGAGTAATGCTACCAAATCTAGTGAATGGAAGGTGGCTAAAGCACTATCGGGATAGCCAAGCGTGGAACCACTGATGACTGCTGCAAAAAAAAAATTGGAAAAGTTTCGAAGGGAAGTTTGTCGAGAGATGATAGAGGAATACAAAAAAGGGAATCACAACAAAGGTTGAATATTGGCGACATCGTACGAGGTGAAAAATGGTCTAATCATACAATGAATGCAGTAATTAAACTAGGAAATCGACGATGCAAGTGGAGAAGACATGCATTTATGGACAAATATGACTGTTAGATTTGCATAATCGACACAGGATTTGGTCAATATCTAAGGGATTTGGCAGTGATGTTCCAAATATTTCATGTAGGAGAATCAAAGGCTATAAAAATGGGCCAATGGGTATGGTTTGACCCATTATGTGAAGAGTGAAGAGAAATAGAAAACACAGCGGAATCAGAGCAGAGATAAGGAAAGAGGAAGAGTGAAGTAAACCATTGGAGTGAATAGAAGTAGCAAAACACACGATGGCACAATTGATTTCCAACACTAGTAAGCAAGGCTCGCTTAGAGCACACACAATGATCGAGGAAGGATAACCAAAAGTTGGGATTGAATTAGTGTGGCCTCCAAAAAATAGGAAGAGCGTGCAATGATCAATCACTCCAAACCAAAGAATGAAGGTAACTCGAAGTTCGACAAGAGCAGCAGAGGAAGAAGATGTCCCATCAACTACGACAACATAAGAGTCTACAATGTGGAAAGGGCCAATGGTCAATGATATCTTAGGGTAGGTACCATTGAGGAAGGCAAGAGCACCAATGTTCCACATAAGTAAGAATCATAAGTATACTATCAAGATGCTGGCAACACCGAAGGGAGTTCATGTGACAATGAACATTGTTCTGCGGTTGTAGAAGATGCAATACCGTGATCACGAAATTATAGCATACCCAAAATTCATAGAGGGCACATCCATATTTAGGCATGACATGATGCAGAGAACCAATGGTTGACAACACAATACAAGTTGACTGATGCAGAGCTGGATTCCATCATCGACGAATGGACACTAGAGTGGAAGTTTCCATTCAACACTGAGGAACTCTCAGACATAGAAAATGGATTTCCACCAAATATTTCAATTGAGCAGGATAAGCCGAAGGAATCAAAAGAGGAATCGTAGGAGGAATCGTCCAATACTCTGATAGAATTAGACTTGGAGAAGCAACAGGAAGAGACACATACAATACGCTGGTTTGAAAAAGGAGAAGGGAACAGTACCGCAGGGCTCTCTAATGAGAAAGTGAACAAGCCCTACGTACTGGTGTTGAATGAGCCAGTAATTTCCAGCTAACGTGGCTCAAGAATGAGACATAATTTTTTGTTGGGGGGTTATTGGAAAGGGGTTAGGGTTCACAATACACGCTTCCACCATTGACAGAAGAAAGATTCGATTGTGCAGAAGGAGAAACCAACAAGTTAGGAAGTTTTGGTCAAAGTTAGTTAGGATATTGGTCAAGTGGACCATTTTATAACGGCTTTGTAAGCCTATAAATAGAGTTAGAAGTGTAGTAATTAAATCATCTAATCTAATCGGTAGCATTGTAATCAATTCTTATATGCGAATCTAGTTCAGAGAAATGGATGTTTTTTATGGTATCAAGCTGATCAAACAAAGGATGTTTTGTGATGTATTTATGGGATTGATAATATGAATATTTTGTTGGTGACATAGCTTTGTTTCTTATCTGCGTTGAATGGTGAATGGTGCAAAGTCTATAATAATGTGATCTCTATGTTTTATGGGTGAATTTGAATGATGCGAATCATTTCTGGGTTTATTGGTTTGTTATATGTCGATGTATTTATGTGAATCTAAACTATGATAATAACATGTCTCTGTCGATCTAAATATGAGTAAATGTGAATGTAATCCATGAGGATAAGTTGATCTAGTTAATAACAAGAGTTAGACCCTAAATTTCTAGTCGATGTTGTGATAGAAAAACTGGTAGTGTGAAATTCCTCTTCCCACTGCATAAATTTTTTTCTTGCAGCCCTTCCTCAGAGATTTCGGGTGATACTACACCTGCTTCACACATGTTACTAGATAGGTTAAAACCTGTATGGGATGATGTTTAGGGATTTTGTGTCGATGGGTGTCGAAAGATATTTGGAGTGAACCCATGTTGACAGGATAGTATCAACAACCTCATCTGTGCTAAGTGCAATAGTGGGCTACTTTTTGTTGAACCATGATATCATACCTAATCCCAGAATAAAACAACACCCCGAAGTAATTTTTTTTTTGTCTTCGACACTTCCTTCCCAATCTGAATCTGTATATCCATGTAATCTGGTCTCACCATTTGATGCATATCAAAGACTATAATCCAATGTACCCTTCAGGTACCTCATCACATGTTTTTCTTCCACTAGGTTAATATGTCTTGGTTTCACCATATCGTGACTTAAGGTGTTTACATAAAAACATATATCTAGCCTCGTATTGATCAAGTACATTGGTGAACCAATAATATGTCTATATAAGGTTACATCCACTATCTCTGAAGAATCATGATTTAAAAATATTTGAGTTTGTTGTCATCAGAGCAGTCATATCCTTACAATCCATTATCCCAAATATATTTAGGATCTTGTCTAGATATTGCCATACTTCAAGACCTAAAAATAATGCACCTTTCCAAGGTCTTTCATCTCAAACTTTGCAGTGAGCTTCTCCTTAAATTCATTGATGGTATTGTCTTCACCTGTCAAAAATAGATTATCCACATATAGTAGTAATATCATTATCCCAATATCTTCAACCTTATAGTAGAGGTTGGAATCTGCTTTACTCTTGATAAATCCCAAACTCATCAGGAAGCCATCAGTTCTTTGATACCATGCTCTGGGTGCTAGCTTCAATCCATACAACGCCTTCTTTAGTATACATACACGAGTCTTCTTATCATTTGTCTCAAAACCTTGTGTTTTTTCAATGTATACTTCTTTTTCTATCACTCCATTCAGGAAGGCTGTCTTTACATCCATTTTATGTAACTTCCACTTCTTATTGGATGCCAAGGAAATGATTGTTCTAATTGAGGTGTACCTTGATATTAGTGCAAAGGTATCCTCATAGAAAATTTCTTCCTTTTGAGAGAATCTCTGAGCTACAAATATTACCTTGTACTTCTATATATTGTTGTCTGTTGAATGCTTTGTTTTGTAGATCCCTTTTGAGGATACCACTGACTTGTTCTTCGGTCTTGGTATTACTTCCCATATGTCATTCTTTATAATGCATTGGTATTCCTTGACCATGGAATCTACTTATTCCTTATGCTTTGTTTATTATTCAAAGCATGTAGGTTCTTTGTCAATGGGATTTCACATCGAAGCCACATAACTGGGGTATGGATTTGGCTTGTTAGTTTCTCTGATGGTTCCTTCTAGGACACCATATCTTTCCGCTTATTCAATTATTTCACATTCCCAAGTAGGCCTTCTTTGTATGAGATCATATCAGTAGGAAAGTCCTTAGGTCTCTAAGGTTCTATCATGACATGATCCTCATGTAACTGTTCTTCCTCATCGTTTTTGACTGGCTTGGACATTTCTATAGCTCTAGGAGCTTGATGCTCCTCTTCATCTTGCTGATTATTCCTTGATTTTATGAAGGTTGTATCTTCATCAAATGTGACATCTCTGCCGAGTTCAATTTGACAGTATCCTTGGATATAGATTCAATAAGCCTTTGATTACTCACTATATCCTACAAACAACCCCTTCTTTCTTGATGGGTCCAACTTCGATCTCTTATCCTTTGGAATGTGTATGTATATCGGACAACCAAATATCTTTAGGTGAATGACTTCGGTATTTTCTATAGTAAACATCTCTTGTGGAGTCTTATCTCCAAGAGCACTGTGAAAGATTAAATTATGTACATACACTATTGTTCTAGCTTCTTCTGCCCATAGGTACATAGGTAGAACTTGATCATGCATCATGTATTTTATAGCTTCCCTGACAGATCTATTCTTCCTTTGGCACCATACCAATTTTTGTGTGGATTATATGGAATGGTGAGATCCCTCTTAATCCCAGCTTCTTTGCAGTATTCATTGAATTCACATGATGTGAAGTCACCTCCATTATCCGATCTTAAGGTGTAGCCGGGTTTTCACACTGGCTACGTGCAAAAGCACCTCCCTTATGTCGAAGGGACATAAGGGTAGATTTCAATGGAAACAAGAGCTACAATAAACCAATAACATTAGTAACAATAAAAAAATAATGACGAATATGCTAAAAATTAAAATAAAAGTAAGAAAATTATACCCTTGTTTGAAAATGGGCCACCGTGCCTTGATCTTTGGATATGGGCCACCTCTCCACGGGATGGATGGTACAGAGGATGCCTCAATGTATGGGATGGGGAATGGTGTGGCTCTCAAATGATGGTTGGATGGTGTTAGAACTAGAATTGTGCCCCAAGGTCGAACAGGGGGGAGGGCCCACTCCTGGGTAACAGCAAAACCACTTTAGACTGCACCTCCGACCCTGCGCAGTCAGAGAGGGATCTCTCGTTTTGTCTTTGGAGTCTACTCCGCGTAATATTTTCATTCAAGGATAATCAGGGGGCCAGGATCCTGAATGGGACAAGGTGTATCAAGGTGAGATGTGAGGTGGGATTATCAAGGTAAGGGACTATTGGCAATGGAGTCAAAAACATGCGTAGGGAACACTTGCATAAGGAAATGAATTGCGTGGGGTTGCAAACAGAGGCAAGGTAGCCGTTGATCTCCCAATCAGGATATATTTAGTGGGCGGTTGGAGGACGAGAGAGAATAGCCCATCACATGAGCACCAGCGAGATGAATTCCATGCAACTTTAGAAGAAACTTGGTAAATGTCTGGAACAATAGCCGGAACATAACGAGTATGAATTCCTAACTGTTATACACTAAGTTCCAGACATGAAAGCAATCAACAGACTGGAGTGAAAATAAGAAACACATTGCATGTAAAAGAAGATACATATTGGGAAAAGCAACGACACATGAATCTCTACCATGAGAAACAACTCCTCCTCTGCAATTTTGTTCATAACACAGGCATCAAATCTTATTTACAATGGAGAGCCTCAACCCTATAATGTTTCCCAATCCAACCAAATTTTTTCTCCCTCTATCGGAAGTGTATTTATATTATTCTAATGCTGAGACTACCGAATAGAATATTGTTACAAGTCACAATCATGCGTTAACAGTACAGGGAGTGGACTATTACCACATTTTACAGATAACAATAAACATTATGGAGACGCGGCGCGTGATAATGCAGACTGATAACATAGAGCTTTCTTCGATTCCACTTCGCGAAAGCGGTTTCCATGCGGCATGCTGACAGCCAATTGTTTACTTAGGCTGCTTCGGGTATATCTTTATGCTTCTTCGACCAACCTGCTTCTTACAAACCATGTTGCTCAAAGGCTGACAAGAAGACATGAATCCACCGCCCGATCATTTTGCTGACCCATCCTTCATTTGGTAACACCGTTATAGGAGGAGGCCAGAAAAAAGGTGGTCATGCACTTGGTGATGATAAGCGACTTAAGAAGCTTATCATCCTTGTACTATTTTCTTCCTCCTACAAGGAAGGTTATCATGTGAGCCATGTAGCCGAGTTTGTGTTTGACCCTCTCCTCGCCCACGACGAAGCAGCCAAGTGGAGATCCTAGGGGTGGTTCCGAAGGCTCCGGACCCACCTAGTCCCAGTACAAGCATTCACTCCAATAGTTCTGCCACCACTGTGAGCTAGGACTTCGGAGGTTGTAACTGCAACTGGGAGTGTTGGAGGGATGTCACAGGGACGTCAAAACCCATGCACTGCACATCCAGAGACCGGGTTGTGTAGAATCAGGTGAACCTCCCTTGGTGCTTAACATCTGTGCCCCGTTGGTTGGCGATTTTCTGGTATGGATAACCAAAACATAGATCTATGTTTTCCTACCAAGAGTACCCCTTGTCGAACTAACTTCTCAAACCACATAGCTATGGCTGTCTGTGAAGGAACTCAACACTCTTCAGCATTCAACCCTATACTTCTTATCATCTACACATTTCCATGTATCAGAAGCTCTTCGAAAGATGGCATTATATAGGGCGATCCGAAACGGCCCAGAAAAAGATACACCCTTAAAACATCAGTCGCTATGATGTTGAGATGAAGCTCCATATTTTTGACGTTCAATCATATTATCCGATATGGGAAAGATTCCCAACAATTCCCGTGTGGATGCCAAGCTGGTTTCAAGGGCTATGGATTTTACCTTTATTTCCCTTTCAATTACCATGATGGTGGCGTCAGGTTGTTTTAGTTCATCACATCCCTTTGACTCGTGTAAATGCCAAGTCTGTCGCCTCAATGAATCAAACCTCCATCTTTCTCACAGCTCCCTTCGAAGTGAACTGCGTGCCACACTTGTGAACCGAGGAAATTAGCATCGCTGGACAAGACTTCCACCTTAGGCTCATGCCGAATGGCATTGGAGAAATCGGCCAATCCATAAGGATGCAAATTACACGCGTGAACGTCTCCTCCGCTGTCATCTCCACACTGGATGTGAAACCTGTACCTTGGGATCCTTCTCAGCCATCCGATCCAAGGAATCTTTCACTTCTATCGTCCACATTCCATTCTTTCTAGCACCAAATTCTCTCCTTTGAACACCACGGGCAGTTCTGGATCGTGACACGTTCTCAATCGTCGATCATGACCGACCCTTCATGTAGCCGTGGATCTGAGTGGGCCCCATTATCTTTCGCAGTGAGAAGCCTTGGCATTCATTCGTGCTAGTCCACTCTACAAAATAGATCGTGGATGTAGATTTCTTTCCTTTCTTATCGCAGCCGTTTATCTTCGCTACCTCTACCTCTCTTTCATGATTTGAAATCACGGCTTTACTTGCGCAAGTATGGCTTGTGAAATTGATTGAAGCCGTAGATCTGACTCAGATCCCATCTCGACCATAGGATATTTTCGACCTTTAACACATTTCGCAACTTGGAAACGTGGCTTTGGTCAAGCATGTTCGCTCGCTCGAAATGGTTTGGAGCCATTGATCCACCTCCGATCAATCTTAGCCTTTGATTTCGAGTCTCGCCCATAGCCTTCAGCACACCTTTCGTTTTCTCCTTTGCCTTGCACTTCTGATAACCTGAAGGGGAGTTCACATGAAGTTCGCTGGGATGGGACCCTCATTGAACTCCTATAAGGATTTCAAATCAACTGTTAAAAACAGAGTGTTAACAGATGGTGTGAGTATTTTGAGAAGAGTGGATTCTCAACATACTCACTGATTTGAATAATGAAAAAAGGGCATAAGAATCTTGTTGATGGGGACCTCCACCCTATTTTTATAATGATTTTTTGGCCTTATCTCTCTTTTAGGGTTTTGGAACCCTATTTTAGGGTTTTAGAACCCTATTTTAGGGTTTTAAACCCCATTTAGTGTTTTTAGCCCCTTTTCTGTGTTTTAGCTCTTTTTGGGGGTTTGAAGCCCTTTTTTGGGGTTTTAAGCCCTTTTATAGGTTTTTAGGCCCTTTTTAATGTTTTTTGAGCCTTTTGAGAGAGAATAAGGGTAAACCATAGGTGTGGAGGTCAAAATTGAGGGAAAAATGATAGGGAAATGATGTCTGTATATAGTTTAGGTTATGTAGAGCTAGTTGCGCAATTTTTTTGCATTAATCGATTTCCCCCTGATGTGTGAGGGAAAGAGCTCATCGTATGGCCGACATACATCATAGGATCATGGGGATAGCGAGAGACCTATGAATAAGCGATGCTTCCTCGATCAAGATACAATGGATTTTGGTTTTTGTATTAATATTGGTTCCTAACAATGGATGAGATACAAAGAATATGTGACATGTATATGGACAAGGTGGGCATACCCATGCTCGTAACAATGCCAAAAGAATAAATAATGGGATCAAGGATAAAAAATATGGGAGCCAATAAATACATATACCGTCGATGTTACATAATGGCAGCCTCAATAAGAGGATGGATACAATGTTGATATGAAGAACATATACATAGGGACCATGGCATTCTCATGGAGTGCAATATATGCACAATTGATGCTCTGCTGGATCTGGAATTTTACATAACTGTAGGGAATCACTGACAAAGATTCAAAGTCTTAGTGGTACAATACGCCACATCAATCATGAAGCTATACAAAAGCATTGCTCTAGGGGCTTCTAAACACTGTTTCCAATGCAACCCGATAATCACAAGGGTCATGAACCTGTTTGGGTCCCTGGATGGACTCAGAAATACGCTAGATTCAGGTGACAACTAGGGTCTTCGACCAAATAACGCATATACCAATACCCTATATGAATCTCAATGGTGTGATGATGTAGCTAAAGTTGAGCACGTGAGATACAACCATCCCAAGAGGCACTAAATATTCCTCTCAAGTGGTCCAAGGACCTCATCAATAAGGTTAATGAAACTAGGATACACGGACCTCTGGGTCTATCCTATGGAATATATGTGTTGTCGTCGACAGAGGGAGACTTGCAACTAATCAAGAAAATAATGTTTCCTTGACCAAAAGCACAGGGGGGATAACCAAAGCTGTGGGACAATATGGGGACTGGCACACTGAATGGGGGAACAGGGGTAGGAGGAGTACAGGGGACTCAGACTTCCTTTGTTCAGAGTATAACGATAGGGATGACCTGGTAGAAAATGCAATAGACTCATGGGAGAGGGATCATAGCTGTAATACCAGGAATGTAACTGCAGATGGGAAATACTGAGGGGGGTAACTTGGACTATTGATATCTAGGGGATCCAAGGAAGACTCATCGCATAATAATCTGAATAAAGGCGACTTAATGGGAGAATGCTGCTGAATTGTAATATATGGGGTGGTGCCTAAAGGCACCATTATGACATGATCTCATGGATTTTTAGCGAGCCCGAGAAAGTAAATGCTCGCTAGTGTTTTCAATTTTATAGAGTCTGAAAACAAGAAGAAGACTCTGGTGGGGTAACTTTTTTGTTGATAGTCTCATGTGTCCAAAAAAGGATAAAAGTGTACAAAGGAGAGCTCTCCCACCATTTTTGGGGGATAGGAGACTTATTTATCGTTGGTAGTCCAAGCAAGTCGAAAAACGTTAAACTTAAACTGACTGGACGGTCATTCAAATACTTTTACGAGCATGAACAAAACCAAGTTTTCTTGACAATATTTTCTTGATGAGAAGGTTGGAAGAGAGCTTAAAGACAACCCATGGTGATATTTTTTGTAAAGTTTGGTCCCAATTCCCGAGAAAGCATAAAAGGATGCAAAGGGAACATTCCTGTCTTGAGTGTGCCGAGGTGGTCCTTTTCTTGTGGTAGTCTACATAGTCCAAAAAAGGAGGTAAATAAGGCTACATACACACCCTTTCAAATACTTTAATGAGCATGAAAGGAAGCAAGCATGCTCGATGATCTTTTCATTCTTTTAAGAGTCAAAAAAGAGCTTAACAGATTCTCCATAATGGGAAATCAAGCAAGGGGGAAGTATTCTAAATATGGAAAGTGGTTATGTGATGAACATGAATGATGCGCATAAAATGCAAAACACTAATGGGTCCCCCTTACGGGATGATGGATGGCGGTCAAAAAGGTTAACTGCGTAGTATGAATGGAGCGAGTGGCTCATGAACATGACAATACGTACAAGGGGGGATTCACATGAGGTTGCGTTCAGGAAATGGTCTGAAAGAGAATAGTGATAGTGCGAGACAAGGGTCTCATCAAAAGATAGAGAACAAAAAACCAAACCTGGTGGTGCGAACGACATCTCAAACGAACTCTGGATGACTCTGACTAGGAGCTAGTGATGCTGCCCCTGGTGCAGTGATGCACGGGTGAAAAGTAAACCAAAAGGGGGCTTATGGGTATAGAGCTAGCTCAAAATACAAGGTGTGATTCATGCGGTGGAACACAAATATATGTGACTCTAGGAAAATGCCCAAAGAATCAATAGGGAGGGAGGCAGTCTAGAAGGTCGTTTCTCGACCCGATAGCTATTTGCACAATGGTGGCAGCTTTCAATCCTTGTAGAGGATGATCCACATGTGGGCATGGAATACCAGGGAGATATGGAGAGGCCTTGACCTTTAGGACAGGTCTTGGGACCTGATGGTATGCTAGCATGGTGGTAACTAGATCATACGTGAGACATACTATGTGCCTGTGTAGATGCAGGACCGCACCCTCCAGTGGGCTACCAACGACGTAGGAGTAGGGGTTATATCCTCCTGCTCATGTGAAAATGATGCAACAAAGTTCTAAAATGGAATCAATTCCACTAGAATTGGAGAAAATACTGGAGGGGGTCACCAAATTGTAGTAAAAATGATGTAAAACAAAAAATAAAAACTATGCCCCAAGTGCTGCATAGGACCTACGACGAAGGAAATTGGCTTGACCTTGGAGACTCCGCAATTGGTGCAAAGAATGTGGGGGAGAAATATGGAATTCAATGGGAAGAACCGACTCCATGCCATGGGATAAGTGAAATGGGGTAAAACCCGTGGTGGTTTTGACGATCTCTCTATCGTCATGAAAGTGGTGTCGAGATAGATCAGGTGGATCATCCATGGTCGAGGATGGGAAAGTACCACTGGAAGTAGAGATCGTGTAAATGGTGGTGGTGTTCGAGGAGGAAGTTGGAGGGTGAATTTCCTCGATGATAGTGACTTCAGACTCATGAGAGTGTTTCTGAAGGCCATGAAGGACAAATCAATACTCGACCAAGTCCTAGCAGTGGTGCAAATAGTGGCCATATAAACCATAAATCACACATGAATGGTTAGTCCATAAAGACTTTTTCTTGGTCATTGGCAGAGTTGAGATGGTGACTACTAGGAGGCCGTCGATTGTATCCATAGCATCTATGTGTGTGCACAGGATAGGTATCTATGGGCAGTTTTGGGTGGCATGTCCATGGACATCACACAAAGCGCAAGGTGGAGTTGACCGGGGCTCGGCTGCTGCTTTTGAGGCCTTGCCCCCATTTTTCTTTGGGATAGGAGGGGCAGGTTTATGGGCAGAAGATTTGTTTGATGGGCCCAAAGGAGGGCATGAATCCACCACAATGGGTTGGACAAGGGTCAACACAAATTGAGGCTTCAGAGGTGGGGTAGGTGGTTCAAGGTACCACACAGGAATCGCCAACGTAAAATTTGGTAAATTTAGAGTAGTCATAACAGGCTTACTCATGATGCTTGATGGTGGGAAAAGGAAGGGAATTGTATGGATTGGGAACAAGCCCCAATAATTCCTAGGTGATTGAGTTTGTGGTTGCGACTGTTGTTGTGGTGTGGGAAGAATGGTACTGGATGAGAGGAAATACAAATCTGTTGTGTCAGTCAACTTTGGTGGAGGAGGTAAAGATGGGAAAATGGTCATCATAGGTGTGTCAAAAAATAATATTGGGCCTACTGCAGATAAGGAATGGGTGGATACGCTATCAATGGTAGTATCGACACTTGGGATGACATGGTTCGATGTGGTCGACCCCTGTGGATCATAGTAAGTCAATTGGCCAACTATCACGATCTTCCCATCATGGGGAAACATCATAAGGCGAAAGACGGTGTATGCCACAACTCTCATGGCATACATGTAACTACATCTGAGAAGAAGGTTGTAATCAAGTTAGGCGTTAACAACTTCTATGTCTATCAAAACCATTTTACTGGATAAGGAAATAGGAACATTCAAGAGAATGCCCTAGGATTTTGTGGAGCTACCATCATATGCGTCGAGGGAAGTAGTGGATGGTTGGAGGGTGGGGGACCTGAGCTTCTACCAGAAAAATGTTGACACAAAATAGGTAGATGCCCCTTCATCAACAATGCATTGATGGACAACCAAATTTTGAATTGAGACTAGAATCTGGAAGGCGATGGTGGATGGCATTCTTGGTTCGTCGTGATCCAGATCAAACATGATTAATCTAGAATCAGTGGGATCCATGGCTCCTAAAGAGGATAACAACACTTTCTACTGTGTCAAGAATTTTTTAAGCACTTCTAGAGCGAAAATGGTCATAGGTGATTGTTCCAAGTCATCAATGATGCTATAATTTAAGGCAACTCAATCAGTCACATTGTTGGAGACATGTGTATAGGGAACCGTGAACCTCTAGCCGCCCCATTTGTGGGGGTGTAGGTAGGTGGAGGGGCATGATGGAAGTGTTAGAAGTTGATGTCATTGATGGGCAGCAGTCTCTGTGGTGGACCCGTATTGGTTGCGCCTGGTCTAGAGTTTCACCTCTTCAGTTGACAATGACATTAGGTGATGGACACTAGTTTATGTAGGTGGATCCACGATGGGTTCTACAGGATCAGGTGGGGGAAAGGGTGCAGTTGCAACCAATCCTTTGAGTGGTAATGAGTTTTGGAGCACCATAGGCGGAGGCCTTGGTGGTGTTGGGCTGGGCTGAGCCCGTGCTGCTGCATTAGTGTCCCATTGAGCTTCGTTCTGGAGAAACTGTTTGACACGGTCCATATGAGGGCATTCATGAGTGTAGTGACCATGGACGTTACATAATTTACATGGATGATTAGCCCGTAACAGAGTGTTTTTTCCTGGTCAATTAGGTTGTTGGGGGTTTTGTGTCGGTGGGATAGTGTCGTTGTTGTTAGGAATATTAGGTTGTTGGCCACCTCCTTGCGGTTGGTTATTACCTCGGTTCCTTGCTTGGTTTTTCTTACCCTAACCTTGTTGGTTGGTGGGGGCAGGTTGGTTAGGAAGATTCCATTGAGCAAAAAGATTGTCCTGTGGAAGTCAAAGGAGATAGAGCAGGAGCTGGAGTGGCTTGCATAGGTGGCACATAATAGGCTGGAGGTGCTAGAGGGGCTACAAATTTAGTCATTGGACCCGAATATGATTGTGTCATCCAAGTCAACGCATGAGTATGCTGATTTGGAGCGGGCTGTGCATAAGAAGATGTGGCTCCGGACTGAGCCATCATCCTTGAGTAATCGAGTATCTAGCTTAGTTGTGTAACACTAGGGGTGTTGCTTGGGTGTAGTGGAATCAGATGGGGTGCCGCATAGTATTGTGAGTGTTGGGAGACAGAACCAATGAAACCATCCGCACCATGGGATGTCCCCTGCACATCGGGGTGAGAGGTGTCGATACGGGGAGCATCTAGTATGATGGTGTATAGGTATCTAGACTGAGCATAGATTAAATCAAACTGTTGGGCCTTTAATATGGCCTATTCCTCATATTGGGGACATTCAGAGGTGATGTCCTTGGCTATGGGCGGTAGCAAGGTCTTCAAGAACCAATCAAGGAAGATCCTATCATCAAGATGGATCTTACATAGGCTACGTCATCGCCACCACTCATGGATGTGGTCGGTGATGTGTGTAGCGGTATTCTGACCCAAGATAACAAGATCTCCACTCCTTCATCATATCAGACAGGGAGTTGGAAGTACTGAAGGAAGATGAAGGCCATTGACGTGAAATCAAGGTAAGAGGCTTGAGGTAGTTCAATATACCAATTTGCTGCAACACCTGTGAGTGTGCATTGGAATAATCTCAGTCTGATCAAATCGTCTACAATGTTGTTGGAAGAGCACCATAAATGAAATGACATAATATGGTTTTGAGGGAACTCGCCTGCCTTTCCCTCAAACTTTGGAATGTCTGAAGGAAGTTTGGTTGTCATGGGAGGCCAATGGGGTTGATGATTGATTGGGTCATTCATTAACTGAGCCGAATCCAATAAGTTAAGATGAGCCATGAATAGTAGGTTGGACCCAAGGTTGGCTCAAGAGGGACCGATAATGGCACTAGGGTTTGCAGGGGTAGGATGTCCATGCATGGATGGGGGCACATGAGGTCGACTTCCCATAGCGGGGATAGTTGGGATGATCGTGGAAAGTCCACTGCCCTTAGGTATGTACCGTGATATAGTTGGAATCGTGGGAGATGGAGTGGAACTGCCACTAATGGGTAGCATACCTACAACAATGAGAACAATGGTGTGGGGACCACTGGCAGGTATATTAGTAATAATGTGTGGTAGGGACATGGGTCCACTGTCGCTCACCCCTACAAAGAAGGGATCGATATTTGTGCCAGCCATGGGGCTAGACGGTGCACTGAATAGGTTCATATTGGGTTGATAGGAATCTGAGTTAGAATCAGAGGCCATGTGGCCTTCTGAAGGTGGGGAAGGTTGTTGAGGAGGGCCTCGATGGTGATGGTCTAAAGACCCAAACTGAGGGGGGTTCCCCCTAAGTCATGAGGACGAACGTAGTGGATCAATGGTGGCTTGTGGTAGTAACTAGTAATGAATTTTTGGATTCCAATTGGTTCACGGGTAGTCACTCAACCAACAAGGCTATCGAAAGACAACACTTTGGATTTTTCCTCGCAATAGTGTATCTCGTCAATCGGAAGTGGTCGTTTCCCATTTCACTTAGCAATTCCTCTCATTGGCTAGATAATTTGGGGTTGCTGTGGTACTCCTGAGTTTTAGGGAAAAGCCCAATTACTTCCCATAGTTGTTGTGGTTGAGACTTATGTCCCAAACCAAAAGATTATTAAGTAAGTTGGTTACTTTTATAGTTTCGCTCGTGGTCATGAACCGAGTTTTGTTTGATTATTTGCTGTGAGTATGTGCACTTGTGTATGAAATTGTTAATTTTACTTTCAATTATGCAATAATAAAATAACACTAGTTTCCATGTAAGGAACAAATAAAGGGATTGTACCAAAGAAGGTTTGAAAGGTAAAAATAAATCAAAACAAAGTGCAAGAAAAACTGTAATAATAGGTGACTTACTGTGATTTTTTGCAAACCAGTAGTGTGACTACCCTACCTTTGTATCCTTCAAATCCAAGAGGGAGTGGTGGGCTCTCATCAAAGTGGAAACAAGTCCACCCGTAGATCCACAGGTCACACCCCAAGTGCCCGATGCTCAACAAGGAAGACACAATTGCCGTGAAACCCCCAACGGTCTCCACTCCTCGTAGCTTCCAACGCCACTTGTTTTTAATGGAATATAATAATAACAAAAATGGATGCCTATTACTAAGCTTACTCAACCCCCCTTCATATCTCAGAAGACCCCAGAGGGTGATGACTGAGTAGAGGAGGAGGGGCTAAATAAGAATGTTAATTTCCAACTTTAATAATGAAATACATAAATTTAAATTGCATAAATTAATTCAAAAATAGACAGTTCGCATGTAATAGTTCGGAAAATAGTGACTAGGCCGCTCAGACAGACAAAACAGAAGTAAAATGACTCGAAAACAGACAGGTCACTTCTAACTGTTGGACAATGACGACTGGGTTCCACAAACAGGGCACACAGTAGTGACTGGGTTGCTTATGCTGAAAAAACAAACGCAACTGTGCCTTGGGAGGAAAGTCACACCTTTTGGTGCTAAAGTTGTGACCTAGGTCATGGGTTTCGGCCCGAAAGCATCGACTGGGTCGCGGGTTTCAACCCGAAATCAGTGACTAGGGCCAGAAGTAGAAAAATTAAAAAAATAAATCTGGCAGTGGCTGACAGGGATAGGAACTAGTGCCGTACAGTCTCAGATCGACCTCGTGGGGGTCCGATCAGGTACGACTATGAAGAAAAACAAAAACAAGACCTAGAAAACAAGGGATCCAGTGGGATCAACCAGTATGGTCACCAAAACTATAGTCAGGTTTTCACCCTAGCTATGTGAAAAAGCACCTCCCTTCCATCAAAGGGACAATAGGGTAGAGTTCAATGGAAACAAGAGCTACAATAAACCAATAACATTAGCAACAGTAAACAAATAACGACGGCTATGCTAAAACTTAAAATAAAAGCAAGAAAATTATACCCTTGTTTGAAAATGGGCCACCGTGCCCTGATATTTGGATATGGGCCGCCTCTCTATAGGATGGATGGTACAGAGGATTCCTCAATGTACAAGATGGGGAATGGTGTGGCTATCAAATGATGGTTGGATGGTGTGAGTATTTTGAGAAGAGTGGATTCTCAACGTATTCACTAATTTGAATAATGAAAAAAGGGCATAAGAATCTTGTTGACGGGGACCTCCACCCTATTTTTATAATGATTTTTTGGCCTTATCTCTGTTTTAGGGTTTTAAACCTTATTTAGGGGTTTTAGCCCCTTTTCTGTGTCTTATCTCTTTTTGGGGGTTTTAAGCCCTTTTATGGGTTTTTAAGGCCTTTTTAATGTTTTTTGAGCTATATGAGAGAGAATAAGGGTAAACCATAGGTGTGGAGGTAAAAAATGAGGGAACAATGATAGGGAAATGATGTATGTATATATATTAGGCTTTGTAGAGCTAGTTGAGCAATTTTTTTCATTAACATAAGGTCTTGATCCTATTTTCAGAGAGGTTTTCTATAAGAGACTTAAACTCCTTGAACTTTTCAAATACTTCATCTTTCTTATTCAAGAAATAGATCCAAGTTTTGTGGGAGTATTCATCATTAAAGGAAGCATAGTAAACATACCCACTTAGTGAAGTAGTTTGCATTTGTCTACATACATATGAGTGAACAATGTCTAAGATCCCTTTCACTTTACTCTTACTACTTGGTAAAGGGGTCTTAATGTTCTTTCCTTTTTTCCACATGAGGACTTCACCATCTACGAAAGCAACTTTGAAACTTTTATTATATAAATATTATATAGAAAGGAGATTCTTCTTTAGCCTTGGGACATATAAAACATCCTTCATCTTCATTGATTTTCCGGATTTCAACTTATAAGAGGCTTCTCCCATCCATTTGATGGGAGACTGAGAATCATTTCCAAGAATTACTTTAGGCATGGGATCCTTATGTATAAGATAAGAGAGTGAATCCTTGTAACATGTCATGTTCTTGGAGGCACCACTATCTACTAGCCAAGTATCACTACTAGGTGAAAATGAACCTATGAGTGCTGAAATCAAAACATATTCTTCACATGAATCTTCAGCTTCTTTAGTTCTCTCCTCATATTATTTATCACCAACTTCAGTTGCATGGAATTGGATTATTTTGTTAATATTCTTGATTTGTTCTTCCTTCAAGGGTTAGTTTATGGAGATGTGTCCCATCTTGTGGAAAGTGAAGCATTCATATGCTGAGAAGTATTTCTTGATCTTCCTTATTTTTGTGACACCCTTGATTTTTTTGGGAGGATGATCGTAACTCTTCCTCTTGCTCTTGCATTTGGTATGGGCTGCCAAAGCTTGATATTCATTTTCATCCAGCTTCTCTCCTTTGACTCTTATTCTTTCTTCTTCAAGAACACATTCTTCCTGTAACTTTCAGAACTTGGTTAGTTTTCTTATGGAACATATTCCTCGAATGAAATATCCCCATTCTGTTGGGAGACCATTCAAGGTGGTCATTACAACTTCTGCTTATTCTATCATGTCACAAATAGCTTCCAACTACTTCTTGATTTGGGATACTCTTGTGAAGTATGAGTGCATGGTCTCTAACTTCTAAAGATTCACACTTTTGAGTTGATTTCTCAAGGTCATATTGCTATTGATATTTGTTCCTTCAAATAGGCTGGATAGGGCATCAAACAGTTCCTTTGGTGTCCTCCTTAAATATACTTTAGGGATCAAGTGATCTTTGATGGACGTAACTATGATCCTCTTAGACTTCATCATATCCTTCTTCTGCTTTGCCTTTGCTTCATCTCCTTCTGGTTCTACAACTTCCTCCTTTATGAATCCTTCTAGATCATTCTCTTCTAGGACGTGCATGATCCTATACTTCCATGCTATGAAGTTCTAGACACCCTCAAGCTTCTAATCCAACTTGGTATTGTTTGGAATTTTTAACAGAATGAGAACCTCAAATGGAAATATAAGAAACAATACTTATTTGTATAAAATTTCTCCTAGATGACCTTCTTCATGGGATGACCTAGGGTTTCAGCTGGGATCACTTGTAGGTATTATTGGTGGAAAATATGGGCCTCCCGAAGGTGTGCTAAACTATATCTTCCTTTTCCTGAGATGGAAGATTAAACTTTGAAAACACTAAAGCCCTAGTTATTATTGGTAGTAGTGTCGGGCCCAAAATGAAACTTCTTGTAATTCAGTTTTGTTATCATAGAAAGATGCACCATCCTAGGGTGAGTTGAGAGAGCCCTCTTTCCTGGTTGATATTTCAAGAGAATTGTTTGGAATAACAAACCCTAACTACACAATGTCTCCTTTCAGGGTGGATCTGATACCATGTTAAATTTTCTTAATTGTTTAGATGATATTCTAAGACAATTTACAATAGTAGGATCACTAAAATAACAATAAAAACAACAACACAAAGAACATAGAGATTTTCCTCGGGAAAACCACAAAGGAGAAATCCTCGTAAAAATTCCTCAGTATAGAACTCAACCAAGACAGTGTAAAACCCCAAGATAATTTCTCCTCTCTCTCTCTCTCTCTCTCTCTCTCTCTCTCTCTCTCTCTCTCTCTCTCTCTCTCTCTCTCTCTCTTGCACACTCCTTCTCCCTCCAGCGAACTTTCTTGAGTGAAGTGAGTACAAATGAAGGAGGTGCCTCACTATCTATATTTGACTCTTGACTTGACCTAAAACCTAACTAGGCTGACTTGTCTAACTGACAGGGTTGACTTATCACTCAAAGTACCAAAATAATATTTATTACAATGACTCATGGGTACTATTGACCCGACTTACATCTGTAGGTTTACATTGATTATTTAAATGATTCTTACATGACAAATTACCTCAATGACACCTCCTGAAGGAGGGATACAAGTAATACAAATAGAAGATCTTCTGAAGTTACAATATTTTAACACTCTCTCTTAACTAGGAAGGTATTCTTCATCAGGAGCAAACACAACCACAACTTTACATCTGACTAGTGAGTCTCTATATGTCATAGGAATTTTTGGAACACCATCATACATATTTATCATCAATATCAGACTTCATCATCATCTGAAGCATCATAAATATATGGATATTGGGACATCATAATATGCAACATCAATACGTGAATATTGAATCATCATCTTCAATATTTGTATGTGTATACTAGATCATCATCTGCAATATCGGTATGTGAATGCTAGATCATCATCTGCAATATCAGTATGTGAATATTGGATCATCATATGAAATATCAGTATGTGAATATTGGATCATGATATGAAATATCAGTATGTAAATACTGAAACAACAACACCATCATTAACATGTTAGTGCTAAATCAACATCATTAACAAATAAAGGCTAGATCATCATCTACATTATCAGCATAGAGATGTTGAAAAAAACATCATCATCATCAACATAGAAATGTTGAAACAACATCATCATTATCATCATAGAAATGTTGAAACAACATCATCATAATCAACATAGAAATGATGAAACAACATCACCATCATCATCAACATAGAAATGTTGAACCAACCTCAACATCATCAGCATAGAGAATGCTGGTATTACCACATAGTGTTGGCATCTCATCATCTTCATCAACCTGGGAATGCTGGTATCACCACAAAGTAATAGCATCTCACAGTCTTCATTAGCATGGGAATGTTGGTATCAACACATAGGGCTAGAGTCTCATTGTAACACCCTGGTTTTGACCCCAATGCATTAAATATACATGATATATATATACATTGTAAATAATCATGGTGTGGAGCTAAAGGCCAAGGCCCCGCCATCGATTTGGTTATGTTATGTTTCGGATTGGAATTGTCATCGATAGTATATCGGGACATATGGCATATATTAAATTGTGGCATCATGTAACTATGATTTTTAATTAAATAAACCCAACCAGCTATGTTCACTGCAACCAAATTGAGAAGGGCCATGATTTCCTAAGGTTAAGGGGGGGATTGATAAACCTAGATCCCGTGGGAAAAGCCATGTGTCACCACCCTATTTGATTGCTCACCTTTCCTTTTCTCATCCCACCACCACCTTAATTGTTCTGTTGCTATTTGGGGCATCTAATTGCTGGTAGGAAAACCACTACGCTCACGCCTGCACTCTCTCCACGACGTGCCTTTTGGGTTGCGGATGGTCTGGCCACTATCCGGAACGTGAGTTGTTCATTTCTCCCATGCAGAGAGGAGTTAAAATGGATTACAATCCTTGTGTGGGCGTTCATTCTCCTCTTCCTCATCGACCGTTAGTCTGTGGATCTGTACTTCCTCTTGCTCCTGCATAGAGTCTGCGTTTTTTACTCCACCATTGTTTTTCCAACGTTGCTACTATGCCTAGACTGTGCGATGTTCTATTGCTTCATCGTGAGCCGTTGCTGTGGTTTTCTCCAGTTGTTTTCCACCTTTGTTGGTTGTGTTTTCCCTTGTGAATTGGCTGTGGTAGGCGGCTGTGGGATCGTTTTGGCCACTATAGGGCCAAGAACGATCCAGAGAGTTGCTTTTCTCCTGTTAAAGCTTAATAGCTGGTTTGCTGCATGCACATAGTGGTTTTGTCCTCAGACTGCATTAGAGTGGTGGATGAGGGTCTGATGTGCTTGAGCTATTTGTAAGTTCACCGTTGCGACTACCGAGGGAACTATTCCACCGATCCATTAGTATTTCCACTCGTCGATGCCGCAAAGATTAGTCGCTCCAATCGTCGACAAGATGTGATCCATGGAAACCCTAGAAGGTTTGTTGGCCACCAATTGGAAGAATTTGAGGTTTGTAAATCCGCCATTGTGGTAGTCTAAGACACTATCCACCCGATGGATAGTAGGTCTGATAACTGATAGATGTACGCGGAACCTAAGGGACTACGCACCCGATGAATAACATGTTCGACCACCGATACTGCGGAAGAGCTTAGCTGATGAAACCACCGATGGATATATCTTGGCATCGTCGTTACAGTTCAGAGGGTTAGATCACTACGGACCCGACACGCCGGAGGGAAATAAATGAACAGACCGCTGATGAGCTAGGTGTTTTAACCACTGAAGTGTCGAAATATAGTTGGGAGGAGGTTCGATTGGGCCAAAGGAGATTTGGGTTTTTGAGAGAACTTCTCAATTATTTTCAAGCAGTTTTCAATTGCCTTTCAATAGGCTTTCAACAGATTGCCAGTGGTCATAGGGCTGAAAAGGAAGAAGAGAGGATTTTGTGTTTTTAAGAAAAACTGTTATTATTATGTTTCTCCAGAGGAAGGTAAGTGGTTTTGATTTATATTAATGATATGCATCTAACAGTTTGCTACTAAAACATTTGTAGAATTATAGACCACTTCCAAGAACAGTGTGGAAAGCAAGAGGTGGTTCAGTCATGAGAACCCATGACGGATATGATGCTCGAGATTCTTATGAGAGTGCAGGAGATGCCATGGGAGAAAATATCTGCAATGGAAATGATGACATAGATTCTAATGGAAGAAGATTACAGGAGACACCGTCCAAGGTTACAGCCACCATGAGAAGCTTAATTAAAGCCTAGGAAGAGCAGCATCAGTTGAATGCTGGCATGTTGTAGATTTTGACAGACTTGCAGAGAAAGATAGATTCTGGACAAGGTACATCAAGACCTGAAGGCAGTAAAAGCAGCACTAGGAGGAGGAGAAGGACTTCCAGTGGTTCATCTGACTCTGAAGAATCCAGTGGAGATACAAGTTCATCTTCTCATAAAAGGAAAAGAAGAAGGCACCATAGGGATCGCTCTTGAGATGAATTTAGGAAAGCTAAACCTCCTACATTTGATGGTGAGATAAATACTGGACAAGAGGCTGAAGCTTGGCTTCTTGGGATAAAGAAGTGCTTTCAAGTGTTGGATTATTTGGGAAACATGAAGGCAAGAGTTGCCATATTCAATCTGAATGGAAGAGCATCCATTTGGTGGGAACACTTCAAGCAAGTAAAGAATATCAGTGAAAGGAGACTGAAGTGGAAACAGTTCAAGAAGTATTTCAGGAAGAAATACCTCTCTGACAGGTATTATGATGACAATATCAAGGAGTTCCATGAGTTGAGATTGAGACATCAAACCATGGATGAATATGCCAATAAGGTATTGGAATTGTTGAGGTATGTCTGGTACATCAGAGATGAAAAAGTGAAGGTCCAACGGTTTCTGAGTGGATTTCCTCAAACCTAAAAATATAGAATTGAGTTTTATGAACCAATAACTCTTGAAGAAGCGATAAGGAAGGATAAGTATTGCTATGAGCAAAGCAAAGGTAAACCTGATTACCATAAGGCATGGAAGGACAAGACGAATGAGAAGTTTGACCAAAGAAGGAAAGGTTTCAAACCTTCTAGATTCAGGAATCAGCAGAAGCAGCCATCCCAAGCTGTGAGTAATCCAGTTGGAGTGACAGGTGGAAAGCCTAAAGAGCCACATCAAAATAAAGGTCCACTCAAATGTTGGAAATGTGAAGGAACCCACTTGCACAGATATTGTCCACTTGAGAATGAAAATGCAAGGCCAGCTTATAACATTCAGGAAGAAAAAATAGTGGATCAAGTAGCAAGGTCAGTCCCTAGAATTTATGCAGCACTGGAGGACCTCCAAGTAGATCACCAGTCAACTGTGGTTGAAGTTGCAGGTAAGATTGTTGAATAATCTGTTTCTATTTTGATTGAACCTGGTTCTACTCACAGTTAGATTACTCCTAGAGTAGTGGATATTTGTGATTTTAAGAAGGTAAAGCATGGGAAATCTTGGTTAGTTCAGCTAGCCACTGGGACTAAGAGAAAGGTCAGTGAAGTGGTGGAGAAGTGTCCATTATTCATGAATGGATTGATCACTTGTGTAGATCTGAATGTCCTACCGCTTGGTTCCTATGATGTTCTCATTGGAATGGATTGGTTAGAGGCTCATAGAGTAAATCTTGACTGTTATAACAACACTTTTGAATGCACAGATGAAGAAGGAAACCCAATAGTTGTGAAAGGTATTCCAAAGGTAATTTTAGTAAGACAGGTTTCAGCAATGCAGTTGAAGAAGTTCTGTAGGAAAGGTTGCCAGTTGTATGCAACTCATATTCTGGAACCAACAAGAGATGAAACTCCTAGGTTGGAGGACTATTAGGTGCTATAGGAATTCAAAGATGTGTTTCTTGATGAGATCCCAGGGATTCCTCCAAAGAGGGACATTGATTTCACCATTTAACTTGTGCCAGGAGCAGCACCAGTGTCCAAGACAACCTATAGGATGAGTACACCGAAGATGCTAGAGTTGAAGATGCAACTGCAAGAGTTGTTGGAAAAGAATTATATCCAACCGAGTGTGTCTCCTTGGGGAGCACCAGTTCTGTTTGTAAAGAAGAAAGATGGTACACTCAGGTTATGTATTGATTATAGACATTTGAACAAGGTTACTGTGAAGAATAAATATCCTTTTCCTAGGATTGATGACCTCTTTGATCAAAAGAGAGGAGAAAAGGTATTTTCCAAGATTGACTTGACATCCAGTTACCATTAGGTGAGAATCAAGGACTAAGACATTCATAAGATAGCCTTCAAGACAAGGTATGGGCATTATGAGTTTGTAGTGGTACCGTCTGGTCTCACCAATTCACCAGTTACATTTATGTGCCTTATGAACAGTGTCTTCAGTAAGTATTTGGACAAGTTTGTTCTTGTTTTCCTTGATCAAATTCTTTTTTATTCTAAGAATGAGAAAGAACATGAGGAGAATTTGAGATTGACATTGCAATTGCTTAGGGAGAATCAACTGTATGCAAAATTGAGCAAGTGTGACTTCTACAAAGATAGAATTCAGTACTTGGGTCACATTATCTCAGAAGAGGGTATATCAGTAGACCCTGAGAAGATTGAAGCCATTGTGAATTGGCCTACTCCAAGAAATGTGACGGATGTAAGATATTTTATGGGACTTGCAGGATACTACAGGAGGTTCATTGAAGGATTTTCCAAGGTTGCGCATGCCATCACTTCTTTGCAAAAGAAGGGGATAAAGTTTGCATGGAATTCAAAGTGTGAAGAAAGCTTCCAGTGGTTGAAGAATCTTCTCACCAGTGCACCAGTATTGAAAGTTGCAGATCTAGGGAAAGATTTTGTGGTATGTACCGATGCATGCGGACAAGGGCTTGGAGGAGTTCTTATGTAGGACAACCACGTGATAGGTTATGAGTCAAGAAAGTTGAAGGAGCATGAGAATAACTATGCCACTCATGATCTAGAGCTTGTAGCCATAGTACATGCTCTCAAGATGTGGAGACATTACTTAATGGGTAGAAGATTTGAGCTCAAGACAGACCATTGTGGTCTGAAGTATTTGTTTGATCAGCCTACTCTGAATGCTAGTCAAGCGAGATGGCTGGAATTTTTATGTGAGTTTGATTTCGAAATCAAGCACATAAAGGGAAAAGAGAATAAGGTAGCTGATGCACTCAGCAGGAAGGTGCAGGAAATGCATGTGGCATCTCTTAGTATTTTCCAATCAGATTTGAGGCAGCAGATTGATAATCATGTTGCTGGAGATGAATTGTATGAGCAGGTAAAAGACAAATTGCAACAACAAAGTCTTGAGAAGAGGTATGAAGGATATAAATTGGAAGAAGATGGACTTCTTACTTATAAAGGCAGAATTTATATTCTGAATGTAGCATATTTGAGGAGAGTTGTTATGGATGAAATCCATCAAGCTCCGTATTCTCGTCACCCAGGATATCAGAAGACAATTGCTATAGCTAGAAAGCAGTACTTTTGTCCAGGAATGAAAAAGGACATAGCTGAATACATTTCAAGGTGCATGAAATGTCAACAGGTGAAGGTTGAGCATCAACATCCAGCAAGCTTGTTGCAGCCTTTGCCAATTCTGGAATGGAAATGGGAAGTTATTTCCATGTATTTTATTACAGGATTGCCGATGACTTGGAGACAACATGATTCCATCATGGTTGTAGTAGACAAGTTGACAAAAGTAGCACATTTAAAACCGATGAAGTCTACACATAAGACTGATGACATTGTAAAGATCTTCATGAAGGATATTTTCAAATTGCATGGATTGCCAAAGGCAATAGTTTTTGACAGAGATGTCAAGTTCACTTCCAATTTTTGGAGGGGGTTGTTTGCATATTTGGGTACAAAGTTAAACTTCAGCACTGCCTACCATCCTCAGACAGATGGGCAGATAGAAAGGGTTAATCAGGTGCTTGAAGATATGCTTCACATGTATGTGATGGAAAAACCAACCAAGTGGGAATATTACTTACACTTGGTAGAGTTTTCTTACAACAATGGACAACAGGCATCCTTGGGGATGAGTCCGTATGAAGCTTTGTATGGAAGAAGGTGTAGGACACCAGTGACTTGGGACAATCCACTAAATAGGGTTGTGTATGGACCAGAATTGCTCAAGGAAATGGAGCAAGAGGTTGTAAGGATTAGACAGAATCTGAAAGCAGCACAGGATAGACAGAAAAGCTATGCAGATAAGCTTAGGATGAACAGAGAGTGCAGTGTTGGGGATCATGTTTACCTCAGAGTGAAAGCAAAGAAAAATTCCTTGAAGCTTGGAAGTTGTGCCAAGCTGTCACCTAGATATTGTGGGCCATTTGAAGTGCTTGAAAGAATAGGGCTTGTTGCATATAGACTTGCATTGCCTACTAGTACTAGAGCTCATAATGTTTTTCATGTTTCTTTTCTTAAGAAATATGTACATGATCCTAACCATGTGATAAATTGGGATGTGATTCAGGTGGAACCCGAGGGAGAGTTCCAAATCAAGCCAATGTGCATTCTTGACAAGAAGGTCACAATGCTCTGGAACCGAGCCATAGGGCAGGTAAAGGTGGAATGGGAGCACTACGAACCTGAAGAGGCTACGTGGGAGCTGGAGGATGCCATGAGATTGGAACATCCATTTTTGTTCAATTATGCGGAACACTGAGGCAGTACCAGTGTAGCATTTTGTTCAAATTTTGTAAATCACTGAGGACAATGCTATTTAAGGGGGAGGGGAATGTAACACCCCAGTTTTGACCCCGATGCATTAAATATACATGATACATATATACATTGTAAATAATCATGGTGTGGAGCTAAAGGCCAAGGCCCCACCATCGATTTGGTTATGTTATGTTTCGGATTGGAATTGTCACCGATAGTATATCGGGACATAAGACATATATTAAGTTATGGCATCATGTAACTATGATTTTTAATTAAATAAACCTAACCAGCTATGTTCACTGCAACCAAATTGAGAAGGGGCATGATTTCCTAAGGTTAAGGGGGGGATTGATAAACCTAGATCCCGTGGGAAAAGCCATGTGTCACCACCCTGTTTGATTGCTCAGTTTTCCTTGTCTCATCCAACCAGCACCTTAACTATTATGTTGTTAGTTGGGGAATCTAATTGCTGGCAGGAAAACCACTACGCCCACTCCTGCACTCTCTCCACGATGCACCTTTTGGGTTGCAGATGGTCTTCCCACTATCTGGATTGTGAGTTGTTCATTTCTCCCATGCAGAGCGGAGTTAAAAGGGATTACAATCCTTGTGCGGGAGTTCATTATCCTCTTCCTCATCGACTGTTAGTCTGCGGATATTTACTTCCTCTTGCTCCTGCATAGAGTCTGCATTTTTTAATCCACCATTTTTTTTCCAACATTGATGTTGTGTTTGGATTGTGCGACGTTCTGTTGCTTCATCGTGAGCCGTTGCTTTGGTTTTCTCCTGTTGTTTTCCACCTTTCCTGGTTGCATTTTCCCTTGTGAATAGGCTGTGGTAGGAATATGTGGGATCGTTTTGGCCACAATAGGGCCAAGAACGACCCAGGGAGTTGCTTTTCCCTTGTTAAAGCTTAATAGATGGTTTGCTGCATGCACGCAATGGTTTTGTCCTCAGACTGCATTGGAGTGGTGGATGAGGGCCTGATGTGCTTGATAAACCTAGTGGGTTAGGAACCACACAGATAGAGCTAGTGGGCTGGCTTTCTTCTCCACAACCCCTGAATAGCACTGAAAGGGAGATCAAGGTCTGAGGGACTACGTTGCAGAGAAAGGACCGATTTCCTTGTGTTGGGTGTATGTGGGTGTTCTAGAAGCCAGGCTGGTTCTGGTGTCGATGTCTATAGATCTTCAATGGGCTCACCATCTTAGCATTTAGCCTTTCCTATCTCTTGGATGGCCTGATAGACCCAACTTGGTTGGCTTGGATGATTCGTTGTTCACCTGATAAATCCAACTGTGTTGGCTTGGCTGAATTGTGTACCCTTGTGGGGTTGTTATCCCTGGCTATGTGTAAGCCTGCTAGTTCCTTATTCCTGGGGGAATCATGGTTATGTGTAGGCTTTCTAGTTGTTATCCCTGGCTATGTGTAAGCCTGCTAGTTCCTGCTAGGGGTGGCATCATTTCTAAGAGATTAAAGAGCATGCAGGCCTATGGTTGGGTGGAACGTTGCAGCGACGTAGCTGGTTGCGGGACAAGTTCTCTATAAGATAAGTATTCTTGCCTAACTTGTGTCTGCAACCATATTTACCATTGATGAATGATGATGTACATGTTAAATGTTGATTGATATGTTTTGCTTCTGTTGTGTATATGAATTATTATGCTTCATAATATGTTTTATGTTTTTAAGTATCATGCTTCAGCATTATATGCATGTATGTTCATGTTCATGGGGCCATATTCCCTGTTGATTTGGTGTGTGGTAGCGTCCTCTTCACCGATCGGAGGTTCGGGAACGTTACACTCATCATCATTCCCTTAGGACATCTGAAGCAACATCACGCTGGGTTATTTGGTAGATCTACTCGGGCGTTTGTATCACTTACTAACCCTTTCGGGAAAACAAGCCTAGTCAGATAGATGGATATCCCTGGGGACCAAACAATCCCTGTTTGTCTTACTGACCCTTTCAGGAGAACAAGCTTGACCATACATACTAATCCCCCAAGGATCGAATAGGTCTAGTTTGGATTACTAACCCTTTCAGGCCAAACAAGCCTAGACCGGCATACCCTACCCTAGGTTGAGCTACCACACCATTGCAACCGAAAACCTATTACAACTTCCTCACTCCCTCTTTCGAGGGTGATTCTTTCGAACTACACCAAGCTTGTCTTGAAAGTATTCAAACTTTACATGATACATAGGCTTAGTCAACACATCTGCCACTTGTTCCTCTATTGGAACATACTTGAGCTTTACAGCTCCCTTCTGCACCATATCTCAAATGTAATGATATATAATTTCGATATGTTTCAGATTATCATTAAACACCGGGTTTTATATCATCTTAATACTACTATGATTATGGAAATGGATATCAGTCACATCTATCTCTACATCAAATAATCCTGCCAACATCTTGTGAATCCATACTGCTTCTCTATAAGTTGAACATGTTGCAATATATTCATCCTTTGTTGTTCTAAGTTCAATACTGGTATGCTTTCTATTGAACCATGATATCACACCTGATCCCTGACTAAAACAACATCTTGAATTACTTTTTCTGTCTTCAATGCTTCTTCCCAATCTGAAATTGTAAATCCATGTAATCTGGTGTCACCATTTGATGCATATATGAGACTATAATCCAATGTACCCTTCAAGTACCTCATCACATGTTTTGCTACCACTAGGTGAACATGTCTCTATTTCACCAGATATTGACTTAAGGTGTTTACATCAAAACATATATATGGCCTCATATTGATCAAGCACATTAGTGAACCAATAATATGTCTGTATAAGGTAACATCAACTATCTTCGAAGAATCAACATTTAAAAGCTTCAAGATTTTTTTCATCAAAGTAGTCATATCCTTACAATCCATCATCTCAAATCTCTTTAGGATCTCAACTACATATTTTCCTTACTTTAGGAAAATATCGTCTAGATATTTCCATACTTCAATACCTAGACAATAGTTCATATTTCCAAGGTATTTCATATCAAAATCTGCAGCAAGATTCTCCTTATATTCATTGATGGGATTATCTTCACCTGTCAAAAATAGATCATCCACATATAGTAGTAATATCATTAGCCCATCATCTTCAACCTTAGAGTAAAGGTTGGCATCTTCTTTACTCTTGATAAATCCCAAACTCATTAGGAAGCCATCAATTCTTCCATACCATGCTCTGGGTGCTTGCTTCAATCCATACAACACCTTCTTTAGTCTACATACATGAGTCTTCTGATCATCTTTCTCAAAACCTCATGGTTATTCAATGTATACTTCTTCTTCTATCACTCCATTTGATAAGGTTGTATTTGCATCCATCTGATGTAACTTCCACTTCTTCTTGGATTCCAAGGCAAGGATGGTTCTGATTGAGTTGTACCTTGATACTAGTGCAAAGGTATCCTCATAGTCAATTCCTTCCTTCTGAGAGAATCTACAAGCTACAAATCTTTCCTTGTGCTTCTCTATAGTGTTGTCTACTGAATTCTTTGCTTTGTAGATCCATTTCGAGGATACTACTGACTTGTTCTTCGGTCTTGGTACTACTTCACATACATCATTCTTTATAATGGGATGGTATTCCTCAACCATGACATCTACCCATTCCTTCTACTTTGTTGATTATTCAAATCATGTAGGTTCTTTGTCAACAATATTGCACATCAAAGCCACATAACCGGTGCATGGATTTGGATTCTTACTTTCTCTGATGGTTCCTTCTAGGACACCATATCTTTTCACTTCTTCAATTATTTTATGTTCCCAAGTAGGCCTTCATTTGTGTAAGATCATCTAACTATGAAAATCCTCAGGTCTTATAGGCTCTATCATGTCATGATCCTCAGGAAATTATTCTTTCTCATCATTTTTTATAGGTTTGGACATTTTTGTAGCTCTAGGAGCTTCATGATCCTCTTCATCTTCCTGATTCTTCCTCGATTTTTTGAAGGTTGTATCTTCATCAAATGTGACATCTCTATTGAGTTCAATTTGACGGTATCATGGGATATAGATTCAATAAGCCTTTGATTGCTCACTATATCCTACAAACAACCCCTTCTTTCCTGATGGGTCCAACTTCAATCTCTTCTCCTTGGGAATGTGCATGTATACCAGACAACCAAATATCTTCAGGTGACTGACTTCAGGATTTTCTCCAGTAACCATCTCTTATGGAGTCTTGTTTCCAAGAGCATTGTGAAATATTCTATTATGTAAATACACTTGTATTTCTAGCTGCTTCTGCCCACAGGTACATAGGTAGAACTATATCATGGATCATGGATTTTACAACTTCCATGATATATCTATTATTCCTTTCCACCACACCATTTTTTTGTGGATTATAGGGAATGGTGAGCTCCCTGTTAATCCTAGATTCTTTGCAGTATTCGTTGAATTCACCTAATGTGAACTCAACTCCATTATCTCATCTTAAGGTCTTGATCCTCTTTTCAGAGAGGTTTTCTACAAGAGCCTTAAACTCCTTGAACTTTTCAAATACTTCATATTTCTTCTTCAAGAAATAGATCCAATTTTTGCGGGATTATTCATCAATAAAGAAATCATAGTAAACATACCCACTTAGTGAATTAGTTTGCATTTGTTTGCATACATCTAAGTGAACAATGTCTAATATCAATTTCGCTTTACTATTACTACTTGGAAAGGGGTTCTTAGTGTTGTTTCCTTTTTTCAACATGAGGACTCCACCATCTACGAAAGAAAATATGAAACCTTTCTTGTCTAAATCCGAGATAGAAAGGATATTCTTCTTTAGCCCTGGGAAATATAAAACATCCTTCATATTCATGGAATTTCCAAATTCAAACTTATAAGAGGCTTCTACAATCCCTTTTATGGGAGATTGAGAATAATTTCCAAGCATTAATTTATCTGGGTAATCCTTCTGTTCAAGACGAGAGAGTGAATCCTTGTAACCTGTCATGTTCTTGGAGGAACCAATATCTACTATCCAAGTATCACTACCAGGTGAAATTGAACATGTGAGTGCTGAAATCAAAACATATTCTTCACATGGATCTTCATCTTCTTTAGTTATCTCCTCATCTTCTTGATCATCATCTTCATCTGCATGGACTTGGAATCTTTTGTTCATATTTTTGAGTTGTTTAGCCTTTAGAGGATAGTTTATGGATATGTGTCCCATCTTGTGGCAAGTGAAGCGTTCATAAGCTAAGAATTATTTCTTGATCTTATTATTCTTGTGATACCCTTGATTTTTATGAGAGAATGATCATAACTCTTCCTCTTGTTCTTTCATTTGCTATGGGATGCCAAAGCTTGATCTTTATTTTCATTCAACTTCTGTTTTCTTACTGTTATTCTTTCTTCTTCCTGAACATATTCTTCCCATAACTTTCAAAATGTGGTCAATTTTCTTCTGGAACATATTCCTTGAATGAAAGATTCCCATTCTCTTGGGAGACCATTCAAGATAGTTATTACAACTTCTTCTTCTTCTATCATGTCACCAATAGCCTCCAACTGCTCCTTGATTTGGGATACTCTTATGAAGTATGATTGCATGGTCTCTGACTTCTGAACCTTCACACTTTTGAATTGATATATTGATATTTCTTCCTTAAAATAGGTTGGATAGGGAATCAAACATTCCCTTTGGTGTCCTCCTTGAAGATACTTGAGGGATTAAGTGATATTTGATGGAGTCAAATATGATCCTCTTAGCCTAGATCATATCCCTTTTTTTGCTTGGCCTTTGCTTCATCTCCTTCTAGTTCTACAACTTCCTCCTTTGTGAACCATTCTATATAATTCTCTTCTAGGATGAGCATGATCCTATACTTCCATGCTCTGAAGTTATCAACACCCTCAAGCTTCTCATCTAGCTTGGTATTGTTTGTCATCTTTAACAGAATGAGAACCTCAAATGGAAATATAAGAAACAATAGTTACTTGGAGAAATTTTCTCTTGGATTACCTTCTTTTGGATGACCTAGGGTTTAATGGTAAAACCCTAATTTTTAGTTGGGGTCACTTGTAGGGATGATTGGTGGAAAATATACGCCTCCCCGAGGCGATCTATACTATATCTTCATTTTCCTGAGATTGATGATGTAAATTTGAAAAATTTGAAGCCTTAGTTCTTCTCAGCAGTAGTGTCAGGCCTAAAAATGAAACTTCTCATAATTTAGTTCTATTTTCACATAAAGATGCACCCTCCTAGGGCGAGTTGAGTGAGCCCTTGAACCGCTCTTAGAATGGGATTATAAGTGAATACCATCCTTACTGAAATTTGTCAATGGATAATTTAATTATGAGTACGATTTTCCATAATTGACAAGAAACATGTTACATAGATCAATGAATTCTGAGAAAACTATAGTTCATCCCTATAATGTATATATGATCCTTCTACTCAAACATCTTCCATCTCATTTCAAAAATACTGTAAGTCTAAAAAATATGACAAATCTACTTGAAATATTTTATTTCCTCCCACAAATTTAATTAATGCATTAAGTGACCTCAATCCTCTAACCCATGACTCCTTACACTGCCTTTTGACTTCAACGATGGTTCTTGGAACTCCATTATTCCAAGTAAAACACTATATTTAGTTACCTAAAACTAGTAATTTCACCTTGGGGTGTAATAAAAGAATGTTATATCGAAGGGGAAGGAAAAGGAAAATAGACTATTGGAATGGAAGCCTCAAACTTAAATCTAAAACATGAGAGTCACTACAATATTCTAAAAACATTACATTATTCACATTATTGGTGATTACATTATTGGCATTGTGCATGTGGAAATATTATTATGGTGGAAAGGAAGTTAATTTTGCTACAGTATTAACTTACTCTACAATCCTTAATAGGAGTGGTAGGGAGATGAATACATGCTCTACCAACATGATAATGCAGGCACATGAATTAATAGGAATACAATATATGGATTAAGGAACCCAATTTTCTTGATGAAGATTCCATCTTCATGAAAATTGTTCTAATAATGCATTGTTTTGTCTTTCTTGGATCTCACTATAATCATAAGTTGTCTTCAATCATTTTCTTTCTGAACTCAATACATTGCATGCAATAGTCTGCAACTGAATTGTTGTCTTTATTTCTAATGCACATGATTCCCTAATTAGATAAAGGACATTTATCAATATATTTGATATTTTTATTTCCTTCTATCTTTTAGCATGTATGCAAACAATATACACAAAATTTTCAACTTCATTTTAAATGTCATGTTTCATCTTGTATTAAAGGAGAAGTTCAGTAGCTCTGTGGAATTTTTTGATTATTTTGAAGGACGAAGGACTGACGGGGCCCAATGGAGATGACTGAAGGGGGTGGGGCTTCAACCCCACCTATAGATCCAAATGATGCAATGCATATCGGTAGGATTCCAATCCATATAAATGAAATGGGAGGAGAGGGGATGGGCATGAAGGGGGGAAACCCTCTAGGTCGGTCGCTGGGGAATTGCTTACCCAAGACTGACCATGTTCCTTCTATGTAGATCATATCTACGAGCTTGTGTGATCAAATCCAATTCATGAAGGATTATGCCCTAATAGAAAAATTTGTTAGTATCCCGCCATCCAAGAAATCCCTCTTTTGGTGGATAAACTCCACTTGGAAAATTAAGGGACACTACATTCTACATCTTGGGTCAAAAGGGGTTTTCATGATTAGCTTTATTAGTCTGGAAGACCGGAACTAAGTCCTATATGGAGGCACATATGTATTTTACTAGGTCGGGATCTTCCTCGGGCCATGGAAGGAAATATTCAGTCCAAAAAAAGAGGACATGAGGACCACCCTAGTATGGATACGACTATATTCCTTCCCTTGTGAATATTGGGATCCAAAAATTCTGAAAGACATAGGAAATACCCTAGAAATTTCATCAAAATATATGAGCAGACCAAGGTTAGGTGATACACAACTTATGCTCGTATCTATGTCTACATGGATCTAATAAAAGAACTTCTAGAAGTCATAAACCTAATGTGGGAAGATGAGGAATGGAGGAAACCATTGGACTATGAGCAGATCTCATTTTGCTACAGAATCTACCATGAGTACGGGAACCTCTATCGAGATTGCCCATAGAATTCCCCACCGCCAACTCCCAAACCAAATAAATAAGGGAAAAAATAGGGATTTCGAGGATTCAATAAAAAAATAGGGTTGAAAGAATGATGGAGGTCCTTGAGGTCAAAAAATGACCCATAATATCCAAATAGTTTGTGATTCTAGAGGAACAAGAAGAAAATGATGCGAACCTAGAAGGGCTAGAAAAGAAGGAAGAAAAACCCATTAGCATTAAACATGATCAAGATAATTTTCAAGAGTCAAGTGACAAGCTCAATGAGGAAATCATGCCTCACCAGGAGATGGATACGGAAGATGAAGGGGAGGATATGGATCTAGGATAGCTAGACCTTGATGGCATTGAAAGAGCATGTGCTAAAAAAAAAGAAAGGGTATGTTCCTCAAGATCAAGTCTCCCTCTTGAAAGAATCCATCATTAAGTAGAACGAGATAAAACCCCTACGGATCATTGCCATCTCCTTGACGTATGGAAAAATGAAGCAGACATAAACAAGCAAAAGGACAGGAAGGAAATCCAACCAAGATCCAATCACGGAAGTGGGAATCAAACTAGTGGAATCAGATCAGTACCCTATAACTAGGGTTGCATTGGGTCTATAATTTTTCTATTGTTATCAATGAATATAATAACTTGAAATATAAGAGGGATAAATGCCCCCCATAAAACTAAAATTTTGAGGAAGAAGGTTTAGAAGGAGAAACCAATAGTTATGCTCATACAAGAAACTAAATGTTATGAGGAACATATTAATATTAGGGAGGAAAGCATGGAGACACTGTGAAGGAGTCGAAATTGGTGCAACTAGTGTAGTAGGTGGGATAGGGATCCTATGGGATCTAACAAGGATCACCTCATCTGATTTCATGGCCCTTAGAAGCTCCTTGTCTGCATAATTATGTGTAGTAGGCACCAACATCAAAGGGATCCTCACAAATGTTTATGGTGTTCATGCTCCTCAGATGAAGGAGGGATTTATTGAGTCTGTTCACTAGATCCATCAGTGGGTCAATATAAAGCATTGGTTGATGGGGGGAGATTTCAATTTGATCACCTCCCTGGAAGAGAAGAAGGGTGGGAGATGTATATTGGCACATGAGAGAACCCTCTTCAGGGATGCCATAGAATACATGAAATTGGTTGATGTCATCTATGGGGAGGGACTTTTCACTTCAAATAATAAACGAGGGGATAAAAACACATAACTTTTCAATTGGAAAGATTCTTGATCTTAGAATCAGCTTTGGGTCTTGGAAGTGAGGTCTCTTCCCTGGTACTGCCATCAACAAGATCAGATCATTGGCTAGTTTGTTTATGGTGGAGTGGTTTAGGGTCCCAATTCAAAATACCCTGTAGCAGGGATTTGTCCTTGCTACAGGGGTAGGAATGGCTCCCTTCTATCTATAGGATAGAAGGGTAGGTTCCTGCTTGTGGAAAGACTGAAAGGAAAAACATAATGTAAAGAATAGTAATGAAAACAAAGATGGAAGAGAAATATGGAGAACCCCTCTGCAAACAAAGGTTAGGGTTCTGCTTCCAATAACCTGCAAACAATCATTAAGCTACAATAAATTGAAATACCTACAAAACAAGTTAGGAAATAACCTTCAAATGAAACCATGGATTAGAAAGCAAAGAAAAAAACTAAGAAAACACAACAAATAACAAGCTATACCTTCTCTTTGGGTGGAATGGGCCACCATGCCCTGGCTTGAAGAAGCACCTCTCTTGGATGGGGGAGCTATGGCTCAATGGAGATGGAGGAGAGGGAGTGTGGGTGACTTGAGAGACAAAGGGTCTAAAGGCATCCATGGGCAGCATAATAGTATGCAAGGGAGAATTGTTTTGAGAGTGACCCCCCACCCTCCTTTTATAGCTTTTTTGGGGTTTTAGGGTTTTAAGCCCTTGGTCTGGGCTTTAGCCCCTTTTTTGGGATTTTAGCCATTTCCACCCTAATTTTAGCTCCTTTTAGGGTTTTAGCCCCTTTTTTGGGGCTTTAGCTCCTAGGAGAGTATTTTAGGCTCCTTTTTGGGGTTTTTAAGCCCTTTTCTTCATCCTTAAGCATTTTTTAGGGTGTGGGGGTCTAATGGAGGGTCATGAAGTGGTGTCCTTCAGTGGTGTAGGTCATGGAGAGCTTAGTGAGGGATTTTTGGGGTTAACAGATTGCCCCCTGATGTGTGAGGGCAGGAGCTCATCGTATGGCCAACGGACATCATAGGATTTGCTGCGGTGAGGTGGTGCTTCTGGGGCTGGGGCATGGTGGCTTTTGGTTTTTGTATTAATATGGTTCCCATCAATGGGTGAGATAAAAATAATGTGTGACATGTATATGGATGAGGCAGGCATCCCCATGCTCGTGACAATGTCAAAAGAATAATTTGATCTATGCTCTAAAATACAAGAGTCGATCACATACAACTGATGATACAATGATGGTTGCCTCAATGTGAGGCTGAATACAATGTTGATCTGGTACATTGGACCCATGGAATTATTATGGAATGTTATATCTTCATGACTGACGGTCTATTGGATCTGGAACGGTACATAGTTGTATGGACTCGTTGATTGAGAGTTAGAGTCTCTGTGGTACAAGTATGTTGTATCAATCATACATCTATATAGAAGTATTGCTGAAGCTTCTGAACACTGTCTCCAACGCAACTCAGAAATCACAAGGGACATAACCTTTTTAGGTCCCTTGAATAGACTCATCAATGTGTTAGAGTCAGGTGACATCCAGGGTCTTCGACCAAGTAATGTGCAGACCAAACCCTGTACAAATCTCAACAGTGCGATGATATAGTTGGAGTCGAGCACGTGACAAACAACCATCCCGAGAGGCACTAAGGACTCCTCTCAAGTGGTCCAAGGAACTCATCAATGAGGTTAATGAAACTAGGATACAAGGACCTCTGGAATATATGTGTTTTCATCGACAGAGGGAGACCTAGCCCTAATCAAGGCAATGATGTTTCCTTGACCAGGAGCACAAGGTAAATAACTGAAAGGTGTGAGACAATCTGTGGACTGACCCACTAAATGGGGGGGGAAGGAGGGAAAGAATTGAATAGGGGCAAGGGGAGTGTGGTAGACTCAAACTTCCTTGGTTCAGAGTATGACGGCAAGGCGGACCAGGCAGCAAATGAAACTGACTCATGGGAATGGGATCATAGCTGTAATACTGGGAATGTCACTGCAGATGGGAAATTCTTGGAGGAGGTAGACACTTTTGAAATTGATGGGGTCCAAGGAAGACACATTGCAGAGTACTCTGAACAAAGGCGACCCAATGTGGGAATGCTCCAACTGTTTTCTGTGGGGTGGTGTCTAGGGACACTGTTATGGTACGATCTCGTGGATTTTTGGTGAGCCCAAGAAGGTAAATGCTCGATGGTGCTTTCAATTTTAGAGAGTCTGAAAGCACAAAGGAGACTCCAGTGGGGGCTATTTTTTGTTGGTAGTCTCCAGTGTGCGAAAAAGGATAAAAGTATGCACAAGAGAGCTCTCCCATCCTATAAGGGATGAGAGACTTCTTTACCATTGGTAGTCCAATCAAGCCGGAAAAGGTTAAACCTATATTGACTGGAAAGTCATTCAGATACTTTTACGAGCATGAATGAAACCAAGTTTTCTTGACAATATTTTCTTTTTTGAGAAGGATGGAAAAGAGCTTAACGATAACCCGTGGTGAGATTTTTCGTAAAGTGCGGCCCCTCTGCCCGATAAAGCATAAAATTATGTAGAGGGGAACGATCTTGGCTTGAATATGCCAAGGTGGTCCTTTTCATTTGATGGTCTACACGGTCCGCAAAAGGAGGTAAACGAGACGATGTAGACGCCCTTTCCTATACTTTAGCAAGTGGGAAAGGAAGCAGCTATGCTCGGCAATCTTTTCATTGTTTTTAAGAGTCAGAAAAGAGCTTACACAAAACTCCAGTATGGTCAATCGATGGCGGTGGCACAGGCGGTTCCCCATGTTGGGACGGTGGACATATGTCCAAAGGTCATCCATGCAGTATGGATAGAGAAAAAGGCTCTCAAACATACCAATACATGCGCGGGATAGATCGCAGCAAAGGCTCACGAATCGATGAGGCAGAGGCACACAAACTGAGGTGGCTCTCGAATAGAGGTTAGGAGAGTGTGTGTGTGTGTGTTGCAGTGGAAGGACTTGACTACATGTGATATGAGTGCAAGTCTGGGGGTAGTTCTATGCCAAATACATGCAAGAAAAATAAATCGTTTTCTGGACAATGGTCCAGAAGTCCGCGTAAGGTGCGGTGGATGGGAGAGACAACTATGTGTTAAAATACAAAATAAAAGTAAAAAATAGCATTCCTTAATGGGCGGTGGCCCGAGAACTCACATGAGTAGCGATCGGGAAGTGTGATACAAGCATAGGTCCGTAGACACTCGCATCATCATGTCATGGCTCGTAAATCGAGGTGACTTGTGGGAAATGGTCCCGAAATTGATTTGCTAAACATGAGACGATGGTCTCATAAGGAGATAGAAGTTTGAGCTTGGAGATGTGAGAGGTGTCTCGAACTGATTCTGGGTGACTTTGGACTAGCAGCTGATGGTGCTGGCCCTGACTTGTGCTAAAAAACATTGAAAAACAAGAAAGGGAAAAAAAACTACATTATAAGGGACTCATAGTGGTTATATTAGGAATAGACTCTCTTGAGGTGGAGCCCATTGTGTGGCTTCTTCAAGAGTCGACCATCTGAGTCAGCAAAGAGGTATGCCCCCTTGCCGTGATGAAGGTCATTGGCAAGGAGGGATGGAGAAATCTAGTCTTTTATGGGAAGAACTGATTCCACACTATGGTTTAAAGGGAATGGGGTAAAATTGAAAGTGGTCTTACATATATCTCCATCCTCGCGTAAGTGGTGACAGTATAGATCAGGTGGATCTTCCACAGCTGACGAGGCTAAAGGGAAAGTGGTGCTAGATATCATGAAAATGGTATTGGTTGTGGTTTTTATGGCCTTGCCCCCAGTTTCTGTTGGAGGAAGAGGGGCAGGCCTAGAGACATGAGGAGTCTTTGATGGACCTGGAGGTAGGTGCAACATCATCTCAATTGGTTGGGCATGAGTCAACACATCTTGGGGCCTCAGAGGTATGGTAGGTGGTTCAAGGTACCACACAGGATCTCCCTGTGTGAAATCCTATAGATTGAGGGTTTTCAAGGTAGACTTACTCATGATCCCAGATGGTAGGAAAAGGAAAAGGAAAAGAACAAGGAAACGGATCGTGTTGATCGGGAATGAACCCCAATGTTTCCCTGGTAACTGAGGTTGCAGCTGTGGTTGGGGAAACAACGTAAGAGACAGGTTTGATGGACCGTCGGTGATGGTGGAGACAAGGAGGTCAGTTGAACTGGACATCATGTAGATGGACATGATGTATCAAGAAGGCGGTGGGGGGTGGACTTCTTCAATCAAGGTGATTTTAGACTCAAGGGAATGTTGACAGAGGTCAGTTAGAGCCATTAGAAATTCGGGCAGGTCCTGGCAATGGTGAGAGTAATGTCCATACAAACCGCAAAGGGCACAAGCATGGTTTGTTCTCAATGCCTTGTTCCTGACTATTGGTGTGGTTGGGAGTTCAACCACGAGGATGTTTTCATTTGTATCCATGGCATCTAAATGCGCATGGATCATTGGGATTTCAGGGCAATTCTGAGTTGGGTGGCCCTGTTGCTTGCAGATGGTGCAAGGTGGGACTTGTCGTGTCTCTATAATAGCTTTGGAATTCTTGCCCTTAGCCCTTTTTGAGTGGGGCAGTGCGGGTGTGGGTACGGCAGTTGGATTTTGCGGACCGGGTGGAGGGTGAGACTCGACCGCGATAGGTTGCACCAGGGTTAAAATAACCTGGGGCATTGCTGGTTGAGTTGGTGGATCAAGATACCACACCAAAGTTCCCAATGTAAAGATGGGTAGGCTTAAGGTGGCCATTACCAGCTTGCTCATGACACCAGGTGGGGGAAAGAGGAAGGGAATTGTATGGACTGAAGATGAGCCCAGATAACTCCCTACTGGTTGCATGTGGGGATGCGGTTGTGGTTGCGACTATGTGTAATGCTGCTGCTGCGGTTGTTTTTTGGGTGCAGTGGTGTTAGATGAGACCATGCACAAGTCTGCCGTTTCATTTTGTGTCGGTGGTGGTGACACTAATGGGAAAGGAGCCATCATGGTGGTATCGACAAACAGCCTAGGGCCCACATTCAACAATGGGGAGGCTGGTGTGTTTTCAACCATAGTGTTGATTGTAGGGATGACATTGGTGTGTGTGGTCATCCCTTACAGCTCAATGGTGGTGATGCTATGGATAACGTTGGTAGGTGATGCTAACCCTTGTGGACCATGATAAGTGAGTTGATCAACCATCACAATCTTCCCTTCATGAGGGAACATCATGAGACAGAAGACAGTTGATGCGACCACTCTCATGGTGTACATATAACTTCTTCTGAGGAGAAGGTTATAGCCCAGTTGAGCATTGAAAACCTCTATGTCGATTAGCACTGTCTTCCCGGCTAATGTGATGGGGACATGGGGGAGTATTCCTTGGGATTTAGTGGGATGTCCATCATAAGCCCGCAGAGTTGTGGAGGATAGTTGCATAATTGGTGATCCAAGTTTCTGCCAAAACAAGGTAGACATAACACACGTGGATGCCCCCTCATCCACTATGTACTGATGCACAACCAAATTCTGGATGGACACCGAGATTTGAAAGGCGATGGTCGATGGCATGCGCGGTTCCCTGTTCTCCGTGTCGAATGTGATCAACTTGGAGTCGAAGGGGTCTACTGCCCCAAGGGCGTCTAGTAAGGCTTTCCACTATGTTGCGCATGTTTTAAGTACCTCAAGAGTGGACATGGCAGTTGGCGTTTGGGCCAAATCATCCACAATGCTATAGCTGACTATAGCTCTAGCCATGGCATTATTAGAAATCCTGTGTACGGGGGGGCGTAGGAATGGGGGTAACTGAAGAGGTAGGTTGACTGTTTTGGAAATTGAGGCCGTTGATGTGTTAGCGGGTTCAGTGGTGGTACCTTATTGATTTCGTCTAGTTTGTAAGTTGACCTCTTCAGTTGTCATGGCTAGTAGGTGGTGAACACCTGTTTCAGCCATGGGAGGTGCCCCCGGAGCGTTGGGATTGGGTTGGGGAGGGGGTGCAATTGCCACCAACCCTTGGATAGGGAGTGGGTTTTGAAGCACCATAGGAGGAGGTCCTTGTGGTGTTGGGTTGGGTTGGTCTTGATTTGCAGTGTTGGTAGCCTGTTGAACCTTGTTCTGAATGGCCTGCTTAGCTCGACCCATGAGGGGACACTCGAATGTGTAGTGCGATAAATATCACATAGTGTGCACGGTTGGTTTGTGGACAATGGGGCGTTGCGTCTTGGTGCATTTTGTCGTGAGGGGTTTTGGGCGGGTCGGTTTGCTGCGACATTGTTGGGAGGGTTTGGTTATTGATCGCCTCCCTGCGATTGGTTATTGGCTTGGTTCTAGGGCCGATTATTTCTAGCTTTCCCTTGTTGGTTATTGGGGGTAGGTTGGTTGGGACAGTTTTGTTGTGCGAACACTTGTCCCAACGGAGCGGGTGGAGCGGCGGCGGGGGCTTGAACTGCTTGCACTGGCGGTGCATAGTATATTTGAGTGGGAGGCGATGCCACAAATGCAGGCATTTTCCCTACATACTACTGTGTAGGCCAAGCCATGGCCTAATCCTGCTGCAGTGGTGCAGGTTGTGCATAGGAAGTTGTTGCTCTGGACTGGGACATCATTCTAGCATAGTCTGAAGCTTGGTTTTGGTAAGCAACATTAGTAGTGTTGCTTGGTTGTGATGGAACTGCAAGTGGTGTCAGTCGGTGTTGTGGCTATTGGGAGACTGATACTATGATGCCATCTACAGCATGGGATACCCACAGTGCATCGCGGTAAGAGGTGCCTGTGCGGGGAGCATCTGGGATGATGGTGTACAGGTATCCAGACTAAGCATAGATGAGGTCAAACTGTTGAGCTTTCAGTATGGCCTTTTCTTTGGATTGAGGATGTTCAGATGTGACATCCTTTGCTATGGATGGGAGCAAGGTCTTAAGGAACCAATCCAAGAAGATCATGTCGTCAAGTTGGATTTTGCATAGGCTACAGCGTCACTGCCACTCATGGATATGGTTAGTTATATGAGTGGCAATGTTCTAACAGTAGGATAGCAAGATCTCCACCCCCTCATCATATCTGATAGGGAGTTGGAAATATTGTAGGAACATGAAGGCTAGGGAGTTGAAATCAGGGTACTTGGCTTGTGGTAGTTCAATGTACCATTTGGCCGCAACACCTGTGAGGGTGCATTGGAATAGCCTCAGTCTGATGGAATCGTCTACGATGTTGTTTGATGAGCACCATAGATGGAATGTCATTATGTGGTTTTGGGGACATTCCCCTGCTTTTCCTTCAAACTTGGGAATGTCTGATGGCAGCTTGGTTGGCATGGGTGGACAGAAATCTTGGTGGCGGATGAGGTCGTTTGTTAATCGTTCCAAATCAGGAAAGTTAAGACGAGCCATGAAAAATAGGTTTAACCCCAAGTTGATGTGGGATGGGATTGTGATGGTGGTGGGATTTGCAGGTGCATAATGCATCTGCACAGCTGGGGGTTCTTGTGGTGGCGCCATTGTGGATGGGCCAATGCCCCCAAGTGTTGTGGGGGGGACATTATGGGTGGTAGGGACATTTCCCCCATGTATGATAGTAGGGGCAAAGTAAGTGGAAGGTCCATTGGCCCCCTGTGTGGCAGGAGGGGCAGTGTAGGTGGAGGGGCCACTGCCCCCGTGTGTTGTATATGGGCTAGCTTGGCTGGTCACTATGGGTGGTGGCAACTAACTAATGATAGCTTGCATGATTGTGCTTGGGCCACCTGTAGGGTTGTTGGTGAAAAATTTGTGGTGCAAACATGGGTCCACTTGCTATGGCTATGCCAGAAAATGGATCCGGGTTTGCACTAGCCATGGGGCTTGATCGTGTAGTATGGAGGTCTGGTTCAGACTGATACAGGTCTGAATCTAAATCAGAGGCTATGTGGCCTTCTGATGGTGTACGAGGTCATCGAGAATAGGCTCAACGGTGTCGGTTCAACATTCTGAATGGTGGTGGTTCGCCTCTTAGGTGTGAGGAAGAGCGTGGGGGATCAATTGTGTTAGATGTTTATCAAACTGATGGGAATGATGTTTGGACCCTGGTTTCAATGGCTTCCTATTGGTTTTAGGTGGTCACTCGGCCACCAAGAATGCCAGAAGAAAGCACTTGGCTTTTTCCTCACAGGTGTTTCTACTCAATCGGAAGGGGTTGTTGCCCATTTCGCTTGGAAATTCCTCTCAGTGGCTAGCTACTTTGGGGTTTTTGTGGTACTCCTCACAATGAATTTCTGGGTAGAGCCCAAGTACTTCCCACAGTTGAAGCAGTCAAGGAATTATGTCCTCAAAGACTACAGATTTGTTTGTACTTAGTGTAAATTGATAAATTTTAAGGCTCTCTCAGCGTCATGAACTAAGTTGGGTTGGTTACTTGGTATGGTGTATTTGTTTGTCTATCTTTCTGGTATTTGGTAGCTGCAAATGGTTTATGAATTCATCATATTGTGGCAGATTTCATATCATTTTCGTGCATGCAATGAATAATCAGAAATTTATAAACAAATATTGTTTTTAACCCTGAATGTTTATGGCCTGACTAGATGACTACCTCACACTGATATTCCTCTTCAACCAAGAGAAGGTGCTGGGCTCTCAACACAATGGGACTAATTCCATCCATAGATCCATAGGTCACCTCTCGAATGCAAGGTTGGTCAACGGGGAGGACGCTTAGCACCGTGAGAATCCCTCCTTCTCTACCCCCTCTACCTTCCAGATCATCCGGTTTTAATGGTTTAGAAAAATATTCAATGAAGGGCCTAGGTCTATACGAGCTTGCCCTTCGTCGTATCCCAGAATACCCCGAAGGGTGATGACTGGGTAGAGGAGGAATGGTAAGAAAGATAATTAGTTTTAGGTTGGTTTTAGTTAAGCTACATTCATTTAATTAAGCCATTAAAATTTGTTTGGAATTTACACATTGTTTGTTGATGCAATTACAGGAAATTAAAACAGCAACTAAAATTAAAATAGTATGCTGGATAGAGGCGGCTGATCCACACTGACAGTCCCTATTAAACTAAAATTCAACCCCTATTAAACTGAAATTGAACCTCTGATTGACAGACCACACATTTCTGATCAAATTTGGCGATGGGATCACAATTTTTTTCAGAAATAGGTGAAGGGGTCGCACAAATTTCACAGACAGTCACGGTCTGTGTTTTTGAGTGAAGTCGCACCTTTCATGGGATTAAGTGCACCCTGGGCATGCCTGTTAGGCCTATAAGTGCGCCCTCATCCCCTGTTCAGGCCCGATAACTGCGACTTGCCCCGGATTTGGGGTTTTTATGATCCTGAGTCAGATCCGACCGAGAGTAACCTGTACTGTGGCCAAACTGACTCGGATTTGCCTAGAAAAGGCTTTGAAAACACTAATAACTGGAAATAAACTAGATCTAAACTAAATTTGACATGAAATTTTAAAAACTAGGGCAAAAATTAAAAAACTTGAAATTTTAAAAATATGGACCAGGGATGCTGTGGGATCGACCTGGTATGGTCGTCGGTTCTGTAGCATGGATTTCTCCTTACTACAAGGGTAGGAATGGCTCCCTTCTATCTATAGGGTAGAAGGGTAGGTTCTTGCTTGTGGAAAGACTGAAAGGAAAAACATAATGTAAATAACAGTAATGAAAACAAAGATGGAAGAGAAATATGGAGAACCCCTCTGCAAACAAAGGTTAGGGTTCCGCTTCCAATAACCTGCAAACAATAATTAAGCTACAGTAAACCGAAATACCTACAAAACAAGTTAGGAAATAAACCTGCAAATGAAACCATGGATTAGAAAGCAAAGAAAAAAACTAAGCAAATACAACAAATAACAAGCTATACCTTCTCTTTGGGTGGAATGGGCCACCATGCCATAGCTTGAAGAAGCACCTCTCTTGGATGGGGGAGCTATGGATCAATGGAGATGGAGGAGAGGGAGTGTGGGTGACTTGAGGGACAAAGGGTCTCAAGGCATCCACGGGCAGCATAACAGTATGCAAGGGAGAAGTGTTTTGAGAGTGACCCCCCACCCTCCTTTTATATCTTTTTTGGGGTTTTAAGCCCTTGGACTGGGATTTAGCCCCTTTTTGGGGATTTTAGCCCCTTTCGTCCTAATTTTAGCTCCTTTTAGGGTTTTCACCCCTTTTTGGAGGCTTTAGCTCCTAGGAGAGTATTTTTGGCTCCTTTTTGGGGTTTTTAAGCCCTTTTCTTAATCCTTAAGCATTTTTTAGGGTGTGGGGGTCTAATGGAGGGTCGTGAAGTGGTGTCCTTGGGTGTTGTAGGTCATGTAGAGCTTAGTGAGGTATTTTTTGGGTTAACATACCCTTCATATTTGAAAAATGTTGGCTTGGAAACCTAGAGTTTAGGAATAAGGTTCAACTACAATGGGAAGAGATTGGGGAAGGACGAGGGCAAATTATGTATCAGTTCCAAAGTAAGCTCAAGTCCCTCAAAGATAAAATAAAAAAATGGAACAAAGAAGAGTTTGGAAACATATTTGAGGATAAATAATTCCTTGAATAAAGGTTGGAGAATATCTGAAAACAAGGGGTGAGAGAGGGATACTCTATGGAGATTTGAGGGGAAGAAGTGATTATTCTCTCCTAGATCTCAAAAAGAGAACGACGGGAGGAAATTATCTGGAAGAAAAAATCCAGAGTCATCTGGATCATGGAAGGTGAAAAAAAAAAATTTCATCGAGTGACCATCCAACAACACAATCAGAACATGATCCTAAGTCTCAAAAAATAAGATGGAGATTAGGATGAATCACAGGAGGAAATTGAAGAGGAACTTACACACTTCTTCCAGGATATTCTCATAGATACCAACCCCGACAAGAGATTGAAAATCAAACACATCACACAAAAAATACCTCCCCTAGTCACAGAGGCCCAGAATGATCTTCCAATGAAACCCATTCTCCAATAGGAAGTTGAAGAGGAAGCAAAGCAGATGGTTGAAGGAAAATCCCCGGGGTTAGACAGGTTCACGGTAAATTTATTCCACAATTTTTGGGACATGGTTAAGGAAGAGGTCTGGAAAAATAAATAAAGACCCCAGAATATCACAACACATCCTCCCAGATTTCAATGCCACTTTCCTCTCCCTCATTCCAAAAAAAGAGGGTGTGGGATCCCTTGGGATTTACTGACCAATTGCTCTTTACAATTTTATCTACAAGATCATAAGAAAAGTCATAGCAAACAGGATAAAACCTATTCTTCCAACCTTTATTTCTCCTGAACAATCAGGGTTCGTTAAAGGTCACCAAATCATGGATGGATTATTATGGTTCATGAAGTTATCCATACCCTCAAATCGACTCAAATTGAACATTTCCAATTCCTTTGACAAACTGAACTGGAAATACATATGGGAAACTCTAGGAGTTTGTTGCACCACGCTGTAGATAGTGAAGTTGTGTGAGAGAGTGCAACATGTTCATTTTGATACCGAGACCGTGTTATCCTTCTATCCTCTAGATTCCCAACACCATCCCCAGCCACTTCAATAATATTTTGGGCCCATTTAGGCTTAGGCCACTGATTTGGAATGGGAGTTGGATCCGGATATAGATTCTCATGAGGTACAACCTCAATGTTAATATCATGCTAATCTTGTTCCTCATCATCTGAATATGAAACATGAGACAAAATATCATCATCAAATGGAAATTGAAGAGTGTTTATACCTCCTTTTGCTTCGAATTGTGGTGGATCAAGCAACTAATCTTCTTCAAAATGAACACTGTGCTCTATGAAGCACTTTCTAGTTGCAAGTTCCATCAATTTATATGCTTTTGCATCCTTAGCATATCCCAGCAGTATTCATTCACTACTCTGGGCTTGGAAGGCCTTTCTCTTGTCCATAGGTATTCTGGCCCAAGCTTTGGAACCAAAAAATCTCAAGTGAGAGACATCAAGATTATGCCCAAGTAGTGCTTCGAAAGGAGTGGCCCCAATCAATGATTTATGAGGCACTATATTCTGTATGTATGAAGCGCAATTTACAGCTTGATCCCAAAGAGAAGGAGAAAGATTCTTGGCTTGGAGAAGACAGGTTTCCATCTCCTTCAATGATCTATTTTTCCTCTCAGACACACCATTCTGTTGTGGTGTGTATGGAACTGAGTGTTCCATTCGAATCCCCTCTGATTCATAATAACGATGAAAATCTATTTTAATGTATTCACCTTCATTATATGATCTAATGGACTTGATCATATTTATGAAACTATTTTCAACCAAGGCTTTAAAAACATTAAAAATTTCAAATATCATTGATTTCTGTTTCATAAAATATACCCAACAGAACCTCTAACAATAATAATAAAAAGTAAGGAAATACCTGGAACCCTTGATTGATGTTGTAGGAATTGGTCCTAAAACATCACCGTATATCAAATCAAGTGTAGAGGAAGCACTAGTTTCCTTCCCAACTTCATATATCTTCTCTGTATGCTTACCTACCAAGCAAGCATGGCATACTCAATATGAAGTTTGGATGAGTGGAAATCCCTCAACCATTTTGTCATTGTGAATTTGCTGAAGATATTTGAAATTGAGATGCCCAAATATCTCATGCCATAGCTTGCTGGTGTTATTGGCATGAGTCAATAAAGTTGTTGGATGTTAAGTAGGATCCTAGGAAATGGGAGAACTCATATGCCTTTGAGGCATGGTTAGTAAACCCTTTAGCTATGATATTTCCTGTAGATTTTTCAGTGATTTCTATTGAGTCAAAGTCAAATGTAACTCTCTTGGGAGATCCTGTATGAGTCATCTGATAAACAAACAATAGATTTGTTGCAAGAGAGGGCACATAGAGTACATTCTTCAACTCACCATGTTGGATTTTAATAGAACCTCTCACAACAGATGGGATTTGGGAGTCATTTCCCATATGAATGCTAGGTCCTCCTAATAGATTGAGAGTGGTGAAGGATTCCCTAGAGGAAACCATGTGGTTGGATGCTCCTGAATCTATCAAATAAGCTTTCAACTGAGTGAGGCCTTCCTTCAAGGCATGGCACCTCTCACAATCTTATGTCGGTTGTCCAGCATCAAACTTCTTTTCTCCTTGTGGAAGGGAAATATGGTTTTGTTCAAGGAGTGTTGACAATTGGTCGATTGTATTTTTCATGCACTGTCTCTTTAGATGAAAGCCTCTCATACAAGATGGACACTTAGTCTTCTCGAATTTCTTCTATTTCCTGGAACCCAAGGCTCCATCTGAATATTTCTAATTCTCCTTTGGTTTTGAATTGTTAAGTTTTAATGGTTATATTAGATATTATAAAATTTAGCATCATAACAGTATAACCATAAGCAAAGAGATCACTGAAATATAAACAAGAAAAACCACAGAAAAGAACACAAATATTTATCTTGGGAAACCCTCATGGGGAAGAAAAACTAGCAAAAAATTCCCCTGTATAAGATGTATAAAAATTAAAAGACAAGACCCCAAACAAGTGTGCCTCCCTCCAACAGATATATATCTCTCTCTCTTATGCATTGTGAACAAGTGAGTGTGTGTACAAATGAGGAACACATATCCTCTATTTATACAACTTTCTTCACTTGACATTTAACCTAACAAGTCGGCCCCAACTTAACTAAGTAGGCTGACTTCACTTAGGAAGACTCAATACAATATTATATTATATTTATTAGGGTGCTAAAGACCCAACACACAATGAAGGATTTACCTCATGACTCTATGATGACAAAATACAATAGTAACATCCCACCAGAGGAATAATAACATCTCCCTTCAGTTACATCAGTAAAATACATTTAGAATATCCTTTGAAGTTACAATATTCAACACTCCCCCTTAACGAGAAGGTTATTCTACTGACAACATCGTCATAGACTATAGGAGACCAAAGAGATAATATATACAACATCATGGAGGCTATACATCTATATGTCACTGGAAGTTCTTAACATTCATCAGTAACTGGAACAACTACTCTTCAATGTCTTCATCTTTTTCATCACAGAATCACTTGATCATTTTGCAGCAACACTTCGATCTTTCGATCCTTTGTGGCAAGACTTCAATCTTCTGATCCTTTTTAGTGGTACTTTGATCTTCTGATCCTTTGTAGTGGAACTTCGATCTTCTCGATCCTTTGTAGCATCACTTCGATCTTCTCGATCCTTTGTAGCAGCACTTTGATCTTCTCGATCCTTTACAGCAACACTTCGATCTTCTCGATCCTTTGCAGCAACACCTTGATCTTCTCGATCCTTTGTAGCAGCACTTTGATCTTCTCGATCCTTTGTAGCAGTACTTTGATATTATCTATCCTTTGCAGCAACACTTCAATCTTCTTGATCCTTTGCAACAAAACTTCGATCTTCTTGATCCTTTGCAACAACACTTCGATCTTCTCGATCCTTTACAGCAACACTTTGATCTTCTTGATCCTTTGCAATAGCACTTTGATCTTCTCGATCCTTTGCAGCAACACGTTGATCTTCTGCAGCAGCCTTCCGATCTTTTGATCCCTTGTAGCAGCACTTCGATCCTTTTGATCCTTTTGTGGCATCACTTTGATCCTTTTGATCCTTTGTAGCAACACTTCGATCCTTCTTGATCCTTTGTAGTTGCACTTCGATCTACTTGACCCTTCACTACTGTAATTTGATTTACTTGATCCTTCACTGCCACGCTACCTGCAGTACACATGATTTATTTGTGAGATGATCAATCCCAATCAATTTAGGACATAATTCCAAGCACGATGCAATCCTCCATTAGCATGATCCATGAAATTGATCAGCTGAATCATATACAACTAAATGTAGATCTTGATTGCACCCAATGCTGGCCCCATCGTCCATGAGGACTCATTGTATCCCATCCATACCACACAGGTTAGGACCACTCACAAGTGAGTGTTATACTACGGTATCTACACTTACGTGTTGGCATACTCTTCCAAGTAAGACTAATGTCTGCAGATCAGATCTCGACCACATACACAATGTTGGCCCATTGTATAACACCCATACCACATAGGTTAGGACCACTCTCAAGTGAGTGTTATACTACAACGTCCGTGAGGAATCATCATAGAGCACCCATGCCACATAGGTTAGGACCACTCCCAAGCGAGTGTTATTCTATGGCATCTACATATGAATGTAGGCATATATTCTCCATACAAGAGTATCATCTGCAGAGAAGATCTCTATTGTATACAAAATGTCAATCCTGTCATCCTTGAGGACTCATCATAGAGCATCCATACCACACATGTTAGGAACACTCCCCAAGTGAGTGTTATTATATGGCATCTACATAGGAATGTAGGCATACTACCGATACAAGAGTATCATCTATAGAGTAGATCTCATCTGCATACAAAATGTCAGTCATGTCGACCATGAGGACTCATCATAGAGCATCCATACCACTAAGGTTAGGACCACTCCTGAGCAAGTGTTATTCTACAGTATTTACATATGAATGTAGGCATACTCTCCATACAAGAGTATCATCTAAAAAGCATATCTCGATTGCATACAAAATGTCAGTCCTATCATCTACGAGGACTCATCGTAGAGCATCCACACCACTAAGGTTAGGACCACTCTTGAGTGAGTGTTATTCTACAATATCCACAACTGAATGTGGGTACTCTCCATGAGAGTAACATCTGTAGGGCCATCCTTACCTATTAAGGATCACTCTCATGAACAAAGTGTTATACTTGCCATATTTGAGAGAGGATACTATCATCCACAAGTGAATTTGGGTACCCTCCATGTGAGAGTAGCATCTGCAGGGCCATCCTTACCTAGTAAGGACCACTCTCAAGAACAGAGTGTTATACCTGCTATCCTTGAGAGAGGATACTATCATCCACAAATAAATGTCAGACCTTGTCAGCATCTTTAGGCATACTTGGCCTCTTTCATGCTGTAGCATCACTGTCATCCCATCATTGATGTCAGTCTCATCATCACTCCCCATTTTCTAGGAGGATCCATATTATCAACCTGATCCCCGTTTGTCCGAGGAGGGTTCATAGTTTCGACCTGTTCTTCATTTTCGAGGATAGTCCATATCTTCGACTTGTTCCTCCTTTTTGAAGAAAGTCCATATCTTTGACTTATTTCTCCTTTTTGAGAAGGGTCCATATAACCACTGTTCTCCTTGTGAGGAAAGTCTTTAGTATCATCATCAGTGTTCCTCCTTGCGAGGAAAGTATTCAGTATAAACATCATTGTTCCTCCTTGTGAGGAAAGTCTTCAGTATCAAAATCACTGTTACTCCTTGTGAGGAAAGTCTTTTCGAACCACACAAAGCTTGTCACAGAATCTTGGTCACCACATTGGAAACTTTCTCATCGGTACTCACATAGTGGAGTTTTATGTCTCCCTTCAGTACCATATTCCACAAGATTCTTTGTCATATTTATGCAAATATGGTTGTCACTGTTGTAATCTCACAGATCATAGAGGGTTACCAATAATACATACTAAAACATACATACATAATAGAGACAAGAGATAAGAGCAAGTAGATAGAATAACAGATTATATTGACATGAGAGGGTCCATACAATACAGAGAACTGAACCGAGTTCTGATTGGCTCAACAGCCTAATATATGCAATTTACAAACAGTTACAAAATAACTACCTGTCGGTTCACTCAACCGACATGACCTTAGGTGGCCGACCTAATCTCTAATTAGTTGGCTAACCAACTTAGTCGGCTGATCGACTAAGTCGGCTATCGTTCAAGTCGACATACCAACTTGCTTCTCCAACATCTCCCCCATGAACAAAACGTTTCTTCGTCCTGAAGAAACAGGGAGGTACCAAAATTTCCTTGTCTGTCTAAGTAGTCATTATTTTGTGTTTTGATCTTCATGGGCTGTGAAGTCTGATGGTCGGTCTTTTCTGTACATAGACTTCGATAATTGCTGGGGATATCACTGTCAGGTGATGTTGGAAATCCATCCAACTCTGCAATATTTTCTGTATGTCGATGGTTAGTGTAGTCAGATTTGATAAGATCGACATTTTCTCTTGAATGGAAATTTCAGCTATTTTTCCCATGTTGGGACCCATAAACGAGTCCTTTTCCTCTGCTGTCTCTATGAGTCATTTCATTTATAGGCAAATGATGTCTACTTTTTCTAAGTTTGGGATGGCTTGATGCACTCACTGATGTTCTTCCCGTTTGAGCTTCTGCAGTTTAGCTGTTTCAAGCACTATATGATCTTCAATTGTGCTTTTAAGTGCTTCGTCAGTACTTTTCCTCTTCTCGAGTGCTTGAATCTCTTGTCGGGTCTACCTAGTTTGTTGATAGACTTGTTTGCAAGCTCCTTCATTGTTCCTTTCTGGGAGAACGCTTTGAATCTCCACATATGGAATTTTGTCGGTTCTTGAAATTTTTTGTCTCCTTCAGGGCAAATAGTGAACATTACTATCCATAAGATAAGGGATGGGAATCTGATAATTACTCTCGTTTCTTGGCATTTCTCATAGATGTTTTTGATCATTTTGGTGACATACTCAGCCCATATGTATATCTTTCCATTGGTTGCAATGGTGTCTACTGCCTCCAACATATCCAGTTTGAGGTCCCTTCCACGACCTGCCATTGTGAGTGTAATAGCTATGATTTTGGCCACAATATATGGCGTTCGATGTGTTATGTGACCAATCATTAGTCCTTTCGAGTTTTTGCTCGATGCCGACCCCGTTAATTCTTCGACCAGTCATTCTTTTATACCGATTGGTACTGGGTCTCCTTTGTTTGATAGCCCTGTTAATTTGGAAATGACTTCCCTGGAGATGTCGACCGGTTGGTCGAAGTAAAATCGACCGTTGTGGTATTGGCTTATGACAAACTTGACTGTTGTTTCTTTTGTGCCACCGAAGCTGGCCATGAGTGGTGCATTGAAAGAGTTTACAATGGAACTATGTTGTATTTTCTCTGTAGCTTGGGTAGGTTTCTTGTCGACGTACGCCCATTCTTTTATCTCGGCCCATAGTTTTTCCCATGAGCCTTCCTACACCTTAGCATTCTTAATGTTCTTTAATATTATCACTAATGGTGTCTCTGCAGTCTATAATTCCTTGGTCTTAGCTGAGGATTTGGTCTGTTTTGGTGCAATCTTGTCAGTCTGGGGGTCGGTTTTACTATGGTGCTCTTGGTTTTCAATCGTTTGGTTGCTATGATGCTCTCTCTGTTTGAATTGAGGTGAATGATCCTTTGGTGGTTCAGTATTTATAGGGGATGCGTTGGATGTTCTTGTCGATGGGTGTATTAATGGCGGACGTGATGTTCCAGCTAGAACACTTGAGTGTGCGTTAATGGTGATTTGATTTTGGCGCTCAAATTCATGAATGTGTGATGGGACTATCAAGGTCGTCGGTCGATGTCAGTTATGAAAATGGTTGATGGTGTTATGTCGATGGGCATGACGTCAGTTGTTGAAGTGGTGATTTCCTGTCATAGTTTTGTGTGTATAACAGTACTATTTGATTTTTGTATTTTTAGGTTTTTATAGTTTTTGGTTAACCGTTATGGTCGTTATATGCTTTTTTTTTTAGATGTGTTTAGTTTAGTCTCCATAGCATTTTAGTCGGGCTCCATTAATGAGTTTCTGAAATACTATGCCTTGTAACGTCTTTAATTGGATTGATCCATTGGTATGTATCTCTTCAACAACATAGGGTCCCATCCATTATGTATGTAACTTTTTAGGTTTTCCTTTTACTCGACTATTGTATAGTAAAGCAAGGTTTCCTACCGACAAGTTTTTGTTTTTGATGTTTCTGTCGTGCCACGCCTTTTGTTGTTGTTTCTAGATTTATTGATGTTGTATCACAATTAGTCGGTGTTCTTCAAGTTTACTTAGTTGTAATAGTCGGTCCTTTCTACCTTGTTCGACATCAACATGTAAAATTTCTGCAATACTAGGTGTCTGTTGATCGTTTGTATGCTGTTCTGTATGCCCATAGTACTGCAGGTATCTTCTCACCCCGGTCAACTTTATCAACATTACATATTTTGGTTAGTCCTTTTGTTAATGTTTTGTTAAATGCTTCAATTGCTCCATTCGACTGAGGATGGTATGTTGTACTCCGAGTATGGTCGATTTGGGATTGGTTTGTTAGGGTTTTGATAGTTCTATTGATAAAGTGTGTTCCCTGGTCGCTAATTAGGGTTAATGGACATCCAAATCTGGTAATGATATTCTCATAGATAAACTTAGAAGCTGTCTCACTGGAACATGTGTCAACTGGTTCTGCCTTTGCCCATTTGGTTACATATTCGACTGCAATTATTATGTACCTTGCACCTGTTCTTTTTGCTGGTATAGGAAATGGTCCTATGAAGTCGATGGTGCAAATTTCAAATGTCAAACTTGGGTTTATCGAGATCAAGGGAATTTCTGTGCTAGGCAGGGGTCGACCTAGTCATTGGCATCTATCACATTGGCTTACAAAGTTTTTGCAATCTTTGTGAAGTGTCGGCCACCATAACCCTGATTGTTGGATTTTCTTTGCAGTTGTGTTTGCTTGGAAATGTCCTCCTGCAAGTCCATAATGTGCTTCATGCATAATGTTATTCCTTTCATGTTATAGTACACACCTTCTAAGGATGTCATCTAAGCCCATTTTGTACAGGAATCCATTTATGAGGCTATAAGGTGCATCTTTCATGGCTAAGATCTGTTTCTTTTTTGTACTCATTCCTTCGGGTACTTGTCCATCTTCTAAAAACTGAGCTATTTCCTCTAACTTTGTCGGGACTGCTTCTATTCGAAATAGATGTGCATCTGGTAAGTCATCTTTGACTCTTGTCGATTCCTCTCCTGTGTCGATTCAAGATAAATGGTCGGGACCGACATTTAACTTACCTGGTCTGACAATGACTTCGAACTCAAATTATTGGAATAGAAGTAGCCATCGACAAATTCTTCCATGGTGTAGAGGCTTATTCACAAGGTATTTTAATGCCTGATGACCAGTGTAAAAGATAAATGGATTAGCTATGAGATAATGTCGATATTTTTGTAGTGCAAAGACCATTCCTAATGCTTCTCTTTCTGTCGTCGAATAGTTTCATTCAGCTTTGTTTAGTTTTCTGCTACTGTAAACTATAGGATAATCCATTCCATCATCTCCTAGCTGAGTTAGGATTGCTCCTATTGCTAGACCTGATGCGTCGATGTGGACATGGAATTTAGTCGACCAGTTTGGAAACCTTAGGATTGGTTCTTCGACTAGTTTTATTTTTAGTTTTTCAAATGATATATGGCACTCTTCGGTCTAGTCGAACTCTTTATCTTCCCTTAATAGTTCTTCTAGTGCATAGGTCATGTCTGAATAATATCTTATGAGTTTTCGGTAATATCCTGTGTGACCTAGTAACACTCTGACTTGTTTTGAGTTCACTGGTGGTTTTAAGTCGAGGATAATTTTGATTTTTGCCAAGTTGACCTTAATTCCTTCCTTACAGACAATGTGTCCTAACAATATCCCTATGGGGGTCACAAATATGCACTTCCTGATGTTCAAGGCTAACTGGATTTGCCGACATCTTTCCAACATAAGCCTTAGCCATTTGCAGTGGTCTTTTAACATGGAGTATATTGTCCAATCATCAAAGTATACTGCCATGGTTTTGTAAATATATTCTTGGAATGTTTTGACCACAATTATAGAGAATATTGCAGGTGCATTCTTTAATCCAAAAGCCATAACCTTGTAAGCAAATGAGCCAAATTCACATACAAATGTTGTATTTTTCTGATCTTCTTTAGCTATTGGCACTTGGTTATAAACTGAGAATCCATCTGTAAATGAGTAGCATTCATGTTCGGCAACTTCATTTAAGATTTCATTTGCATAAGGATTTGGAAATGGGTCTAGGAGTGTCACTTTATTTAGCTCCCTGAAGTCGACACAAATTCTTAATTTGGTCGAATCATGTTTCTTAGGTTGAACAACCATTGGAATTGCCCATTCTGATTGGTCAATAGGGTAGATGATGCCTACTACAAGCATGTTATCAATCTCCTTTTTTACTATCTCTTTGTATTTATGAGCTAGCTTATATGGCCTTTTCTTCACAGGTCGAACATTAGGTTTAGTGTCAATTTTCATTTCACCCATTTCATGGACTAAACCTTTGAGATTTGTATAATCTTGGGCAAATACATCATGGAACTCTTTTAAGAGGTTCACTATTTTTGTTGTCTGCTCTTTACTCTAGTAGTCTCCAATCTTTGCCATTTTTGGTCGGTCATCATTTGAGATGTCAAATTCTCTAGTTTTGACCTTAGCATCTAGCCATTCTGGTGCTTTGGCTTCATTGATTGGTCAAATTCCTTCTTTAAACTATGAGAATGTGGCAGGGAAATTGGCTGCAGTCATTCAGTCGGTATCCTCCTTGTCGATTGTTCCAACTTTGAGTACTGTGCGAATAGGTTTGGTTGTTTCAACATGGTTTGATTTCCATATAAAGCTTTTCCCTTTTGTATTTTCATTTTCCAACTGTAGTCTTGTCGATTGTGGTATTGTCCCGGTTTGTATATTGTTACAGTCCATTGTCTATCGGTTATCTTTTAAGGGTTTTTTTTTTTGTCAGCTGTATAAATTCGTGAATCTGCTTTGTTGTTTCGAACAAATTCTTATTTTGTGGTATAAAGTTGAAATCGTTGATAAAATTTTCTCTAATTTCATGCATAGGAATGTTTCACCTTGAGCTTCCTCCATCTTATACCATTTGTTTGGTAAGTCAGTGAGGGTTGATGGGAATAGATGTGGCCATGCACGTTCATATTTGTACCCAAGTCTTCTCCATTCTTTTTCACATGTCTTAATATGGTCTTATGGATTCTTTCCTTGAATGAAAATAGGTATCTAAGCTTGGTTGGTTAACTTATTTCCTCCAAACCTTTCTACAAAGTAATTCAAAGTTGTTGTCCAGGTCTGCAGTCTTGACTGATGGGTATACCACCATCTAGCAGCTTGTCCTATAAAAGTCTCTACTAAACTTTGTAGTCGACCATGTTCACAAATATTTTTGGACACTTGTTCTATGTGCATGACTGGTGATTCTCTTTCCTTATATCTTGGTATTTGTGTATTATTTACATTTGTAGGTTTTAAAGTAGGGTATTCCCTAATTTTTTTGCTCAAATATTTTTGGTACAATGGACACTATGAAGCATTGTTGGGTGGGATTTTTCTGTACTTTTTGGATAGACCAGCACCCTATTGCTTGTGTTTCATAGTTCTAGACTTCCCAATCATATAATTTTGCATCTGAATTATATCCTATTGAGTCTTGGTTGCCTAAATGAAGTTCTCCATAGATATTAGGTTCTGTATAATCTGCATTATTTTGAATCTAATAAAGTTGTCGGATATCAACTTCTTCATCAATAGGTTCTGTCCAAGGTTCTCCTTGGGATGGATGAATAGGTACAATAACCTTTTGTCTGTTTCCTTTTAATTTTATTCTCTCTTTATCTAGGGATATCGACGCTTTCATCTTTCTTCCCCAAGGTCAACCTACTAACACTGGGAAGGAGCTGGATCCTTCCTTAGGGTCAATAATTTTGAAGTCGACTTTGGTCGATATTCCTTTTATCGTTGTGTCGACATTTTTCCAGACTCTGATAGGTTCAATTAGGCCTTGGTTGGCTAGTTTCAAGTATATACCTGACTCATATAGTTGAGGTCTGCCCAGTTGTTCCCAAGTGTCACGAGTCATGATGTTTACTTGTGATCCGAAGTCAAGCACAACTTGTCGGACGTGGTATCCTTCAATTTCTGGGTCGACAAGTGGGTCGACATCACTTTTATCTTTTTGATTTAGACTACAGATATTCTTTGTTTGTTTTTCGGTGTTGTTGTGTTTTATTTCATATAATAAGTCGATGAATTGAGATGCTGAGTTATCTTTCTGTACTAGTTGTATTAGCTGTTTTACTCATGGGGGCGTCACCTAGGGACCAATATGATATCACGTTCGTTCATATTGGGGGGTTAAAATTAAAAAATTAAAAATCAATATATTGGGGGTATATTAGGGGTAAAAAGGGTTTTTTTTTTACTATTTAAATATCCAATATGCTGGGGTATGTTTTTTTCAACATTCTTTCCCACGTCGTTCACCAGTCCTCCAAGCCTGCTAGGTGCCTGCGAGCTGCTTCTGCTTGTGGTCTGAGTGCACCTGCACCAAGCCGAGGTGCCTGCAAGCTGGGTCTGAGTGCACCTCCATGTACCGCATAGATTTTTCAAGTGGTTTTCTGGATAACAAGGGTGTGTTGTTCCTTGGGTTTTCTGTGGGTTTTCTCCATCATTTTTTTGGGTTTTCTGGATAACAAGAGCATGTTGCTCCTTGGTTTTTCTGTGGGTTTTCTCCACATTTTCTCCATTGTGTTTTTTGGCTGGATAACAGGGCGTTTTTTCAAATCGAAGCAGTGGTAGCAGTGTTTTCTGGAAAAACAAGGGCATGTTGCTCCTTGGGTTTTCTGTGGGTTTTCTCCACGTTTTCTCCATTGTGTTTTCTGGCTGGATAACAGGGAATTTTTTCAAATCAGAGCAGTGGTAGTAGTTTTTTCTGGAAAACGAGGGCGTTTATTCACCATTTTTTGGTCATGGGTTTGTGGTGGGTTTCTTTGGTGCTGGAGGAGGCACATTGGAGAGCCATTGCATAGCATTATTGGAGGTAAGCTGTAGTGTGTTTAATATTTTATGAAAAATGCCTATGGTCAAGGGTCGTTTAGTGGACTTGATCTTTCAATTCATACTTCACTTGCCCTCCCTAACCTGGTTTATAGGGGCACTCTTTAGTACATATTGAGCTTGGATCAAACAGAAACATAATAGTAGTTGCTTTGGAAAATCTGAAAGTAAGTCCATGTGTACATGCATTTTCTCAATGGATGGTCTGAAATGTGGATCGCTTTTAGGCTTTTTGCATAAAATCCAATTTTATGTTTGTCTGAATTACATGTTTTTTAAAGGCATCAAGTCTGGCTGCAATGTAAATTGATTTTGCTTTAGCTTATATGTAAGTTTAGAATCCAGTTAAAAAGCTTGATACACTTAATTTTTTAATAAGGTTATGGATGAAGGCAAAAGAGACAGCGTGAAGAGTGATCAAAGAATTTATGCTACACCATTACATATTATATCAAAGCTGGACATTGTTAATCACAACTTTCCATTAGAGCTGCAAAAATATTTTCGTAGTTGTTGGTGGCAATGAATCAAGGAACTATCTTTCCTAGATGGCAGCCAATGATTGCTTTGGGCTTAGCCATGGAAATCATTTGTGTGCATTCATTTTTTTATCTGAATTTATACAACAAATTGACTGGTTGGTGCATGGTCACATTGGTGTTTACCCAAATTTATACAGTACATTGATTGTCTAGAGCATCGGTGTGTCTGTCCTGCTTAGAGTCTCTCTTAATATCAGTGACTTACATAGATTTAATATCATATATAGGTCAACATAACTAGATATTTTGTTTATCTCCACATTTATTGAATAATTAAAAACATAAAAACAATATAGCATGGATGAATGAGGTTGAGTTGGAGAATGCAAACAAATTAACAGGAGCTATTATATATAAGCATGCATTATAGGACCTTGGACTATTGAGCTATTATATATGAGCAAACGGAAGAATATATATTCCTAAGACTATATATTTTCACATTTCAAGTTGACTCAGTGGAGAAGTTGGATCCATTGATGTAAGCATGCAGTGACCTTGGAGTAGCTACTAAACAAAAAAATATTTATGAAGTAGGCATTATTCCTCTGTTTTCTTGGTACCATCAGGTATTGTGTTGTTTCCACGGGAAATATGCCACAGGAAATGCCAATAGTTCTGAAAATCATACAAGTATAACCATAGGGCTGTTCAAAACCAAACAGATCTACTAGGACACGTTTGCAGTCAGATTTAGTGCTCTTCCTGCCCATATTTACTGCTAAAAAACATCCTTGTTTTGCTGCCAATTTGCTACCAGTTTATAGGCCTCTAGAAATGTAAGAATTCATGCTGTAGATGGATATTTGTAGTCTTTGAGTCTTCCATAAATCCAAGGAATAACACACTTATAGACATGTCTGAAAAGGCATCATCGGTCTGCTCTGTCACTGCTATTTTGTCCAAAATTTTCTGGAGCAAAACCTAAAAACATCCTTGTAGCTGTTGCCCTTAATGTCCTCTCTACAATGTGCCACATTTAGTATTTCTTTCCCAGACTGCTATCTTCAAACCGACAGTCAACTCTATTCTGCTAGTATGATTGATGAATTAGGGTTCCAGAATACATACTTGAATTACATCCTAAACTCTAGAAAGAGGCTTATAATGACATCATATCCACATAAGTTAGCCAAATGCTCAGGGACAAGGGTGCCGTCCAAATCATCCCTCAAACATCAGGTATTGTGTTGTTTCCATGTTTTTCAATGTGAAGTTTCTATTTAATGTAGAAACTCATGGTCTACAACAATAAATATTTTCAATTGTTTTGATATTAAGTATTTTTTTCACTAAAATGCTTTGGACTCTTTTGCAAAGCTTCGATAGAGAGCGGAATAAAACTAATTTATGGATTATGTCCTTAGACATGATGATCATCTTACCTTATATGGATTTGGTTTGTTGTTTGTTAGAGTGGGAGAAAAATCACATGTCTGGTGCAGGATCATTATTGTTTTTCCAAGCTAGTCTTGAATTTAAATTCTACATGAAAGTCTTATCTATGGATTGTCTAGTATCTTGAAAGAACATGTTAGAATCTCGCATTATGGTTTTCAATAAGAGAGTTATGTTTATGATAAATTTAGAGAGATGTGTTAAAGTCACATATATTAACTTGGATTGCTCCCAAGTTTGAGTTTTTTTGTGTTGTTATCTTATGAGGCTTCCTTTGCATCCCTAGAACAAGATGTTGGTTGGGAATTACTTTTGGCTCCTATAGGTCATTGATAAGTGATTTTCATCAATCTCACACAAATGTCCCCTGTTTTGCAGCATGTTCCTCTACTTTGGTTCCCTTCAAGCGTGAGTGTTGAAAAGGACTATTCATTACCCAACCTGAAATAAATATTCATATGATTTTAATCTTTTATAACCCCTGGTACTGTTTGTCAATTGAGTAATGGATTTTTAGTGTATTGTTTGAATTCATTATTCTTCTTCTCTTTTAGAATTAGGTCTGTGCATGATGAAATTGGCCCCTAAATATATCAATCTATCAAACTCTTAAGGTTGAATAATCAGAAAAATTTTATCTGCCCTTGGCAACTTAGTTATAAATACTAGTTACTATACTATGCCTGTTTGCAAATGGAAGGAAAAAAGCATCCGCAAATTGTTTTAGTAATTAGTATAAAGTATTATCTAATTACTAGTAGTAACCGGGGAGGTTAACCTCTTTTCATTGAAGTTTCATATCTATCATCTATAGTTATCATATTTCATATGTCATGACCTATATATTGCTATAAACATAAATGAAATGCTTAACTCTAACATCAGAAAATATTTCTCACGTTTCTTGAATTCTTTGTCAAATTGGTTTTGAGCCTTGACATGCTTCTCCAGTGATATTTGGTAAAGGAGGATGCAACTTTAAGCATGATTTTGATAATTTTATTTTGAACTCATCAAAATATGGGAATTGAAGAATCAAATCCATAGGCCCACTGCTCTCTACCAGAAATGTGGAGAGTACTCCTTCAAAATCAGTGAAAAAATCTAATAAAACCAACAAAGAGTTAAGTGAAGCTTAGGCTTCTGAATTCTCAGGAGAGAGTAAGGTAGAAAGGCAGTGGGAGACATTGAAAGATGGAAGTAGTCGGCCAACCAAAAGATCTTCAAAGAGAAAGCAGGGAAGTAAGGATCAGTCCAATAATGGTTCAGCCTGCAAAAGGAAAATCCTGGGTGAAGAAAATATGGATGGTACTGAGACACAAGATGAAGAAAATCTTCTTAAATATCATGCTAAAACAGAGCTTAAAATAGTAATCATTTCCTATTTTCCAACACGCATGTCAATGAAATCATTTCTCCACTAGCAGATGGCAATAGTAAAAAACAGAGCTTATCAAAATTCTGAGTTTGTTCTGTTTAAAAGGTAGTTAGATTTAAGGTAGTTAGAAAAAAATTAATCATTCCATTACTCCTCTAGAAACAAGAAACACAAAGAACATTCATCATATCGGAAGAAAATTGAGAGGTTCACATGCAAAGTCTCAAGATGCTGCTGCATAGAAGAACCAAGATACTGCATTATTGTTGCATAGTGCTGCAAATTGCAACAAAAGTTTTACAAGTTTTTGCCCAAAGAGGAAAATTTTCTCTTAAGTATAGCTTGTTTTCCTAATTCACTGCTTATTTTGAGGGGAGGGGGGGGGTTCCCATGATTTTTTCCCCATTTTCCTTAGTTTATTAAGTAGTTTTTATTTTCATTAGATTGTATGGGTACTTTTGTCCTAGTTGCCAGGTCGTAAATTTTTCCAAGTTAGGATTAAGGGGGGGGTGTTAGGATTAATTAATCCTCCCTTGTCCATATATAGTCTAATTGATCATCTTTCCTAACTTAGGTGTCATTTAATAGAGTTTGGTGTTGCTGTGATATTGGTGCCAATGGTGCCATTGCTGCCACTGGTCCCACCGGTGCCAATCCCTACATTTTAGGATCCACTCTGAGTGCCACCAACATCCTCCATCAGTTGGTTGTGGTAGGTAGGAAGTTATGCTAAGTCAACCTCTAGTTGTAATCATCTATATCACTCTTAGTTAGAATAGCACCATTTTTTCTGCATGCATGGGGAGTGGCGCCTTTTTTCGCCTACCTCATCAGTTAACTGATTGTAGAACTGATTTAGACATCTAGAGTTAGACTAGTGATCTTCGACGATGATTTAGACACACTGAGTTAGCCACTCAGTTAGGTTTAGTTGGTAGTTTGAATCTTATCCACATGATTCGAATTATTCTTATTCTAACACCATTGTATTACTGTCATAATGAATGAAGATTAATGTTGTGATTATCTGAGCAATTATTGTCCAATTTATCTGAAATTTGTGGCATGAATTTCATGTTCAGTGTACATTCTCTTTGATTATTCCACTGCATAATTCCCTTCTTCCAACTTTCATATTTTCCTATATATCAATTGTTCACAAATTTAACAAGTTGCGTAATGTCTCCTTTCAGGGTGGCTCTCATAGCATGTTCAATTTTCTTAATTGCTTAGATGATATTCTAAGGCAATTTACAATAGTAGGATCAATAAAATAACAACAAGCACAAAAACACAAAGAACACAGATATTTTCCTCATGGAAACCACAAGGGAGAAAGCCCCACCAAAATTCCTTAGTATAGAACTCAACCAAGACAGTGTAAAACCATAAGATACCTTCTCCTCTCTCTCTCTTACACACTTCGTCTTCTCCCTTAAGTGAACTTTCTTGAGTGAAGTGAGTACAAATGAAGTAGGAACCTCACTATTTATATTTGACTCCTGACTTGACCTAAAACCTAACTAGGCCGACGTGTCTAATTGACAGGGACGACTTATCACGTAAAGTACCAAAACAATATTTATTACGATGAATTGTGGGTACTATTGACCTTATTTACATCTGCAGGTTTACATTGACTCTTTAAATGACTCTTACATGACCAATTACAATAGTGACACCTCCTAAAGAAGAAATAACAATAATACAAATAGAATATCTTATGAAGTTACGATATTTTAACACTCTGTCTTAACTAGGAAGGTATTCTTCATCAGGATCAAACACAACCACAACTATACATCTGACTAGTGAGTCTCTCTATGTCATGGGAATTTTTGGAAAAAAAATCATACATCTTTATCATCAATATGGCAATTCATCATCATCTGGAGCATCATCAATATATGGATACTGGGACATCAGTATGTTATACTGAATCATCATATGCAATAATAGTGTGTGAATACAATATCATCATCTACAATATCAGTATGTGAATATTGGATCATCATTTGCAATATTAGTATGTGAATATTGGATCATCATATGCAATATCAGTATGTAAATACTGAAAAAACAAGAACATCATTAGCATGTTAGTGCCAAATTAACATTTTCAACAAATAAAGGCTAGACCATCATCTGCATTATCAACATAGAGATGTTGAAACAAGCATCATCATCATCAACATAGAAATGGTGAAACAACATCATCATTATCATCATAGAAATGTTGAATCAACATCATCATCAACATAGAAATGATGAAACAACATCATCATCATCATCAACATAGAAATGTTGAACCAACCTCGACATAATCAACATAGAGAATGTTGGTATCAAAATAGAGTGTTGTCATGTCATCGTCTTCATCTGCATGGGAATGTTGGTATCAACACAAAGTATTGGCATATCATCGTCTTCATCGGCATGGGAATTCCGATATCAGCACTGTTATCAGGAATTCTCAATCAGTGCAGAAATCGTTTGTTCCTATGCACTGTAAGTCACAAGCATAGAACAAAAAGACACATCAACATATCCTTTCCTTAAATAATCAAATTAAATGACATGAAACACAATATATCTCAACCTTATATCTCTTTGTCTTTTCTCCAAAAAACCTTGTGATGGTTCAATACCTGCAAAACAGATCAAAAGACAAACAAACAAGATGAGAGCATCATGATAAATTGACTACTTATATCAGTGATCAAGGAGTCTGATAATATCTAATTAAAATCAATACATCAAATATAGGAAAGGGGAATGTCTTTGTATTAATTATGAAAGAGATAGAAGTACAACAAAAAATCCTTGATGTTGATGGCTTCGATCTCTACAATAACATCTACAATAATCTATGACTATGAAGATCTCTCCACACACAAGCTAGCTCTACTTTGCCTCTAACTCAGACTTCAATCCAACAGCATAAGGGTACTTTTCTTGGCCTCCCTCATTCACATCATGTAGGCTTCATTTATAGGCCCAAAACCATGAGATTGACTTTGGGAATAGATAGAATGTGATCCCTATAGGTGAGGGAAGTGAATGCCACCTCTCCAAAGCATGTAGGAACTAACTCCACAGAGGCTTCCACGTGGAAGCTTCTAGAACCTTCTTTTTTCCTATTTTTTGACCATCGACGCTCTTGGTAAAAAGGACATGTGCGTCGACCTAGGTTTTTATCAAAGGAATAGGGCATCGGTGCTCTTTACTCCACAGTGAGAAGCACCGTCAATGTTCTGTGTAAAAGGCAGAAAAGCAACGACCCTCCAAGATGTGGAAAAAAGATGACCAAGATGGCTCAAGTCAGGATTTCTGGGAGGTTGAAAGGCAATGTAGAATTTCCATGAAGGCTGATAGGCAATGGGGAATTTCCAGGTGCAATAGAATGCCCCCCAAAGTATGAATCTAGAAGGAAGTGATAGGTGAAATAGTTTACAAGATATCCATCTGGTATAGAGGCAATGAGATATGAGATCATAACTGACACAAGACCAAAAGTTGACTTCATCCAAACCAATCATAGCTGCAGACCAATACATTGCAGATCTGTGATGATGATTATGTCATGGCTACCAAAAATACACTGTAGATCCATGAACAACTGATGTAAATGATGGAACATGGCTACAAGTCATACAAGGTAGATCCATGCTATAAAATCTCAAATATTGAACACAACCACCAAAACATACAATGTGAATCCATGTCAAGATTTTCACTAATCTCCAAACGCAACCTGAGTATAGGCAGATATAATGGTGAGGCCTAAAAACTCAGGGGCTTCACTCCAAACCCCAACTAATTCAATCCTAACCATGTGAATAAATTTCTTGATGTTGAACATGGCAGAAACCACTTGATTACCAGTCATTCATGAAAACTATTAACAAGTAAGAGGGAAATCACCATTAATGTCAATGATTCCCAAGGTATCTATGTACATTCTCCCAAGTGTGAATAGATGTTTTGAAGTCGAACACTTGATAGAATCTCTCAATCATAGTTAATTGATGAAAACCTACTGTTGAAAGGGAGGAAACCTGCCATTTAGGCATGCAGGATTCAAGGTACTTGACTAGGTTTCTAGGTCTAATTCCTGGATAATGAGCTGAAGTTGATAGGAATAGACTTGTCACAAGAGGGCCATGATGATTCCCATGTCAGTGAAATGAAACAAGGAACAAATATTGATTTTAAGTGATGAAAATGACTCAGACATGACTGAATTTAGGGATAGGTAAAGTTACTGATGAGTTATTTTATGAAGAGACATCCTTTGAACAATTTGTGGCACGATAAATGAATTGGCATCATTGAATTGACGAGACTAGAACCAGGTGTAATGCAAGGAATATGATGAAGCATTATTTGAATTGACTCAAAGGAGTCAGGTGACTCACAAAAGTGGATCGACTCGGAGGCAAGCCGAATACCCAACTATTCAGATATACAAATGCAGACAGGTACCATGTTCAAAGGTGGACTGTAGACTGCCATTAATACAAATGAAAACCATTCTCCTTTCCTTTAATTTCCCCATCTCAAAATATGAGTGCCTCTTTTCATTTTTATGAGTCCAAAAAGGGTAACAAACACTCATTCAAGCTCATCAAGTGATGAGTCCATTCTCACATGTTTTACCAACCTGAGAAAGAAGGGGTTCATTCCCAAATCGGGTCTTTCATCGTTTTGTTTTACGAGTCCGACGAAAGAAAACTCATTTTTCATTTCATGTTTAGAGAGTCTGAAATGACTAATAAGACTAATAATGACTAATAAGGCTAGTAGGTCCAAAAAAGAGATAACCTACCCCTGACTAGTCGACCTTTCTGATTCTTTTACAAGCGTGAACGTAACAAGTTCGCTTGGCAATATTTTTGTGTTTTTAAGGAGATTTAAAAGAGCTTAAATATAACTCCGTAAATGGGTTACTTTTTCATAATCCACTTTTAACGAGTCTGAAAAAGCAAAAAAGTATACTCGAGACTCTTTTACTAGGGTTTTAACGAGCATGTGAAAAGTGTTTAAAGACATTTGGTACTTTTTCATTTCAACTCCAAGCTTAAAAAAGACTAAAATAGCTTACATCATAGCCATAACCCAATGTTGCCCTGAAAAAACTCCAAAAAACATATTAAAAACCAATTTACCAAAACTATATAAAATAAAAAGTAAAAACCCACTTTCAATGAAATAATTTGGACTTCAAAATAAATAAATTATAGAAAACTTTTGAAAACTTTTAAAATATCTATAAATAGAAAGGCATGGTAAGAATTATTTACCATTTGTTTTTACCATTGTGAAAGTTTGGTAGTTGGAGTGAGAGTGAGGAGCTTCTATTGGTGCTTTGGCAAGTGTCCCTCATCCATTGTTCCTTCAATCTCCTTGGAAGAGGTTAATATCTTGATCTTTCCTATTTCTTATTCAAAAAATGGCATTTTGTTTCTTCTTCCATTGTTTACTTCATGTCCAAAAATGATTTCTAATTTGTTTTAAAACCAAGCTATATGGTAAATTAGGAATTCTTTTATTGGATGAGAGGATTTTGACCGTCCTAGAAGGATTATAGACCAAATTAGAGGCAAAAATTATGGTTCGTACAGCCCTTTAGCGTTCGGGCAGAGAGCACGACGGCGCTCTGTCAGGCTAGGACATACGCGTCATAGGCGTTCTATCCGCAACCGATGAGAGTGTTGACCATCGGTGCTCTGCATGCCAAAACTGATAGCGCCTACGGTGCTCTGTGGGAAAAACCACCAAGCACCGCTTCCCCTTAATATGGGAAAAATAAACCCTAATCCAACCAAAAATTATTTTTTTACCCTTTACATTGTTCAATTTTATCATTTAAATGTTTTTTTCCCTTCAAACATGATGTAATTTCTAATATGAATTTTGTGTGTTGTAGGTGCAATACAGTATCAGTATCATGGTGATTCGAAAAGAGAGGGAACATCAAGTTCCAGACTTCTAGTCTGTCAGCGATACAACCACCGTAGAGGCTCTACTGAACTACGAGCTCCTGAAGTACTTTAGGGTACCAGGTATGAAAGCATATGTCTGCTTACTGGACAATATCATAGGGATGTGGGATCCTGACCAACATCATTTCATGGTGGGGATCCACACCCTACCCATAGAGATGGAGGACATCTATTTTCGGACCAGATTATCTAGGAGAGGAAGTCCAGTAGTTTTTTTCTGGGGCACGAGGAGGGGAGACCTCCTTAGATGACTTGATCGACCAGTATTGTGCACTAGGTACAGAGTCCCAATCCGAGAAGCTATGTATCTAGTCCATAGTGGATCGTCCTTTGAGGATAGTGGTATACATGATCAAAAAGGTGGCAGGAACTAGGTCTGCCCATATTACCACTAGATCACACATGGTGTATGCTTTGCAGTATATGGAGCCCACCATCTTCAACTGGTGTGAAGGCATGCTGGTATGTCTCAAATATCAGTTGAACAAATGCAAGAGGGGAACATTAAATCAGTTTGTCTACAGAGCTATGATAGTATCTTTTATCTTATAGCGGGTGCCCCGTATGAGACCACATGTGACTATTAGCATGCTTGACCCTGAGGATCCCAAGATGCTTGCATGGGCTATGGTCATGCCCCACCATGGTGGTGGGGGACCCAAAGTTAGTTACGAATTTGGTTTATTTCGGTGGCTGAGAATCCAGTAACTCATGGTTGAGGACTACACCTATGAGGGATAATATTTCCATGATGACCCGGAGCTTGCATTTCCTGAGGGAGAAGCATGGGACAACTGAGGTAAGAAAAGGATATATCCACTGTGTTTTTAGTTTTTGTATTTTATTTAATTTTTATTTTGTCATACTGAGATAAGTGAAAATTATTCCATGTAGACATCGGACCCGTACCTCCAACAGGGATGTCACCTATTGCTAGGTGAGCAGGTACCAGGGACATGATGTTATATCGTTCTGAAGCTGATGAAGAGCTCGGAGATCTCGAGGAGAATCTATAGCATTTGACTGTGGGTATCCCTGATGTGACTACTGACGAGGTGCCTAGGCATTATTAGTGCCATACTACAGGCGTCTCTAGACGGTTTTCTAAGATACTCCGTAGAGTAGCTCAAGCTATCGCGTGCTATCATGAGCAGCACCAGGACGAGGATTAGTCTGCTTTGATCTTCACTTTTTGTATATGTAATACTGAAAGATTTGAAGATTCATATTTTTCCCTATGTATATGTGTGTTTTGAACTTGTTGTAGTCCCAAACTATGAGGGCACTGAAAGCTAGATGCTTCAGCCCATTTTTGTATCTCGGTACTACAATTTATATATATATGAAAAACTTGTATATTTATAGTTGTGTGTGCAATAAATGTGATGTGTGAAATGATTATCTACTTATGAATTTACATGTATGCTATTTATGTTTCAAATGGAATTTTTTAAATATGAGCAATGTACCAATCTAAGACATAATTAGCTAGGGAATCTGCCACAGCTTTTAGATGTCTTGGAATGTGTTGATATGTAACCTGCTCAAAAGACCTTTCTAACAACCTAACTCTTCATAATGTACGAAGAAGAAGGAGATTTTGGACAGTGTAGACCCAATTAAGCTATTGAACAACTAGTTCAGATTCTAAGTAAACCCTAATCTCCCTTACATCATTAGCTAGGGATTCCGTCAACAATCCAATCATGGCTTGGTATTCCACTAGATTGTTGGTGGAGGGACCTAAAATAACACCCCCTGAACTCACCAGATCACTTGTAGGAGAGTACAGTAGCCAAGCTATTGATGCAAGGTTAAGTGTATATCGATTAGCACCGTCAGCAAAACCAGTGAAAGTAGTCATCTGCCCATCAGACAAAAGACATACATAAGTAGGGTTTTATGACAAAAACAATTTAAATAACACAAAAGACACACTTTTCAAACTGAAGACACACAACAAACTATAAACAATATTTACAAAGACCCTACACTAGACAACCTAGGTGTAGTATATTTTGAGGTAGATCCTGTTTTGGGGCTCTCCGAAAGGTCTCTCATCGTAATCGACCAACTCATATGCCCCTTTCTCTAAAATGTGACTAACAATATAAGGCCCATGCCACATAGACTCAAATTTTTCTGCCCCCAGCTTGTCATGCTTCCGGTCATAAGTCAAGACCAAGTCTCCTTCATTGAAGGAACAGGGTTGAACAGTCGTATCATATTGAAATTTATTTCGTTGTTTATGTTCCTCATTGGCTAAGGAAGCATCGTGTCGAGTTTTGTCAAGTTTGTTTAGATACAGGAATCTTTCTTCGTCTATAGCAGTGTTGGGAAACAATGCTACAACAAGTTTTAAAGAAGGGATCTCACATTCTATCGAGAGAGTTGATTCCAGCCCGTATACTAGTTGAAATGGAGTAAAACCGGTAGAAGTTTTGACAGTAGTCCTACAGGCCCAGAGTGCAGAGAATAGCTGCAAATGCCATTTTGACTTGGCCTACCCTACCATCCGTTGAAATAATTATATTTAATACTTTGTTTATAGATTCAACCTGACCATTGTCCTGAGGATATTAAGGTGTAGAGTTATCATGATGAAACTCTAATTTGGCACTGAGCTCTGCCATCATTTTTTTTTGAAAATGTGATCCATGATTGGTCACAATGGCCCTAGGAATCCTAAATCTAGCAATGATATGGTTGAATAAGAATAGTGCATCTTTCTTCCTGTCTTTGGCATATGTGGGCATAGCCTCATCCCATTTTGTAAAATAGTCCACATCCACAATAATGTAGCCATGCCCCCCCAGATGAGGTAGGTCTACAGTGCACGAAGTCTATGCCCCATTTTGAAAAGGGGCCAATGGCTACAACGAGATGGAGCGGATCTGGATGGCTGTGTTTCTTTGTAGTGAAAATTTGACATGGCAGGAATTTCTTGACTATTTCAATGCAATATTTGAAAATTGAGGGCCAGAAATACCATGCACGCAATATTTTCTAGGCAGTAGCCAATCCATATGGATGACTACCACAAGCTCAAACATGGCAATCATTTAAAACGATCTCAGCCTCCTCATGTGTAAGGCAACGTCGTAATATGGAGTCAACACCATAGCGATATAGGGTATCATTCAGGATAAGATAGCTTTTAGCCATGTGGCAAATGCGATGAAGATCATCATGAGAGGTAGTGGGTTGATATCATAAAGTCTGTAGACACAAAATGATGTCTCCATACCAAGGGTCATTCGTACTAATGAGAAACAATGATTCATTAGGTAATGAATCAATGGGCTTTGTATTCTTCATAGTATGAGGAAGGTCACATATGATCTCTGCAAAAATGAGAGACTTCTTGGAAGTACTTTTCACAAACTCCAACTCAAATTTCTGGAGAATGACAATCCATCGTGAGTATTTTCCCCCAAGCACTTGATGTGTCAGTACATAGTACATGGGGTTAGGGTCAGTGTAGACAGTGGTGGTGCAGAGTAAGATATAATGATGAAACTTCTGGACTGTGATGACCGTGGCCAGATCAAGTTTCTCCACATGTGAATATCGGGTTTTAGAGTCTAAGAGACTCTTACTGGAATAGTAGATCACATGTTCCTGATCGTGTTTATCTGTTTGGACAAGGACCATGCCTATGGTAGACAAGGAAGCAGCCACATACAAGGAATAATCCTTAGTATAATTGGGTGGTTGTAACACTCATGCATGGGTAAGTGCATGCTTGAGATTTTCAAATGCGCGTTGCACGAAATCATCCCAGACAAAAGGTGTATCTTTTTTAAGCAACCCCATGAAATCATGTGTCCTTTCTGCATAATTGCAGATGAAACGACGTAAAAAAATTTCCTTCCCTTGCATACTCTAGAGTTTGGTTATTTCCATTGGGGCGGGTAGGGCAAGAATAGCTTCAATCTTCAAGGGATCAATACACATGCCATCTTTAGAAACAATGAATCCAAGCAGTTGGCCAGTTTCTACACAAAAAACACATTTATGGGGATTCAGACAAATATTGAAATGATGGAACCAAAGAAAAATAGCTTCAAAGGATCAACATGGATATCCTGTTGTTTGGAATGAGCAGGAAGGTCATCAAGATAAGGTTCCATAACATGTTTGATGTCATGGAAAGCATACGACATGGCATGTTGGAATATCGCACCAACGTTTTTTAAACCAAAAGTTAATTTGCAGTAGGCGAAGGTTCCCCATGGACAAATAAATGTTGTCTTATGTTGGTCGGAAGGGGGAATCTCAATATGATTATAGCTGGAGAAGCCATCCATGAATGAAAAATTAACGCTTCCGGCACAGTTGTCAATTATCTGATAGATATAGGGAGTAGGGAAATTGTCTTTTGGACAAGACCTATTCAAATCTCTGAAGTTGATACAAACCCTAATAGTGCCCTAGTTTTTGTTCATAGGGACTATGTTGGACACCCATTCAGTTAAAGGTACAGGGTAAATAAAACCAGATCTCATAAGTTTTTCAACTTCTTCCTTAATGGCTGTTGGTTTTTGTGGATGAACTTGTCGTAGTTTCTAGCGGACAGGCTTCGCATCAGGATAGGTTTTGATCTCATGAACAATGATGGAAGGATCAATACTTGGAATTTCCTCATATGTCCAAGTGAAAACATCTCGAAATTCTTTAAACAAGGTTGTATATGATATAATCTTGGAAGGTGAAGAGTTATAGCCTATGTAAATGTTCTCTAAAATGCCTAGTTTGACTGATATGTCCATGGGCATGGTTTTTGTAATATTACATAGATTTCCTTCAGACTCGACACCCCGAGTGAGGATGGGAAACTAAGGGTCCTTGCTTATATCAGATGAAACAGCTAGGACAAAGTGTTCTTCTACCATATGGCAAGGGGGGAGGAAAGAAGATCAATGATGATGGTATTTCCAGGGCATCTCGTCTAGTGACATGACTTCCATAATGGATTCATATGTAGGAAGTGTATGTGAAAGATAATCCAGAGATGGGGGGGGTTTTCAAGCCAATATGGCAAGTGATAACAATCTAGGCCACCAACAAATGGTCGTTGATGGAAGAATCACTGGTGGATTGGATATCATTATAAACTTCTTCAAAATGGGTAAGGGATGTTGATTCATCAACAATCGATTTTCCTTTGTCTATAAAAGTGTTAGAAATCATATTTATAGATGTAGTTTGTGAATCAGGAGGAGGATTGGATAATGGAAAGACTCCCATGAGCGATGAGTCTTTGATAAGGCCTACTCCTATGTCCTGGTACTATGGGGTATTCAGAAGCGGAACACTATTTGCATCATTGGTGATAGCAGCTGGTGTGATGAAATCTAACTGGTCTATAGTGACAATCCTTCCTTGGAATGGGAACTGGACGATCTGAAAAATGGTCGATGCTACAGCTTGCATAGCATAAAACCAGTTGCGACCTAGGAGTAGGTTATAGTCCAAATTAGAATCAACAACTTCGATATGAATGGAGACTGACTTTCCCCCCAGTTCAACATGGATGGAAGGTAGTAATCCATAAGGTTGAACGTCGCAACCATCAAAAGCTTTAAGGGTGGTATGTGAATGGTTGATTTCAGGAGATCCAATGGCTCTCCAACAAGATAAATACATGATTGATGTAGAGGCTCCCTCATCCAAAACAGTATGACGAATGGTCTTTCCAACAATTTTAGTGGATATCTAAAAAGCCAATTGGTGTGAGATCCGGGTTTTAAAATCATCCAGTTTGAAAGTGATGACGTTACTATTTCCAGGATCCATAGCTCCAAGTGCAATAAGCAAGTTTTTTTGTTGGGTGGGACATATTTGGAGTACTTCTAAATCCGACATAGCGCAGGGTGCTTGAGCCAAATATTCTAATATGTTGTAATATTGGGCAGCACGTGCATTAGGGTTGATAATGGACTTACGAAGAGCAACCTTTTGTGGGCAAAAAATTGCTTCTGGAATGGGTTTTTCAATGTGAAGACTGTTACTATGAGGAGGTGTGGAAGCTGAAGGTTTTTCAGGTGGAACTTCATCATATTTCTTGTCCGGAGGAGGGTCATAGCTATGTGATATTGTGTTTAAGTTAACCGTTTCACTCGACACCATTCTAACTTCATCAGTAGACGAAGATGACCCGTGCAAGGATTGATGATTTATTAATTGTTGTTGGGTGGGGAAAGGATCTTTAAGAACTACAGGGGTGGGTGAATTTTTCAAAAAATTACTAACTTCCTCGCGACGAGGACATTCCTTAGTGAGATGATCCCCCCCACAGATTAAACAAGGATATTTTACCTTTCTTTTTTTTGTGAATCAACATTTGAATTCTATGGGTTATTACCCTCTTGTTGGTTATCAGGTTTTTTCGATTTATTTTTTCCTTTTTTCTTTCCACTGGAAGATTTAGAGGATTGAACCACATTTACTTCAGCAGAAGCAACAAGAGAGGGTGCAGTTTTGGAAGGTGGACTTACTGGTGGGGCGGTTTAAATTTTGCTTCTTAGAAGATTTTGTCGTCGCTTGTGTTTGAACTAAACCAAGTATGCCATCAGTGGGTGGTTCAGTTGTGGGTCTTGATGGATCAATTATGGGACAACAAGCATGAGGAATCAAATCATACAAATTTCTTTATTGGGAATAAACCAAATCAAGGTACTGAGCACGGCTAATAGCCTACTCCTTGGTAACAACACCTCCCATGGCGACATCTCTAGAAATGGGTGAAAGTAAAGACTTTGTAAACCAATCAGCCAATAATTGATCAAGAATGGGAGCCTTAATTAACCTAAGTCTTCTTCTCCATTCATGGATATGATCAGAGATGTGGGTTGATGTGATTTGTCGAAGCAAGGTCAACAGTTATGTACCAGTTTCGTACCGGATGGGTAACTGAAAGTGCGTTAAGAAATCCATAGCTAGAGCATTAAAATCCCAAAGAGAGTGATGCAGTAGCTCTATATACCATTTTGCAGCAATGCTTATGAGACTTCTTTGTAATAGTCAAAGACGGATCGAATCATCCATCCAATAATTGGATGAACACATAGATGAAAAGTCATCACATAGTTCTTAGGATCTTCACCAGGCTTACCATCAAATTTAGGTATATCTGAAGGTAATTTGACCAGAATAGCAGGCCAAGAGGGGTCATGATGAATCGGGTCATTGATCAATCTGGACAAATCTGGAAAATCTAATGTTGCCAAAAATGGCAATTGTTGATTGGGTTGCGGGTACTGGTAGTACTGATATGGCATTTGTTGACCAGTAGGGACGTAGGCAGATTGATAAATAGGCACAAATGATTCCCCCAAGGCTTTTGGATTAGGTTGTTGGTTATTCAACGGTACTCCAGATGAAGGGTCACTCGAGAAAGGTGGACCTCCAGGGGGTGGTCCTCCAAATCCTCCGAATCCGTCGGGTTCTCCTGGTGGTGGTCCGCCAGGTCCTCCTGGTGGTGGTCCGCCAGGTCCTCCTGGTGGTGGTCCGCCAGGTCCTCCTGGTGGTGGTCCCCTAGGTCCTTTGGATCCTCTATGTCCAGCAGGTGGTGGTCCACTGGATCCACCAGATCCTCTAGGTCCACTAGGTGGTGGTCCACCAGATCCACTGGATCCTCCAAGTCCACCAGGTGGTGATCCACCGGATCCTCCAGATCCGCCTGGTGATGGTCCACTGGATCCTCCAGATCCTCCAGGTCCACTAGGTCCTCCAGGTCCTCTAGGTACACCAGGTCCTATAGGAGGTCCTCCAGGCAGTGGTCCTAGAATTAGGGACATAAGATCCTCTGTAAGATGGAAAATTGAACCAATTCAGCTGTCCCCATTGTGCAAAGGAATTTCTAGGATAGGGAACTTCAGGATAGGCTCCCCCTGGGGGCATAGGTTGATAATTTAATTGAGTCAGGGGTGTTTGATTCCTGGGATATTTATATCCCCAAGAAAGTAGAGTAACAGTAGGTTGAACCCATGAGGGCCCTCCCTAACCGAAAGGAATAAAAACCGTAGTGGAATTGGGAGGAGAGTAGTTTTTTGTTGCTGTTGGAGAGCCAGTAAGTACATTTTTCCCCATGCTATAAATATTCCCTCCACTAGGTAATGAAGTTTGAACTAGGGGTTTCCCCCCATGTGCAGAAGCTATTGGAGAGTTTGGAACAGACGAGGAACTTTAACTGGGAGAGTGTTTCTGAATCGGATTATGACCAGGAGATGAGGTGGAAACCAGATTTTGAATTGGTGATTACAGAAGTTGAGCTACATGTGGTGATGAAAGGGAACGATATCTAGGTGGGGTGGTTCTTAAATGGTTGGGGTGAGGATAAGTACTTCTCCTCTTCTTGTATTTTTTAAGTTCTTCAATTGATGCACGCTTCCTGCGTGTACGCTCGAAAGATTCTTGGAAAAATTCTTCATTTGACGGAGCATTTTGAAGTCTCATTCTCAAAGGAGAAAATATATCAGGCTCTAGTTCAGTGGTAACAATTTCATATCCAGCAATAGTCTGTCCTAGGGATGTTCTCTAGAAGGGAGAATTTGGGCCATATTATACCCCTGTAGTTTTATCAGGTGAATGATTAGCAGTCTAGTCAAATGAGCTGGGTTGACCCTCCGTTGGAAAATGAAAGGATGTGTCAACTTCAGGAGTTAGCTAGACCAAAGGGTTGTTATCAACTGAGAACTCTTCTCTAGGTTCACCAACTGGAGTGGTTTCTATACGAGCTTCAGCTGAAGCTGGTTATTCCATGGTTACCCCTTCTTGTCCTTCCACGGCCAAAGGAGAGTCAAGAGGTAAGCCCTACAACCTAAGGGATTGACGCCTCATAAGTTTCTCAGCCATGGTGGGAGGAAAAACACACAAACAAACCTCCATAGAGCTAAAGGTCGCAAGCGGTCTTAAGTGATAGGATAGGTTCAAAATAGTCAGTCTCTCACCAGGATTGTCAAAAAGGTGCAAATCGCGATATACCTCAAGGGCACGTTAGTAGTAATTTCCCTAGATGTTGTTTTCAGTGTATTTCTCCAAACAAGATGGCCAAAGGATTTTTCTCAGTTGGACAAGGAATCCTAGTGGGGTCTCCCGATATACACAAGGTAAATGGGAGCTCAAATCAGTAGTAGTGTTGTCTAATGCACAACCGTTCACAAGGGGCCTTTCGATATACAATCGAGTACGTGAAGTACCTTTCTATATACCTCAAGGGTATGTGAAAGGCCATTCGATATACCGACGGTATGTGGAAGAACCGCGCAAGTCCCGGGTTGTAGTGCAGATAAATTAACGACAACTGCTACGTTTTACGATGCCCGAACACATCACTAACCTATCACTCAACTTTCTATACAATTTTAACCTAAATCTATTGTTAATTTTATCTATATGATTAGGTGAATGTTTGTGAGGTGTTGTTTCCAATAATGCAGATTAAATCTATATGAAAAAACACTTCTTTGACTTCGATGAGATCTAATTAGGGTAAGGAAGAGACCTTTTTCTTTTCTTTCAAAAATCACACCAAAAGAATGCCACTTTCAACAATCAAAACAAGATCTTAATCAAGAGATGCAAAGAGAATTCTTCTAAACACAAATATTTTTCAAACAAGCACTCAAAAGTCTATGAAATGCAGGAAAGAAATCTGAGCCTCTAACGTGCATGAAAAATTAATTTTTGCTACAATGTCAAAAAGGCCTATTCTTCTAAATCACTCATGCAAATGAAAATAAAAATTTTGTAAGCATAAACAAGAGGAAAATAACATGATTCTTTTTGTATTTTTCTGGAAAATATGAGGCACACAAATTGGTTTTTAAAGGAAACTAACTCTAGAAAGAGGCTATAGGTTTTCTTTTCAAAGCAAAATTTTTTCGACACTTTCTTAAAAACCAAAATTGAACTATTTTCCACTTTCCTTTATAAAAACAAAGAAGATAACAGCTTTGGAACTGAGCTCAAAAAGAGAATCAGATTCACAAAAACCAGTAAACTCAGACAGCAAGAAAACAAGCAAAACATAGGAAAATTTTTAGAAAAGCAAGCAATTCAATCAAATTTTAAAAGTCACCTTTTTCAAGCAAATTAAAAAAAATTGCAAGTAGTTTTGAAACCTACCTCGACGCACTAAAGAGGTCTGCACCAGAGCATCGTAAGTCACATCGACGCTTTCTACCTTCTCCACGCTGGCACCGTCGGCACTCTATCAAGTTTGCAAGAAGGCACTTTCGATGCACTTGAGGAAAAGAAGGAAGGTTCCCTAGGAGGATTGGCGCTCTATCAACCAAAGAGAGGTGAGTCGCCCGAACAGTAGACTGAAAGGCCAAAGGTCTGCAGGAGAAACCAGAAAAATACTAAGTTGGACTGAAAAGGGTGAAAACCACTCAGAAAAAAGGCAATAATCAGAAAAGTAAGATGAATGGCTTACCTTGTTAACCGAAATGATTAAAAGGAGAGAGAATAACATTCATATATGGAATGGTTACCGAATCTTGTAGATCTGACTGGATCTGCACCAGATCTGATCGAATCCCCTGTAGATCTGACAAGATTAAGCATCCCCAGTATGGTCACTAATTTTGTTATCAGGAATTCTCAATCAGTGCAGACACTGTTTGTTCCATTGCACTGTAAGTCACAAGCACAGAACAAAAAGACACATCAACATATCCTTTCCTTAAACAATCAAATTAAATGACATGAAACACAATATACCTCAACCTTAGATCTCTTTGTCTTTTCTCCAAAAACCCTTGCGATGGTTCAATACCTACAAAACAGATCAAAATACAAACAAACAAGATGAGAGCATCATGATAAATTGACTACTTATATCAGTGATCAAGGAGTCTGATAATATCTAATTAAAATCAATACATCAAATATAGGAAAGGGGAATGTCTTTGTATTAATTATGAAAGAGATAGAAGTACAACCAAAAGCCTTGATTTCGATGGCTTCAATCTCTACAAGAACATCTACAATCCTCTATGACTATGAAGGCCTCTCCACATACAAGCTAGCTCTACTTTGCCTCTAACTCAGACTTCAATATAACAGCATAAGGGTACTTTTCTTGGCCTCCCTCACTCACATCATGAAGGCTTCATTTATAGGCCCAAAACCATGAGATTGACTTGGGGAATGGATATAATGTGATTCCTACAGGTGAGGGAAGTGAATGCCACCTTTCCCAAGCATGTAGGAACTGACTCCACGGAGGATTCTGCATGGAGGCTTCCAGAACCTTCTTTTTTCCTATATTTTGACCATCGACGCTCTTGGTAAAAAGGACATGTGCGCTGACTTAGGGTTTTATCAAAGGAAGAGGGCATCAACGCTCTTTACTCCACTATTAGAAGCACCATCGATGCTATGTGTAAAAGGAATAAAAGCACCGGCCCTCCAAGATGTGGAAAAAAGATGACCAAGATGGCTTGGGTCAGGATTTCTGGGAGGTTGAAAGGCAATGTATAATTTCCATGAAGGTTGATAGTCAATGTGGAATTTCTAGGTGCAACACTAGTATCAGCACAAAGGGATGGAGTCTCATCGTTTTTCCCTTAGGACATTTTAAGCAACATCACGATGGGTTCTTTGGTAGATCCACTCGGGTGCTTGTCTGACATACTACCCTTTAGGGAAAACAATCCTAGTCATACAGATGGATCTCCCTATGGACCAAGCAATCTTTGTTTGGATTATTAACCCTTTTGGACCAACAATCCTAATCAAACATACTAATCCCCCTAGGATCGAATAGGTCTAGTCTATATTACTAGCCCTTTCAGTCCAAACAAGCCTATTCAAACATACCCTACCCTAGGCTGAGCTACCACACCACTGCAACATAAAACCTACCACAACTTCTTCACTCCCTCTTTCGAGGGAGGCCATTTCAGACTACACCAAGCTTGTCTCGAAAGTATTCAAAATTTACACAAGATAGAGGATTAGTCAACACATATGCCAATTGTTCCTATGTAGGAGCATACTTGAGCTTTACATATCCCGTTTCCACTATATCCCAAATGTAATGATACCTAATTTCAATATGTTTCGACTTATCATGAAACATCGGGTTTTCTATCATCTTAATACAACTCTGATTATGGAAATGGATATCAGTCACATCTATCTCTGCATAAAATAATCCTGCCAACATCTTGTGAATCAATACTGCTTCGCTACAATCTAAACATGTTGCAATATATTCAGCCTTTGCTAAGCTAATCCCATGAGATCACACCTAATCCCATACTAAAACAACATCATGAAGTAATTTTTATGTATTTGGTAGTTCCTACCCAATCTGAATCTATAAATCCATGTAACCTGATGTCACCATTTGATGAATATCTGAGACTATAATCCAATGTACCCTTTAGGTACCTCATCACATGTTTTGCTTCCACTAGGTGAACATGTCTTTATTTCACCATATACTGACTTAAGGTGTTTACAACAAAACATATATCTGGCCTCATATTGACCAAGTACATTAGTGAACCAATAATATGTCTGTATAAGGTAACATCCACTATCTCCAAAGAATAGGCATTCAAATTCTTCTAGTTTTTTGTCATCGGAGTAGTCATAGCCTTACAATCCATCATCCCAAATCTCTTTAGGATTTCAACTGCATATTTTCCTTGGTTTAGGAAAATCTTGTCTGGATATTTCCATACTTCAAGACCTAGAAAATAGTGCATATTTCCAAGGTATTTCATCTCAAACTCTGCAACAAGCTTTTCCTTACATTCATTGATGGGATTGTCTTCACCTATAAAAAATAGATCATCCACATATAGTAGTAATACCATCAGCCCATCATCTTAAACTTATAGTAAAGGTTGGAACCCGGTTTACTCTTTATAAAGCCCAAACTCATTAGGAAGCCATCAATTCTTCCATACCATGCTTTGTGTGCTTGCTTCAATCCATACAATTCCTTCTTTAGTCTGCATACATGAGTCTTCTGATCATCTGTCTAAAAACATCATGGTTTTTCAATGTATACTTATTCTTCTATCACTCCACTCAGGAAGGTTGTCTTTACATCCATCTGATGTAACTTCCACTTCTTCTTGGATGTTGAGGCAAGGATGGTTCTCATTGAGGTGTACCATGCAACTGGTGCAAAGGTCTCCTCATAGTCGATTCCTTCCTTCTGAGAGAATTTGCAAGCTACAAATCTTTCCTTGTACTTCTCTATATTGTTTTCTACTAAATAATTTTTTTTGTAGATCCATTTCGAGGATGCTACTGACTTGTTCTTGGGTCTTGGTACTACTTCCCATGAATAATTATTTATAATGGACTATATTCCTCGACCATGGCATATACCCATTCCTTCTACTTTGTTGATTCTTAAGAGCATATAGGTTATTTGTCAACGAGATGGCACATCAAATCCATATAACTGGGGTATGGATTTGGCTTCTTACTTTCTTTAGTGGTTCTTTCTAGGACACCATATTTTTTCTCTTCTTCAATTATTCATGTTCCCAAGTGTTCCTTCTTTTGCATGATATCATCTCACTAGGAAACTCCTCAGATATTTGAGGTTCTATCATGATATGATCCTCAGGTAACTATTATTCCTCATCATTTCTTATTGTTTTGGAAATTTCTGTAGATATAGGAGCTTCATGCTCCTCTTCATCTTCCTGATTATTCATTAATTTTCTAAAGGTTGTATCTTCATCAAATGTGACATATCTGCTGAGATTAATTTGATGGTTTCCTGGGATATAGATTCAATCTGACTTTGATTGCTCACTATATCCTACAAACAACCCCTTCTTTCCTGATGGGTCCAACTTTGATCTCTTCTCCTTGGGAATGTGTATGTATTCCAGACAACAAAACATCTTCATATGATTGGCTTCGGGCTTTTCTCCAGTAAACATCTCTAATGGAGTCTTATTTTCAAGAGAACTATGAAATTCTCTATTGTGTACATACACTGTTGTTCTAGTTGCTTCTACCCACAGGTACATAGCTAGAACTGTATCATGGATCATGGCTTTTACAACTTCCATTGTAGATCTACAATTCCTTTCCACCAAACCATTTTTTGTGGATTATAGGGAATGGTGAGATCCCTCTTAATTCCAACTTCTTTGCAATATTCATTGAATTCACCTAATGTGAACTCACCTCCATTATCCAATCTTAAGGTCTTGATCCTATTTTCAGAGAGGTTTTCTACAAGAGCCTTAAACTTCTTGAACTTTTCAAATACTTCATATTTCTTCTTCAAGAAATAGCTCCAAGTTTTGCTGGAGTAGTCATCAATAAAGGAAGCATAGTAAGCATACCCTCTTAGTGAAGTAGTTTGCATTGGTTTGCATACATCTGAGTGAACAATGTCTAAGATCCCTTTCACTTTACTATTTCTGCTTGGAAAAGGGTTATTAGGGTTATTTCCTTTTGTCCACATGAGGAATCCACCATCTACGAAAGAAACTCTGAAACCTTTCTTATATAAAACCGAGATAGAAATGATATTTTTCTTTATCCCTGGGACATATAAAACATCCTTCATCTTCATGGAATTTCCAAATTCCAACCTATAAGAGGCTTCTCCAATCCCTTTGATGGGAGATTGATAATCATTTCCAAGCATTACTTTATGTGGGGAATCCTTCTATTCAAGACAAGAGAGTGAATCCTTGTAACCTATGATGTGCTTGGAGGCACCACTATCTACTAGCCAAGTATAACTACCAAGTGAAACTGAACCTGTGAGTGTTGAAATAAAAACTTATTCTTCACATGAATATTCATATTCTTTAGTTATATCCTCATCTTCTTGATCATCATCTTTAGCTGCATGGACTTGGAATATTTTGTTCCTCTTCTTGATTTGTTCTACTTTCAAGGGACAGTTTATGGAGATGTGTCCCATCTTTTGGCAAGTGAAGCATTCATAATTTGAGAAGTATTTATTGATCTTCTTATTCTTGTGAGGCCCTTGAGTTTTTTTGAGAGGATGATCATAACTCTTCCTCTTGTTATTGCATTTGGTATGGGCTTCCAAAGATTGATCTTCATTTTCATTCAGCTTCTCTTCTCTAACTGTTATCCTTTCTTCTTCCTGAACACATTCTTCCCATAACTTTCAGGACTTGTTCAATTTTCTTTTGGAACATATTCCTCGAATGAAAGATTCCCAATCTCTTGGGAGACCATTCAAGGTGGTCATTACAACTTATGCTTCTTCTATAATGTCACCAATAGCTTCCAGTTGCTCCTTGATTTGGGATACTCTTGTAAAGTATTATTGCATGGTCTTTGAATTCTGAACCTTCACACTTTTGAGTTGATTTCTCAAGCTCATCTTCCTATTGATATTTTTTCCTTCAAATAGGCTGGATAGGGCATCAAACATTTCCTTTGGTGTCCCCCCTAAAGAGACTTGAGGGATCAATTGATATTTGATGGATTCAACTATGATCCCCATATCCTATATCATTTCCTTTTTGTGTTTGGCATTGCTTCATCTCCTTCTGTTTATACAGCTTCCTCCTTTATGAAGCATTCTAGATAATTCTCTTATAGGATGAGAATGATCCTATACTTCCATGCTATGAATTTCTAAGCACCTCAAAATTATCATCTATCTTGGTATTGTTTTTCATTATTAACGGAATGAGAACCTCAAATGGAAATATAAAAAACAATACTTACTTGGGGAAAATTGCTCCTGGATGACCTTCATCTTCAGAGGAGTCATCATAATAGTAAGACATGGCTGCATTTTTTTATTCAATGGATGGTATTAATGCACAAGTGCAAGGACCATGCTCAGACACCATAGAATTTCCCTACTTTTAATTTTGGAGAAAAGTGCAATTCAGAAAAAATATGGGCTTAACTTGTCAAGACTGTAGGGGGTTCCAACTGACTCCAAATGGTATCGAATTTTAAATGTAAGGGTATGGTGAGTCTTATGAAATCCAAAAATATTCTACGGACACTTTATATCAAACTTTAGGCCTCTTCATCTTGTTTTTTGGCTAAGGAGAAACCATGTAATTTTACTAGGAAATTGTGTTCAAATCCCCCCAAGGGTGAAGGCCAAACTAGCTCGCCAACTCAAGTACGACCCTCCCAAATTTCACAAAAAAGCATGGGAATGAATATCAAACATCAATGGCTTTCCTTAATTGTGTTTATGAAGTTCTGCAAATAGATTAGGATTTGGAACATTTGTAGGGTAACTTTCATGGAAATTGCATTACTAGCTCAACTTTGGCACATGAAAAGTAGAATATATGGTTCTGAGAGTAATATGAAACATGGTGGTAATATATATAATAAAAATTTCTTCCCCAATAGCATAAAACTCAGAGTAAAACACTCATACAAATATGATACAAGACTCCTTCAAGATTGAAGCCAAAGTCATGGAAACTGGTGATTCAATGGCAAGGGAATGCAAGATTTTCACACATGAGTTTCTTGGATTTCGAGCCAAATAGAATATGGAATGAAATTATAGATTAATACATCATATATTTATGTCACAACATCATCAAACTTAGAGAATATCCCTCATACAAATCTGGTATAAAACTACTTAAGGATTGAAGCCAAAATCCATGAAAACTAGTGATACATGACAATGGCATGAGAATGCAATCTTTTCACTCAAGAATTTATTGGATTTCGATATGAATAGAATATGGGAATGAAAGTAAATATAATTAAATAATATATGGCTTCTCCAACATCATAAAACTCATATAAATTTCCTAATAAAAATCTGGTATAAATCTACTTCAGTATTGAAGCCAAATCCATGAAAACTAGTTATTCAAGAGCATGGGGAATGCAAGCCTTTTATACATGTATTTCTGATATTTCAAATTACAGAGAATATGGAGATGATATTACAGATACATACATAATATAGCCAATCTTGGGCATCAAATATCATCAACAAAGTGCAAGAACCACTCCAACAAGTGTGCCATCAAAATGAGAGTGTGGGGGAATGGAGAGGAAGGAATGAGAGAATAGGGAGATAGATGAGAATGTGACTGTATGGAACTTAAAACTACAAATAAAACACCTTAATTATTCTTTGATGAGAGGCTTGAATGGCCTCTGCATAAACCAACTTGGAAAGGAATCCAACTCCCTTGAAATTGGCTCACAAGCAGGGAGAGTGAACACTCACCGTGCAATGGACAAGAAAAAGCTCTCCAAAATGCCAAAGGCCAATTAACAAATGATAAAAACATATTCTAATTCCTAATGAAATACTTTTATTAACTTCATGATGCCTCCTAAGGTCGAATTTACCTCCATGGGATTCCTCCAACTCATCTTAGTGGTTTAGTAACTCTCATGACACTTGTCTTCCTCTTCATGCTCCAATTCTTTCCCCAATTCGAATGGCTGCCTCTAACTCCAAAATTATACCTCTTTGTGGATATTTTTAGCCATGTCATGTCATATTTATCATATTTTTACAATCATATCTGAATTTTTCATACTTGTCATAGAATCTTTCATCATTTGTTGTCATAGAGTGCATGGAATCTCCTTCAAAGTGGTATGGCTTGTCTTCTAGTCTCTTCCTATTCCATGGGAGTTACTCTTCTTTACCTATTTTGATTCCTTGGCTCATTATATGATATTTGACACCACATCACCCTCTAATAATTTACATTACCCATGTGTTTGAATTTGGATGAAGATCATGCCAAGTGTGTGGCGAATCTAATCATCCAAAGGCTCCACAAGATTCCAAGTGTCTTCATGAAGCCATGACGCCTTATTTTCTTAAAATTTATCATTTATGTTATCCATTTAAATGTGAATATGGTAAAATAAAGTCATTTTGGGTCCCATAGCCCCTTATTACAAAATGTGTGTCTCCTTCTCAACCTAGGGAACTAGTAAGTTGGTGGAACATTATTTGCAAGTAGTCTTATTTGGAAATTATTTAATTGGGGACATGAAACTAAAGAAGTGGATCTAGTTCTATGTTTTTAGATGCACTGGAACTTATGATATTTGATTATTTAAATGATTCTTGAAGATGCTCATTGAAATTCTAGAAATTTTGGATTGTTGTAGATAAGGCTGAAACCGATTCTCGATTATTGCCTTCAAATAAGAAATTTAAGCTTGATTCCATTTTTTTCCAAAAGTACAAATACCCTTTTTCCTACTAATTCAATTCCTACAAAATCTGGATCTTCCTCTTCGAAATATGGATTTGCTTGTAGATAATCCTGCACTCATTTTGATTGTATCACATCATCTACAAAATGTTGTCAAAATGATGAAATTTGATATATTATTATTTTGAAATCAATTCTCCTTGCAAAGCTCAATGCACCGACATTATGAAACTTCATGTTGTTAATACAAAAATAAATATAGTAAAATACATTTCCTTTTCAAACAAAATCCCATGGCCAACTCTAGGAGCAACTATTATTTAAGGAAAAAATAATTCAGAGGTTCAATAATGTTATTAGCCAAACCTTGGCCACCGCCATTATGTTTATGATACGCAATAGTTTTTACACCCTTTTTATTGAAGTTCCACTTATATACTTCATGTCTTCATGTTTTTCAAAAGTATTATTAATACAATCCTAGATCCATTATTAAAATTTGCATGTTGATCCATTGGCATCTTACTACATCCAATATCTAAGAAATATGATTTCTTATTTGGAAATTGCATCTAAAGCAAGCCTTAAACCGCCTTATCTTCAATTTCAAAACCGTAAGTTTACTTTGAACTCAACCTGTTCATTATGGTGTCACTATTTGGTCCTTTGTAGTTTTAAATGTATTTAATTGATTATGATATGAAATCATTCAAAAATTTGATCCTTTACTTGATACAATTGCAAATGCATTGGATACTCAGACCAAGAACTCATCAATATGAGATGTCAAAATTCATTAGGTTTTTTTTTCTCAGAAGAAAAAATCTAATCTTTGATATTCATTGAGAATCAAAGGAAATGGTTACATATCATAGAATAACAAGGTATTCAGTCTCAATGCTGATCCATCCACAAACCTATACCAAAACCATCAATGTTATCGAGTCTAGAGATCACAAACTTCAAGTATTCTGGGTTTCTTTCCCAGTAGCTTTTCACTAGGGACATCATGCATGTCAAAAGAGAGCACAAGATGAGCCCAGGAAGCTTATCCCAAAAGGCACTTGGGGGATGACTAAATCAAGATAGACAGAACTTCCAAAATCATAGAGATGTGCCAAGATGCAATCACAAAGGAGATAGAGCTCCATCACTTATATCTACAAGAGATGAAATTCACCTCCCCCAATTATGTCATCTTCATAAGATTCTATGAAGGAAAAGAGGCCAGAGGCCATAAAGAGTGCCTCCTTGGATAAGCAATCTGCACTCATGTTGTGCTCTCTATAGACATGCTGAAAGTCCAGCATGTGGAAAGAGTATTTTATCCTTGAGATATTTTCACACCAGTAACCCAGATACAAAGATGACATAGTAGCCTTGTTGTTTTCCCAATTGATCACGACAGAAGAGTCCCCATAAATGTGGAGAGAGGGGAGACCAATAGCCTCAGCAAAATAAAGAAGGATCCAGAGAGCCAGTAGCTCTGCTCTTTTATTTGTGTTGTGTCCATAGCCCAATTTTAAACTGAAGGAGTGATAAGAACTGATTTCTGAAGTATGCAAACTCCTCCATTCGATCATGTTGTAGCCCCATCAAAGAAGCCATAGGGGTACTTAAGTACTGGTTCAGTTCCCACCACCATTACTTTCTTTGATTTTCCGTATGGGGGGTAATCATGCAAGAGTGAAAAAATATGATTACAGGTGGAGGTGGGCACAATGGTCCTGCCCTAAAATATGGTAAGGTTTTAAGTGATCCAGATGCTCCAGATAACAAAATGAGTGCACTCCATATCAAGAAGGAACCAATCTTCTAACATATCTAGGAGGGAGAGGTTGGACCACATGATCACCAAGTTGAATCTACTACAGAAACTGTCTATGATGTTCTGAGCAAAAGGACATCCAATGAACAAGTGACTTACATTTTCCTCATCACCTTGGCATAAGCAGCAGCAGCTGGGACCATTCCGACCTTTTTTCTTTAAGTTGTCCCAAGTTGAAATGTGGTTCTCTATATCAAGAGAGAGAAATAATTTGATCTTAATAGGGATAGTATAGGCCCATATTTGAGAGATGTCTTTTTTTGGGTTGATTGTAAAGAAGAAGAAGAAATCAAATCATAAGCTAGGTTGGCTGTGACCTTCCCATTTTTTTTATTGTGTGTCCACAGTAGAAAATGATTCTGCTCACTTAACCTTATTCCACCATGGGAAAGTCCATTAATGTAGTTGTTCCATAGGCTTCCTTCCATCTTCCTCCAAGGACCAGATACTCTACTGACAACCAGTAGGACTGCATACTTAATCCACCACCTAGGTTTCAGGCATGTTGAAGTAATTGCAATCCACAGTCCAACAAATAATCTCTGAGATCTTCAGAAATAAGAAAGCAAGAGTTCAATACAACAATTGGGTTTACACCCATTTTAATGCACTTTCCATCCCACCTTTCTACTGAGCCATGAGAGAGTTCTCAAAAAACAATTCCGGAAGAAAGGCATACCTCTGACCGAGAAACTTCTTTTATGCAGCCAAACATCTACAGTAAGGTCTTTGAGGTACTTTATTCTTATGATTTGTTTCCAGATGCCTGTACCATTTAGAGCCATCCAGAGGCTCTTCAATATTAATGAAGTGTTGAACCAGTCCAAGTTCTTTATGTCCCAACCCCCAAACTCTAGAGGCTTGGATACAGACAACCATTCTGCTAGATGGAGTTGATGTTTGTCCCCAGTGCTTCCCCAAAGGAAGGATAAAATATATTGACGAGGTCTGTTAAGGATGGTTTTAGGTACATGATCCAATGCAAACCAGTATACAGGTAAAGCAATGAGGACCGCTCTGATGAGAACCAATTTTCCACCCAAGGAGAGGAGTCGGTAAGACCAATGACTGATTCTCTTCTCAAAGTTTTTTAATATCCATCTCCAATCATTGGTACCATAGCTCAAGGGCTTGAGGTAGTAACCACGTTACTTGAATCCAACATGTATGGGATCCATTTTGTAGGGCAAAAGGGTTGAGATTCTATCTAATACCTCCTCGTCCACTTCATTAAATAGAAAGGAGAATTTTTCCACACTGATGCACATTCCATAGGCTGAGTAGAAAATATCTAATATAACATCAAAGTCCTACCATTCTTTGAAGATTCCCAATCCCATAAAGTACCACATCATCCATAAAAATCAAGTGGATTAGGGCTAGAGAGGAGGAGATATTTTTCCTTTAACCATCCCTTTCTTTTGAGCATCCTTTATAAGAAAACTGAGCCCTTCTATGATAAGAATAAAGATTAGAGGGGAGAGTGGGCACCCCTACCTGATGCCACAAGAAGTTATAAAAAAACTAGGAGTTCCATTAACCAACACATAGAAATTTGAAGATGGTATGCACCCCATGATCCAATTCACCCCCACCAAAGGTATGCCAATTTGCAGAAGAAAGAGCCTAAAGAAGGTCTAGTTGACACGGTCAAAGGCTTTAACCAGGTCCAGTTTTAGTACCATTGCACTATTTTTTTTTGTTTTTATAGTGTGTAGTGCTTCCTAGGTGATGCCCACTGGTTCAATACCATCCCTTTAAGACTTTTGAGTTTCAAGACAAGACGATACATGTCATTTTAAGCCTGTGAGGGAAGTTTAGAGTTCCAACTATCTTCAACCATCTTAGAGAAACCTTCTTCCAAGAGCCAAGATCAATTAAATTTAAAGGGATAGGTATGTGTAGAGGAAATGGAGTTCCATTCCAAGCACAATGAATAGTGATCAAACACTTCGGAGGGAAGGGCCCACACTCTATGCCTCATTAGGTGAGGAATGAGAGAAGTCGATGCCAAAAATCGGTCCACCTCTTGCTGATACCCTCATCACCTACCCTTCCATTCCTCCAAGTAGGGACAACACAAGTTGGAGCCATGACAATCAAGTTGGAGTCTTTTAAAAGTTGAGAGAAGTATGGTTCCAAAGGATCTAAATGAGATTTTTTTCCCCAAATCTCTGCATTATTAAGGGTGAAGTTTAAGTCACCGGCCAATATCAAATTTGGTAGGTCAAAAATACCTCTAGCCGCCACATTATCCCAAAAAGAGACTATGTTTAGATAGGGCCCATAATAGTTTAGAATAGATAATTTAGAAGACGAGCCCTAAAACTTGGCGTTCACTAGGATACCAGCATAGGTCTCATAGGATTTATAATGGACTAAAAGAGGGTTCCAACCAGTTAGGAGACCTCCTAAGAGGCCAGCAAAGTCCAGTGCATAGAATTCCCACCCAACCAGGAGTTTGGAGAAAGCAAGAAGCACATGAAAATGGTCGAACATGGTTTCTTGAAGAAGAATCATGTCCGGAGAGATAGATAGGAAAAGAGATTGGAGGATTTTTTATTTGGAAAACCCCCCGAATCCTTGCATGTTTAGAGAGAGAATCTTCATAGGGGACCTCGACCGATGGGTGACGTTGCTCTAAGAACCCGGAGGGAGGAGATGGAAGGCATCAGAGTCCTCTACAGGAAAGGATAGGACTGCCTCAAGGTTTGGGTTAACCGGTGGAGCCACCAAAGTGGGGACACTAATCAAAAGGGGATCATGTGCAACACAATTTTCAACATCCTAAATAAAAAGGAGCTCTCCTTTTGTTATATCTTCATAATTGGTGGGAGAGTGAGAATTGTACATGCCTTCAGGAGGGAATGAAGAGTAAGTCACCGCTGGAGGTGGGCTTGGTGATGATGATCTATCTGGAGGTGAAGAAAAACCAGTAGTGACTAAAGGGTAGGCACCTTGAATGAGTACAGGGCAGGAACGACGGAGGTGCCCAGCCTCATGATAGCAGCTACACTGGAATGGGATATTCAATTAGTCCAACCTTTGACATATAGGAGTTTCATTGCACATGATCTCAATTTTTGCTGACTTCCCATTTGAAATGTCCATCTCAACTAGAAATTTTGCCATCCTCTTATCGAAAATGAGTTGGAAGTCATCCTCCACAGCCACAAAGCGCCCCAATGAGTTAGCAAGTCCCTCAAGGAAGTATTTTATCTATAAAGGAAAAGGCGGTGTAGGTAGGAGCACCCAGAGGTGTCGCTTAACCACTCTCTCCCGAAGAGGGTTGAAATTCGAGTGCCACCTGCTAAGCACAAGAGAGCCCTTGTTAATGGTCTAGAGGGTATTAAGGATAAGAGTCGCATCCTTGTATTCCAAGAAGACAAAGACCAACCAATGATTTTCCAATAGGATAATGGTTGTCACATAAGTCAAAAGTGGTTTATAGTGTGCATGGCCCATTGCACCCACTCCTTCTTCCCCATACTACAGTATTCAATCCTACCCACCAAGGCTCTGCAACAAAGAGCCTCCACCTTGTCCATGTAAATGTCACACCCCAGCACGTAACTATGCTTGGTCTTGAGCGCTTTTACTGCTTTAACATTCCTTCGCGCACGAGCCGAAGAGAGACCTTCATTTTGAAGTGCACATGTAGCGACACCCGCAAACCTGGGCGCATCAAGTTGTTGGGAATCCATAATCCAAGAACTGGCTATAGTCTACCAAGGAGGAAGGAAGGGTTCAAAATTGCCAGAGGATGGGTGTCCCCAGGTACACAGGGCACACCACCCTGGCACAAAAAAACAAGGAGAGGTAACTGAAAAGAAACACGAAGACCAAACCCTACTCCCTACTGGACAAGAAAAAAAACGGGGCTCTCATAAGTCGAGCAGGCTAAGAACCAAGAGATAAAAAACCGGCAAGCCAAGAGGAAAAGTTGAATAGAGAAAATACAACCCTCGTTGCCGACCAACCGAAACAAAAAGCAGTTAACCCCGTGGTAATCAAGCACCACGAGAAACAAGAGAAGGGATCAGTGAATCCGGCATCAAGCCCTGCCCAGCAGTGGATACACCACGTCAGCGTCGCGGTTTTGGGGAAAGGAGAAATCAAAGGAAACAACCAAAAACCAAAAATAAACCGAGAAATGAAAAAAGAAAACTAAAGACGTAACTAGAAATCTAAAGGAGAAAACCAAGCTAGGGTTAAGTCTGTAAAACCCCATTAAGGGATACAACAGCCATAACCCTGCAGCAGTTACCATGTCACTCTGAGGTGACTGCTTTCGGGACCCGCCCAAAATGGTTGAAGGTAAAAACCCTCCAACAGTCAACAGGCAGTGACATTTGCAGCAGCAAAAAATACGGAGCAGCTTAACAAAGTTGAAAAGGTAGAAAAAACCCTTCGACAGTCAACGAGCAATGACAGTTGCAGCAGCAAAAAATACGGAGCAGCTTAACCAAGGAGAAAATGTAGTAGGACCGAGAAAACTGACATAATCACGAGAGCAGCAGCAATAAAAAACAAACTTAGCAAGAAAAACACATACAAAGAAACGCATTCCCACTTTTTTAATAAAACATGGTTGGCACTAAGCCCCCTGCGAAGGGGGCGGACTGCATGTATGAAAAGGAAAAAAACACAAGGGATAAAAGACAGAATGCCCCCTACAACAGGGCAGAAAAAGCCAGTCCCATAGACATACCCAAAAATATAGCATTCACAATCGTCTAGACAAGTTCCAGCTCAAGCAACGCTCCGCATTCGCCGGAAAGGCACCTCCATAGCTCATGTGTATGTAAAGACTGGCATAAAATATAGTGCTTAAACCTTGGCATTTGAACACATGGTTGGAGGTGACTCGTAAAAGCGGCTTTGAATAAGACATAGTTTGAAATAAAGAAGACGAATCTATAGACATACCTCTATAAGTAAATCCACTTAGGATAAGGCATAAACTCAATAATAAAGTGTATAATATAATGATGCTAGATTATGAAAGACATATAGTATGTTTGCATTTTATTATTTTTTTGGGAAAATTAATAAAAACTATTATTTGAATTATGTCCCTTTAAATATAAAAAGGCCCAATTCAAATAATAATCATTATTATTAAATTATGCTACTAGGCATAAATTCAATAATAAAGTGTATAATACAATGATGCTAGATTATGAAAGACATAGTATGTTTGCACTTTATTATGGTTTGGGGAAATTAATAAAGATTATTATTTGAATTTATGTCCTTTTAAATTTAAAAAGGCCTAATTCAACTAATAATCATTATTATTAAATTTCAAAATATGGCTCTAGTGGAGGAGGTGTAGTCCTTCATTTCTTCGAGCAACACTATTTTCACATTCAATTGGGACTGGGACATGGTACTAACAATTATGTGGAGCTTCTCACATTAAAGCTCTTTTTCACTTTTGCAAGAGAAAGAAATTGCACCTATATACAAATCTTTGGTGACTCAATGTTGGTCATAAACTGGGTCAACAAAATCCAAATTTGTCACAATTCATTTCTTAACAATTTGCTTGAAGACACTCGGCATACTCTCGGGTTTTTTTATTCCTTCCAGTGTCAACATGTCTACATGGAACGCAACACTACAACAGACAAGCTCTCAAAAGAAGGCCTAACTCTACCTTTTGTTCAATGGAAGATCATGGAATACACAAATGGTACTTTCCAGGCCTTCTACCACAGGCCCTTTGTTGAGAGGTCCCTGCTCAGCTAAAAGAGAAGTTTTATCCTACATACTTTTGGGGAGCTTCAATCTACTGTCGGTTTCTCTTTTTGACAGATACACAAACAAGATTAGGTTTCCAACCTTAAGCGGGAAAGCAGCCTCAAAAGGAAAAAGATGGTAGTTTTTCCACGATATGGACAGACATACAAACAACATTTACTTGGAAAGAGCACGAAAGTCTCTTTGTTTTTTTTTGTAAAAACTCCAAAATGAACAGATATGCAAACAGGACTTATTCGGAAAGAGCTTGAAAAAGCACTTCTGCACTGTGTAATTTGGTTATTGAAATAATTAAATGACGCTTTTTGCTTTGGAACAAAAATCATTATTATTAAATTATTCTATTAGAAAAATGTCTAATTCAAATAATAATCATTATTATTACATTATGCTATTTGACTTAGGATTGGAACGAAATCAAAAAAATTACTCAATATAAAGCTTTATAAATATAAAAATTATTTTAAAATAATATATTTTATATTTGTTTATATATAAAATCATTGGACTCTTTAGTAAATTTATTGAGGAATTATAACATTTCCAAATGCAATTAAGGAAAATAAAATTAGAGATACACATTACAAACCGACCAGGATAGAGGTTTTGAGGTGATGTAAAGTTGACCAGGTTGATTGGGACACTTATGGCTTTTTCGGCAGTGAAAATCGGGGTCCCTCTTTACATACGCGCTGCCGAAAATAAAATAAAAATTGATAGAACAGGTTTTGGTACCAACATATGGGATTTTGGCTTTTTTGAAAACAAATGGTTTATTTGTTATCTATGGATGTAATGTGAATCAAAATTGTAATCAAAAGATGCATGTACTAATTATATTGTATTATTATCTCTTCTAAATAAGAGAATGGGTTATTTTGTGATGTACTCCAAAAAGGTTTGAAAAGACATGTTTGATAGTGAAAAGTGTTGTTTTAAATCCTTTTTATGTTTTGAGAAAGATAAGAGATTATGAAATATTAATCCATATAGGTTCTTATAAATTTTGTCATCTCATAATAAATCAACTAAATATGTTCTGCAATTTTATTAATTGCTCTTGGATACACGATTTTGTTACTATGTTAATTTGTATTTTTAATATACATACCATAATTTTTTCAACAAACCTATGAACTTCATATGTAGCTTTGTTTGTAAATAATGATGAAACACAAGCCTATGTGTATGAATTTTAAATGTTTCTAAGAAAGGAGCCTATATATCATCAATATTTTGAATGTGATAATAATTATCAAACACATGCTTAATGTTGTAATTTGTAATTGAAATTAATTTGCAATTTGTAGTTGTACTAATTGTAAGTGTAATAATAACTTGTAATTGTAATTAATTAATTAGGCTAATGTTGATACATATTGTTTTACAATTTTATTGATTTCTTTTGGATACATAATTTTGTTATGATGTTAATTTGCACTTTTAATGTCTATACCATAATATTTTCAACAAATCCATGAACTTTGTGTGTGTGTGTGTGTGTGTCTGTGTGTGTGTGTGTGTGTGTGTGTGTGTGTAAATAATGACTAAACACAAGCCTATATGTATGAATTTTAAATGTTTCTAAGAAAGGAGCATATATGTCATCAATATTTAGTATATGGTAATAATGATCAAACACATGACTAATGTAGCAAACATATTTCATCAATATGTTTTTTATGATAATAACGATCGAACACATGTCTATCTAACATAAAGTACATCAATCACAAAGAACATATACATCTAAATAAACACAAGCATTATCTAACAACATCATGTAACATACACATCAAACATCACAAAGTCCACAATAATCTAAATGTTATCTAACTGCATCGTCTAACATATACATCTAACACATATAAATGTCTTCTAGCATACAAATCTAATAATCACATCTAACAAAACACAATCATTATCTAATCATCATCACACATCTAACAATCACATATAGCAAACATGTCTAACATGCCCTAACAGTATACACATCAACATCAACATATAAATAAAGTACATCATGAACATGAACATCGAAAATGCACCATATATACATACATGAGAAAAATATCAAACTCATGATACATGATGTCAAATAAACATATCAAATAAAATAACTATTAGGACATATCATCTCCAAATCTAGAACCAAAGGCATCGGTACCTCCACCAGCAAAGTGTGAGGCATCGGTACCTCTGCTAGGAAGAACTGCAAACCGAAGCAACACAATAATCTTTGTATCAAAATATCTACAAATCTGACTTGATTCCTAGAACCTATCTAGAATAATAGAACCTTGGACTATAGCAGAAGACGATGGATAGTCATCTAGTCATCGAGGAGGTGAACCCTAACCTATAGCAGAAGAGGATGGATGGTCATCTAGTCATCATAAAGGTGGTTGGGAGTCAGCTTTCTGTGTCGGAAAGGCCTCAACCGATGTAGTGTGACTAGATGAAGTGCGGTGATTGGATGAAGCATGATCAAGCGAAGTGTCACCAAACTAAGTGTGGCAATCCATCAACTCTATGATCATCCTTGTAGATCCAATGATATGATGCATAAGGAGCCTCATATTGTGAGGAAGGTCCGTCCATATTGTTGCAGGGTCGAAGTCTCACATGATGTCACAGACTAGCACAAGGTGGACTCCCAGTCCAATCATCATCTCACACAATATGTCAGTCAAATCCAATCTATACTGTAATTCCCTTGGTTGAGAGCCCCTGAATTATCATGTGTATGATGTAAATGTTGGTAAGCATATGCATGTATGACTGAACAATGTAATTTTGACTTTATTAATAGAAATAGAAATCATGTGTTTCAATGGTGGCAGAACGTTGAAGAGATGGGGGACATGTGAATTCACCCAGGGAGAAGTAAGGGGGTTGTAGAGTGGCCTAGAGGGAAACTAGGCTAAGACCCTTTTATATTATTAGAGTTTTAAACTATCTTAATACATAGTCAAGTATTAATCCCATTCATTTAAGTTAAATATTGTTTTGAATCATGATTATGATTTAAGTGGGATTAGGGGGATATAATATATGTTTTTACTTCGAAATAAAAATAGAAATATTAAAAAAAAATTGGCTCATGAGAGAACCCGCGTGGTTCCATATTTCCATGCATTAAATTAGTGCATGCAAAAGGAAATTCATTCCTTCATCTTGGGGGAATCCATGCATATGGGGGTCTGAGCAAATAGAGGAGGAAATGGGGGAACAAGTTTGTGTTGAAGTGAACCTTAGACCTGTGTACCAATTTTGCACTGTAATGGCCAAAATTGTTTTCCTAAACCATTCTTGAACTGTAATTGGTTGTCGGTTTATGGTCAAGGAAATGGTAAATTGTACACGAATTACTATGGTGGAATTGAATAGTAGTGATTGGTTTTCACTATGGTGTTGTTGGAAAGAAACCCGAATGGTAAGTGTATCAATTGGCATGGATTTGGATGTAGCCTGAATCTTTCTTGGATGTTTGTAAACTTGTGCTAGATTCCTTTGGATTGTGAGGAATATTGAACGATAAATCATGTTGTAGAATGAAATTCAGGTAATGAGATGTCTGCCTATTGAATGTATGAGTCTTAGCTTGGGGGTGGTGTTTTGCTGAGAGATTAATGAGCAAAATTTCCTAAGGTTGGGTGGATCGTACCTCACACACCACCAGTTTTCCAATTCAAATATTTTTCCAGCTAAGTATTAAATTCCTGGAAATGGTGTTTTAATTTCTGAGATATTATTTAATTGTTCACTAGTAAAAGTTTACATGATTTCCTTGTTTAATTTTCTGAGTTTGGATACAAGGAATCAATTCATGTTTTGCTTGGTTAAATTCATGTGCATGCACAAAGTGCAAGTTTAACTCTACAATAATGCTTGGAAATTTCATGAATGTTAATTTTTTTAATGAAGTCGAACTCTGGGAAATGATTTCCTGTAATAATGGTTAATTTTTGGGTTCATAATAGAATTGTTTATTCAATTTATGTTAAAGAGTACAATACTTGGAAAATTATATGAGTGGATAAATAAGTTGCAATCCCATTCATTTTTATTATTTTTTCTTTAACTTAGATTATTATTTGCAAATAATTAATTTTTATTGCAAATGCCTGTGGTAATTACTAGTTTACTGCGTGGTTCAATCAAAAGGTTTGTGAAAATATGTTGAAGAGTTTAACTCTTTATTTTCAAATAGTTGGAAGAAAAATAGTTCCTAAAGTATTGAATGAAAATAGTTAGAAGGAAATAATTCCTAAAGTAAGGAATGAAATGTTCCAATTAATTATTCAAATAAGTTCTTACTGTGTAGTAAATGATTATGACTTAATTTTGCTTAATAAGTAAATTGTAAACAAAACCATGTGCTAAGGCGCGTTTTTAGTGCTTTGCATTGAGTGATATTGTTGTTTTGCAAACCATGGGATGAATTTTATTAATCAAATAAGTTTAAATATTTATGTCAAAGATTAAGTTCAACCTTATTTATTTTTACAAATATCACAGGCCAATTATGAATGGTATTTTTTTTTAATTACAAATATTGGAATCGTAGGGTTTGTGAAGCATGTTACGCAGTCCTTAAGTTAGTGTTATTGTGTAGTTGTTTCTTATTGTATTGTAAGATTTCATGAGTTTGTTGGAATGTTGTATTTCCTCGACATAATAATATGGAAATAGCATAACCAGAGGAATGTCTATGTATGAAACTATAATTACTTTAGTTCCTCTTAGGTGAACCATTGTGTCTCTTACTTTGCAGTTCATGACAAAATGTCAGAGCTCCCATGAATGATTTTCTATAGGGAAATGTTTGGAAATTTTGTTTTCCAAGCCATAACCGAATATGGTCTGAAAAATCATATTTAAAAAACTATCTAATATGTGTATTAATAAGGGTGCATTTTTATATGTGTTAACCTAATTATTTTTCGTGAATTATACTTTATAGATTCCTAATGTAGTTATTACTACGCAATAAATTTCCAAAAAAAATGTTGGAGTATTGTTTATCCTTTTCTTAATAATATGCTAATAAAATCAATTGAGCCATGTCAATATAAATATTTATAAATGTCTTTGCTCTAATTTTGTGGAGTTTATTAGGTAACCCATAAGTTAGAGTTTTACTGTGCGGTAAGTTAATGCTAACAAATGTTTTCACAAGTGTGCATAAAACTACATTGCATGAATATTTTTAAATAAGTATCTCATAGATTATTATATGCTTCNGCGTGTTTTAAATCTAGTGTAATAATAGGTGTGTTACATGTACCTGGCATCGAGCCTGACTCGCATGTTAGGTCTCCGTGACCCACAAGCACAATCCTCCACAGCCTTCACCATATCCGCATCAAGAGGTTGGGGAGGTCTCTCCCCAACATAGGTGCCAATATCTGCAAAATATATAGTACACAACAATAAATAGACAATTTCATTAAACAAATTAGAATAAATTTTATTTGTATTAAGAACCACAATAAAATGAAACTAGATTTATTTAAATAAAACACTATTATTACCTCTAACATTTGTTGTCGTGTCTTGGTGAAGAGCATGTTTGTACATCCTCTCCAATCCAACCCAAATTAAGGAAATAGCACTACGACTAAACTGTGATCCTCCATGCTGCATAATAGCTCCAGTATCTCTGTGGTAATCCCTATAGGGAAATTCGACTAGACTCTCTTGGGAATCATATAGCCCCACATATGCATGCAGGCCTTAGTCAATGACCTAGGAGGGTGACAATCAAATGAAGGCCTTATGGTCGGAAACCTCTCAAAAAATAAACAAAAGAACTCTGAGCCAAAATGGAAGTTGGCCCTTCCCTGGAACTGTGAAGGGAATCTACTAAGCGCAAAACAAAACTGCCGCAAAAAAAAATGGCAAACCACCAAATGTATCTTAACCTCTACACTAGAGAATCAACAAAGAATAATAGAGGGAAGCTAATGTGTTTCCCATCATTAGTGCACTACACAAGCGTAGTCACCTATTGGCAAGGGGTTTGGGATAAGTTAGTTGTGCAGCATTGCGGCTGTTGTGCAAGCTCAAAGACACCGCGCAAGAGGAATATGGCGAGCAAGGCAGAGAATATAATGTTTTATATATTTTGTGTCACCTTTTGTATTTTTTGACCATATTTTGTGGATATTGGTCATCATTTTGTAGCATTAGTTAAGAGTTAGTTAGGAAGTTGTCTAAGTGGACCTTAAATGTAAAGGCACAAGCCTATAAGTAGATGTATAATCGCAAGTATGAAGGATCCAATCTAGAGAGAACACTATGAGAACAATATTTGTGGATCATCTTGTTTTGGAGAGCACTTGTTGACCTGTGAACTGTTTTGGAGATTTTGTGTGGAAGTAATATAACAAGACGGAAGTTGAGCTAATCCGTGTGTTCTTTTCTGTTTTCCTGTTTTATTATCTTCTGCGACTCAATTATGAATGCAATGTGTACTTTTGATATGGATCTGTAAATGATGTGATGTTTTCCTGTTTTAAATGATGTTATTCTACTGGATCTGTTTGCGCATCAATATGTTTATTGCAGTTATGATTGAATGATGTGATCTGTTGAAGAATAATAATGAACGATTTTGTTAATGCTTAAGTGAATGATCAAATCTGTTAATGTTGTGCTAAGTCGATAAGTTGATGCACATTGTCCTCTCCCATTCTGTGGAAACTTGGTTCTGTCATCCCTCTCTCGAACATCTCGGGTGAGACTTCATCTTCTCTGTGGGTGTTGCCGGACAAGGTAAAACCTGTCTCGGTCGGTGCTCAGGGAGATCGTGGTGGTTTGGCTGTCGACGGAGTGGGAATCCCTGTCAACTAGTTTTGTTGGCTGGGTTTGTGTCAACAAATGGTTCCATTGTCAGGAGGCTCACCAAGAATCAAAAGTACCAAGTCAATATTCCAGCGCTACCACAAGGGATGGTATGCACTACAGATATCGTGTCTGCGCTAATGTAGATGAAGTACGAGGACCATGACTTGATTGCATGGGAAGATGTTGCAAAGGACCCATTCGTGTCAATGGTAATGGTGGAAGGCGGCCCAATAGAATGTATTCCAAGGGATTGGGCAAGCGAGATGAATAAAGTGGGGTTGTTGGGGTTGATTAACATGCCGCATTTTGGGTGGTTGAATGAGGCATGTCACAATCACGATATATTTGATATCAGACATCACGGGGATGCCAAAGGATGGGCCAGACCCCTCTCAGTATTTCAAAGGAAAGGATGATGATAAGAGGCTTGCAGGGAGGCTGAAGAAGAAATATGGTTACATCGTGATGGGTGGGCTTACTGCATTGATAGCATCAATGACCAGGCAGTGTGCATCAACGCACGAATTTTAGCAAGAAAAATAGTCAGGAAGAATCACCCCATTCAATGTAACTTGGGGGTGATTGTGTAAGAAGAGAAATGCATGAAGGGGGTACAAATGAACTGGTCGCTCTTTTTGATGAACCAATTGGTGGAGGATGCGGTGGCAATACAAGCAGGAGAACAATCGTTTACCCATAGCTAGTTATTGATCTTAATTGCACTCGTGGCTTGGATGGAGCCAGTCAATTATCAAGGCATGGATGTAGAAGCGGTGAAAGTGTGCAAAGGTGCATGTTATAAAAATATTTGGTGGGTCAAGGAACCTACAGGACTGGAGGATTGTGCAATCCAATTTTGGGTCTATTGGGAAGTGTTGCAGGCGACAACTGGGAAAGTTCCCCAAAAATCTGAGGAAGCTACAGTGAAGTATCAAAGGATTCCATGGTTCACTGTTATACCAAAATCCTGCCACCATCATGTGATAAGACATTTAACATACCTACTTTCCCTAAATCCCAGCTCTTGGAGTGGAGACTAATGGTTTTCATCAATCTTTCATGAAAATTCCCAGCACCACGCTTGCCCCTTTATCCAGGAGTGGTACCCTTGTTCGCACCACCCATCCCCTATTGCCCATAAGCGGTTATTACCAGAACCGCTCTGTCATAGAAGGAGAAACGCGGTACCTTGGGTAAAAAGGGAAAAAGAAAAGTTTCTCAAGGCTTCTAGATGATAAGCCTCATGTCCTCCCTTATCCCTACTGTTGTGGGTTAGTTGAGCTCGAGATCCCTCATCCTAGGATCTTAGAGGCCACCTCACCCACTAATCTCTCAACCTACTCTATCCATTAAATCCTTATAAATAAGAGCTCATAGCCATGGTTGAGGGGAGAACATTGGAGGTATTGTTATGTTGTTGGATTGATCACTTGACCCAAGACCATTTGGGGAGAGAATAGAGAGCTAGAGTCAGAGCTTTTGGGGATGAGAATGTTTGGTTTCATGGAGATGCATGTCAACACTAAGGCTTGGTTGTAAACTTCTTCATATTTCTTTAATGCAAGTTGACTTTTGTCCCACATATGTTGTTGTTGTTTGATTCCACATATATGATTCTAGATTCCTTAGTCACTAGCATAGATTAGTAGATTATATTCTGGTTGCTTTGATCTATTTTGTGTTGAGCTGATTGCTAGGTACACAGGGTGACTATCAAAGCATTGCATTCCAGGTATCTACAGCATCTAGGGAGAGTCTTCAACCTCTGTCCTCTATTTGTTCTAGATCTGAACCATTCAGACCAGTGGAACACCTTGCTGTCCGCATGAGGTAAAATATTCCATCTAACATTCACAATTAGACCACACACCATTCACATACAATCGCGGCATGACCCAGATAGGAAATGGTTGTCGACGCCTTACAAATTGTTCGACGCAGAGTTGGAGGTGATGGTTAATGATTGGTCTACAGAATGGAGAGAACCAATTAGCTTGGAAGAAGTGTCGATGGGACCCCTGGTGGACGCACCTGTTGATCCCGTGCCTAAGGACGACCAGCAGAGTGATCAATATTCAGACCAAGAATCGACAAAGACACCTACGGACCCAAAAGAAAAACACATTTTCAACAAGTTAATAACAAAGAGGCGCATGGAGCAAGGTGCAAGTAGTAGCACAGCACCAGGGATGGAAGCACAATTGAATCGGCTTATCAAGGAAATTGCAGATGCAAAAAATGCGGCAATAAAGGAAATGACGAAATCTGCACAAGCAGGATTCACGGAGGTAAGAACAAAAATTGATTCATTTAATGATGTTGTTTTAAAGACAACGCCAGAAGGTGCGACTATGCAGGAGTTTGCATTAATCAGCACTGAGTTGAGGGTCAAGAATGTTCAAATTCCCCAACTGCAATTGACGCTGGAAGAGAGGACTTGAATACCTCCATGCAACAGTTGCAGAACATATCACTGGATATCAACATGCTTTCCACACAGATGTTGGTACACATGCAACGAGTTTCCAACCAGGAGTTGGCAGACAGACAGAAAGAAATCAGTTATCGATTCTTGTGGTTGCAGGAGAAAGAGGAGAAAGTGCAGAAAGAGGTTGAGGAATTGCAGCAGGCAAAGGAAAAGTTGATAGAAGATAAAGCTCTAACGCAAGCACAAGAGGAATTGAAAGTGAATAGCGTCGAGGATATTACGGAGCTGAAAAAGGAATAAGATCACCTTGTCGTTGAGAAGGCACATCTTTGAGATATACGAGTAAAGTTGGAAGAGGCAGTTGCGGATGCCTGTCAAAATGTATTGGAGAGTACTGTGGATTTGGACACGGTGGCCAAAGTACAATGACTAGCGGCCATCATTGCACACTTACAGCAGGACAACAACATTTTGGAGGCTTTGGTGCACCTGTCCATTCCACGAGAGAAAATAGCAAAGTGGAAGAGTGCTATAGAACATTTGGCATCACAGCTCGATGAGATGGAGCAAGAGGCAAAGAAAGTGGAGGATGCAACTACGCAGTTTTGGGGAAACATCGTGCAGGATGAGAAGTTGGCGCAACTGACCACATAGTTACAGGAAGCAGAAGGGAAGTTGGCGACATTGAAGACGTCGTTGAGAGCAATGCCACTGATGGTTCGGATCACCAAGTCAGTGGAGCTAAAGGAGCTATAGCAGGGGGTAGTGAAGGCGCAAGAAAGGAAACAATGAAACAGCACACAACTAGACGAATTTCAAGAGATTGGAGCACAGCTCTCTCCTAAAGTGGTTTCTGCGCTACAGGCAGCACAGGAAGGTAAAAAGGAGATCGCTAAGAAAATTGTTGATCATCCAGTCACACATGATCTAACAGCAAGCCAGGATATAGCTGACAGATTCAAAGTGCAGGTCAAGGTGATTACTCAGTAGTATCAGGATTTCAAGCTCAAGATTACTAAGTACACCATGTCCAGCTAGCATGGCTCGAGGGTGATCCACAAGATTGTGTTGGGGGCATGTTGGCAAAGGGTTTGGGATAAGTTAGTTTTCTAGCATCATGGATGTTGCGCAAGCTCAAAGACACTGCATAAGAGGAAGATGGTGTGCAAGGAAGAGAATAGAATATTTTATATATTTTGTGTCACCTTTTGTAGTTTTCGACCATATTTTGTGGATATTGGTCATCATTTTGTAGAATCGGTTAAGAATTAGTTAGGAAGTTGTCTAAGTGGACCTTGAATGTAAAGGCGCAAGCCTATAAGTAGATGTAGAATTACAAGTATGAAGGGTCCGATCTAGAGAGAACACTGTGAGAGCAATCTTTGTGGATCATCTTGTTTTGGAGAGCACTTGTTGACCTGTGAACTATTTTGGAGATTTTGTGCGGAAGTAATATGACAAGATGGAAGTTGAGCTAATAACTTTTTTTTCCTGTTTTATTGTCTTCTACGACTCAATTATGAATGTAATGTGTATTTGCGATATGGATTTGTAAATGATGCGATGTTTTCCTGTTTTAAATGATGTTATTTTGTTGGATCTGTTTGTGCATCAATATGTTTTACTGCAGTTATGATTGAATGATGTGATCTATTGAAGAATAATAATGAATGATTATGTTAATGCTTAAGTGAATTATCAGATCTGTTAATGTTGTTCTAAGTTGATAAGGTGATGCACATTGTCCTTTCCCATTCTGCAAAAACTTGGTTCTGTCATCCCTCCCTTGAACATCTCGAGTGAGACTTCATCCGCTCTGCAGGTGTTGCCGGATAGGGTAATACCTGTCTGGGCCGATGCTCAAGGAGGTCGTGGTGGTTTGGCTATCAACAGAGTGGGAACCCCTGTCGACAAGATTTTTGGGCTGGTTTTGTGTCAACATCACCAACAACGAAAGGTACCTAACATCCTCTTGACCGAAAGAAGAGATGCATAGTTGTCCATCATAAACCTGAAAATTGATTGGACGAACGACAACATCACTGATATATCTCTAAGAATAGAAATTTTGATTCCTAGATGCTATTTCATATGGGACATCAGGGAATTGGGGAAAATAATCCCCTCTCCTAGATAGCCCAATAATAAAATATATATCCTACTCAGTGGGATAGAACCACTGATCTAGACCGACATAAAAGGCATGTCTCTGGTGATCCCACCGATATATCAACTGTGTCAAAAATGCAGATTTCCCCTTAAGGGATGTAACCTCCTCATATATTTTGATGGGGTGAGGGTACAAATCCTTCTCCCTCTCTTGAACCTCCCACGACCATCGAACATTGTGATGGTTAATCTATTGTTGTTGTTGATGTTGTTGTTGGTGTTGCTCTCTACGCCGATGTCTCTAATTAACATATAAAATACATCATCCTATTATATAAAACATAAAAAAAAATTATTAAATGATAATTTTATTTATAAATAAGAAATTATATTTTTTTCTAAAAATACTTAAATTTCCAAAACAATGTGCCTGAAAAACAGTCCAGCACTGCCAACAATGCATATGAGTACATACGCGTCGTATCTGGTGTGCCACCTATAATTCGTGCACCGCATACACTAACTATTTTTTATAAAAATCCACATGGTGCATTTTATGCATACAAAGCACGGATGCGTTTATAACTAGACTAGCACCGACACAATGCATATATAATAATACAATGCATTTCCTAACAACTACAAGTTAATCTTGGAACGGTGTCGGTGCTTCCCTAAGAAAAGAAAGTGTTGATGCTTCCATAAGATGAAATCACCAGTGCATTTGGAAAATGTTTTAGCACCGAAAGCATTGATGCACTGTAAAAGTAACACACCTAAATGTCAATTTTGATCCATTTATAAAAATTAAAGCACCATTTTGATATTTATAATTTTATATTTAAATGTTACTGGTGCACTATATAACTTAAACGCATAGGATTGTTATATAATTTTTACGCCGTAAGGCGTTTCTCTCCGAAGAAGTTCGGAAATGCACTGTTCATTTTTGTCTATGCACCCAATCACATTACGACGCGTGTGTTTGATAACTGGATTTCAAATGTTATGCGTTTTTTATTTACCGCTGGTCCTCCGCTTTAATGGGCAACCGCCCATTTCGTCTGTTGGAACCGGCAATTGTTGAAAGAGAACGCGGGACCTCTGAAGCCCGGCGTCGATACAGTGGAGCAGACCGTGAAAGCTGTGGTTTGCCCTGTCTCCCGACGTCTTCAACGGGACAGAGTCGATACTGCCCATCAATCTGTTCTGCTGGAGAGAGTGAGTGTCATTCACTTCAATTCAATTCCAGCGGGAGGGGAAATTGTTTTTGGTTTTGGCCCTTGGGTTTTGGATTTGGGTTTGGATGTAATGGGGTCGCCCGGCAGCGGTCGGCAGAGGGCGAAGCGGCCAAATTCGTTTGCAGATTTTCTGGTGCAGTTCAGGTGGGTGTTGATAGTCCCCATCGTTCTGCCGCTGTCCTTCTTGTTCTATCAGTATATCCAATGGCGGGCTACTATATGGCGGGGCTCCCATCGGAGGAGAAGCACAGGCGGGCGATCAAGAAAGTGCAGGATCGCATCAAGATCCGGCGGCCTCAGCACGATGGGATGATCTGCACGGCGCGGAGGCCGTGGCTTGAGGTCTCGATGAGGTACTCAGAGCACAAGCGTTCTCACAGGTTCGAGGTGGATCTCTCCCATCTCACGGACATAGTATGGGTCGACAAGGAGAGGATGCTCATCAAGTGCGAGCCCATGGTTTGCATGTCTGAGGTTAGCGCCGCGGTGCTGCCACTGGGAATGGCACCCCAGGTGCTCCCCGAGCTCAACGATCTCACCGTGGGTGGGGTCATCAATGGCTATGGCATCGAGGGCAGCAGTCACCTCTTCGGCCTCTTCTCTGACACCTGCGTTGCCTACGAGCTCGTCTTGGCCGACGGGTCTGTAGTCAGGGCCACTGCTGACAACGAGTACTCTGACCTCTTCCATGCGGTGCCCTGGTCGCATGGCTCCATCGTTTTGCTCGTCGGAGCCGAGTTCCGACTCACTCCTGTCAAGGAATACATGAAGGTCACTTACAGTCCTGTCTCCGGAGACTTGGATGACATCGCCAGACACTACCTGGAATCCTTCCACCCGCCTCAAAAAAATCATGAAGAAAAGGTAAATCTTATCACAAATAATAGAATATCACTTGGTGGTGCTAGAATTTTACTTGCTAGTACTAGAATCTTGGTAGGATTAGAATTTCACTTGGCATGACTTGAATCTTGAATCCGGCTGGACTGGATTAGCTACTATTTTCACCCACTCAGCGAGTCATTATTGATGGTAGGATTAGGATTTGAATTTCAGTTGGTGGGACTTGATTCTTGAATCTTGCTGATACTGGATTAAGTATCAGTTTCACAGAACAAGCAAGGTACCATTGGTGTTTTCTCCTCTTTGAAGAATTTTCTTATTGGATTTTGTTACAGGTGCCTGATTTTGTTGAAACGATGATCTTCGACTCCACAAACGCTGTGATCACAACAGGCAGGTATGCTTCAAGAGAAGAGGCGACGCGCAAGGAGAATGTGATCAACGAGATTGGGTGGTGGTATAAGCCCTAGTTCTACACCCATGTTGCCACTGCGTTGAAGAGAGGCAAGTTTGTTGAGTACGTTCCTGCTCGTGAGTATCACCATCGGCATACCAGATCCTTGTATTGGGAAGGCGCTCTCATCGTTCCCATGGGGAATCATCCCCTTTTCCGTTTCTTGCTTGGATGGCTGATGCCGCCCAAGGTTAGTTGTCAACGAATTCCTGTTTTTTAGCATTTTTTTATTTACTTGTGACCTCATCAAAAATAGATTCTTCCTGTTTAATTCCATTTTAACTCTGATCTCTTCAGGATTAATTAAACTGTAAACAGTAATCTAAGAGGATCAAA
>LPNX010773088.1:86779-102774 GCA_001517045.1 Pseudotsuga menziesii | reverse complement strand
ATCAAGATAAGAGATATAATATGTATAAAACCTGTGATTATTCAAACCTATACCTTCATGATTCTTCTGGTTAGTCATATCATCAATAGTATAAGATCCTAACAAAAGGTAGGATTCTAGCTTGATATAGGAAGAGCATACCTGGATTAGCATGCTAGTTAGTTATGTCTAACATACTCACATGATGTCTTCTTGTTCTTCTTCAATTACTTGTGCTAGTAACCTGTATATCTCATAGGTTAGCCATTATAAAACCAAGTTATACATACCTCATAAATGGATCTTCTATGAGATCCATGACAATGGATGAGTCTTTATCCTCATGTCATCATGATCATATGTTCTTGAACTGGAACATGATTTGTCTTTCTTAGTGTACCTTTCATGTTAGTAGACAACATAAACCTCATACAACACCATAATGCATTAGTACAATCATAAGTGTCAACACCCTAACCAATGAATATCTTCTATCATGAATTCATAGTTTTGTTAAGGTGATACTAAAATCAAGGTTGTACTAACCATCATAACATGAAGACAACCATACCATAAACTTAATCATGAACAAATCTCAAAACATACCTCGATGAGTCATACCTATCGAGATCGCTTGTAATCTCCTTATGTAAAGATTTAGCCTCATCTCCTAGTTTCACCTTGTGAGGTGATTCATGTTCTGAGAGTCTTACAAAGGATTCCTTGAATCCTATCATATGTTTGGAAACCCCACTGTCTATAATCCAATCATCACTTCCATGAGAAATGTTACCGATTTGAGGTGTTTGTCCTTGTCCCGGAGTTCGCTGATCTAGGGTTTGTCGTAGAAACCCTAATTTTAAAAACTTGGAATATTTCAGATCTGATTGGATGAACAGATATATCTCTTCAAATGGAGCTGTCTAATGTACTCCTTTTCCAAAAACAGTGGAGGGAAGCTCCCGGAACAGGAAGCCCTAATTTTCTGATTTCTTCTGCAGAAATGCCTATTACTGTTTCTGTGATATCTCCGAAATTATTGATCCTCTGTGTCTGAAATTTCTCACTGAGGTAACCACGCATGTCCTTGATCCAACACCGCAGGTTTCATCAGAATTGGTTTCACCATTTTGGATTTATGATCATTTTCCCAAGGTGACCTGTTACAGGACTGTTCAGAACAGCGAAGTTGTACGGCATGCCACGTGTTACTGGTTCATTTTATGAGTTTGACCTTAGGACCACATAAATTAATTTCCGTTCCCTTTCTGGAACATCTTCAAGAATTCCATTTGGACCTCTGTAGCCCAAGATGTTGCAGATCTCCCCAGGTGTCCTGTTTATGGATGATTTCTGGAAGAGGCTGGAACCCTAACTTGGAGAGATCATATCTACCAGAATATAGCTAATCAAAGGCTTCCCTTTGGACACAGTGTTCATTAGGATTTTATCTTCGGTCCCTAAAATTTTCAGCATCTGAGACTTCACCAATATCAGAATATAGCGACTGTACCAAAACTTAGCAGTTTTAGTATTTAGGGTTTCTCCTAGCTCAGGGTCAAACTAGGGTTTGACTTTCCCAGAGATTTACCCAACCAAATTTACTGATCCAGGTCTCTAAATTTCGGTTTTGATGAGGAGAAAAATCCTATGCTGGTCTCACCCAAAAATTCCTCTTCTGTAGAAAGCCCTAAGTTCCACATCGAAACTGAAAATGCTTGAAATTGAATTCCACATCGACAGAAAGATGCACCCTTCAATAAAGAGTCATCCTATCATACTTTTGCTGAAAATCTATGGAGGAAGATCCACAAAATAGGAAGCCCTAGTTCCTGTAGCTGCACAATGTCTTGTTCTCAGGTTAGCTCTGATACCATGTTAGTTTTTCAACATTTAAGCTAGCATTATGACAAGATCTTTTCACTGAGAGAATAACAAGCACAGCAATCACATAAGCACATCAAGAAACAAGAGGCACAAAGATTTTGGGAGGGGAAACCATAAATGGAGAAAACCCCTCAACTTCCTCTAAGATAGTATCACCACAAGATGTGATCCCAAAACAGTAAGATGACCTCCCAACACAATAGCAGCCTTCTGTCTTCTGTCAAGCCAAGAATTTCCTTCTCCAAAAGCACGCCACACTTGAGAGAGCAAGAGAGCTAAGTCACAAGTGATAAATAGAGAGACTCTCACTCTCTATTTATATTCTTCCGTTGACTTGAAGTGCACTCAACCTAATAATTACTACTCGAGCCTACACCTTAATTAGTGTATAATAACTCAAGTGCCCCTAAACTGTGGGGACTTACCCAATGACTTGATATGACTTGTTTACATTATAATCCTCCCGATCGGAACATCGGAGCATGACCACATGACTCAAATACATAATAGAAACATCCCGGAATAAACATCGGGTTACAATAATATAAAATACATAGAAGAATACATTCTGAAGTTACATATACATCAATAGTTCATTCCGAATTTCTCCAAGCTGGTAAAGCATATCACAGTCATGCTAAAAAAGGATGCAAAAAGCAAGTGGACTGACCAGGCAAGAAATTATTTTGAAGACATTAAGAAAGCCATCATGGATGCCCCAACCCTAATTAGTCCTGACTACAACAAGGGATTTTACATTTTCTCTTTTGCATCTTATGACACAGTGGCAGTTGTAATATTACAAAAGAATTATAAAGGTCTTGACCATCCAATTGCTTTCTTCAGCAGAACCCTGAGAGATGCTGAGCTGAAGTATGACCTAATTGAGAAGTAGGCTTATGCTCTCATAAAATATTTGAAGACTTTTAGAATCTATATTATCCATGCAAAGGTCATTTTGTATGTCCCTTCAGTTGCTGTGAAAGATCTTTTGACTCAGCCTAACATTGATGGGAAGAGAGCTAAGTGGATTGCCAAAATCATTGAGTTTGAAGTAGAGGTGAAACCCGCCAAGCTAGTCAGGGGATTAGGTTTGGCCAAACTCATGGCCAAAGAAAACTATGAACTGATGGGAATAGATTTCACGTGTGTCAGGTCAACAAAGGTGCAGGCTATGGTAGCAGCTGAAACAGAAGTAAATCAAGATCACAACAACAGTCCACCAATAGCTAAGAACATATCTTCATGTGAGTGGTACTTAGGTATCATTCAATTTTTGCTTAAATTAGAAGTTTCTCCTGATCTCACTCCTAACCAAGCATGAGATCTTAAGTTGAAATCTGTTAAGTTTTGCATAATTGACAAACTTCTGTACTGGAGGGATCGGTCTGGGATTTTGTTAAGGTGCCTAGATAAAGAGGAAGCATAATAGGTCATGCATCACTTTCATTCCAGTACATGTGGAGGCCACCACTACTGGAAAACCACGGCCCCAAGATCTTAAAAGCAGGATACTATTGGCCAGTCCTCTTTGCTGAGGTGTGCACTTTTGTAAGGGCTTGTGACCAATGTCAAATATTTATAGGTAAGTAGCAACTCAAATCCTTTCCCCTTAGGCTAGTTACAGTGAATGGGCCTTTCCAGCAATGGGGTATGGATTTCATACGTGAAATAAATCCATCTTCCAGTGGACACCATAAATGGATCTTAGTAGCCACTGACTACTTTACCAAATGGATAGAAGTAGTACCCACCAGAAATGCCACTCACCAAGTCATCATGAGATTCTTATATGAGAACATCTTCAATAGGTTTGGTTGCCCAATAAGGTTAGTAACTGATAATGCACTAGCTTTCAAGGATGTGGCATTAGTTAAAATGTGTGAATCAATGGGTATTCAACTGGTGCACTCCACATCCTATTAAGCACAAGGCAATGGCCTGGCTGAGTCATCGAACAAAATCTTAGTCACAATCATTAGGAAGTTTCTAGAGACAAATAAAAAAAAATGGGATTCAAAGCTTAAGTTTTCTTTATGGGATGATAGGGTGATAGAAAAAAGATCCATAGGGACTTCTCCATTCAAACTAGTTTATGGCACTGAGGCAATCTTTCCTATCCAGCTCATCCTTCCAGTGGCAAAGTTCTTTCAGGAAGAGGAGGATGAACCAAATGATAGGATGAGAAGGATGATGGATTTGGTGGATTTATAGGAGATAAGGAAGCAGGTTGTAGGAAAATCAGAAGCTCATCAACAGAAGATAAAGGGCATGTTTGACAAAAGAGCAAAGGCAGATAAATTCTAGGTTGAAGATTAGGTCCTCAAGTGGGATGCTGTCAGACATGACAAGGGGAAAGATGGAAAATTTGACTCTTTATGGATTGGCCCTTTTGTGATAGCCCAGGTACATAAGAATAACACCTTCAAATTGCAGAATCTAGAAGGTGAAGATGTATTTGATGGCCCAGTAAATGGACGGTTCTTGAAGCTCTATTTTATTTGAGGCTTTGAATCCTTATGATTGTAAATTAGTGGATAGTAGGTTATTTTGCTTTCAGAATAAGAATCCATGCCCAATGGAGCATAAAATATAGTGTTAAGTTACTTAGTTGCTTTTAGGGAAAGGCATTTGGGTCTAGGGTTCTTGGGACCTCACTGGGAGGTTCCCATCCCCAAGTAGGAGCCAGATGTTATCTCCCAAAATAATTTATTTTCGTATGAAGAATTTAATTCACGTAAGCAGGGATATGAATGTCACTAATAGTTTGAAATCCTCCTTTTTGATGAAAATTTTACAAGTTGTAGCTTTCAATGGCTTAGGCGAGGATCAGAACATCTCATTAGCCAACGAAAGATGGAATATAAATAACAGGTGGAAAACCCCTTCGGCAGTTAGGCATATTGCTAAAACCTTTTACTGCCATTGGAACATTTTTTAAACAGTGATCAGAGGTATAGTCCTCTATTACAATGACATTTCGGAGTTTTAGTTCACTGCGGAAAATCATCGATGATAAGGAGAACAAAATACTACACGTCGGAGCTTGAAAACATAAACCGCCAGCAATATAGTTCACTAGGGAGCCGCAACGGCGGGAAACAAACTGACTACGAGTTCCGCCACAACATAAAATCATCAGTGATCAGAGGAACTAAGGACTATGCGTTGGAACTTGAAAACACTAATCATCGGCACAATAGTCCACCAGGGAGCCACAATGGTGCAGGGAAAACTGACTAAGGTTTTTGATCAAATAATAGAAACTCATCGACGATCGGAAGAACTAAGGGCTACAGATCGGCGAGTTAGTCCACTAAGGAGCTGAAACAGCGAAAGACAAATAGATAAGGTCTCCGATCAATCAATAATCATTCTAATAGTGTGACAATAGGAAATCATCATCGATCAGGGGAACTAAGAACTACAGATCGGTGAATTTAAAACTAAGCTCCTCCACAGTAACGGCGGCATAGAGAACTAAACCTTCAACTCCTTCGTCAAAATACTTTCGGCAGTGATAAAATTTGTTTGTTTCACCTTCGAAACAGTGGCAGCATTCCGGTCTAAGGTGCCGATGGGCTATAGGTTAGAGTGTCTGATCGGTGACAAGGTAGAAAAATACGATAATTTAAGCAAGAAAGGCGACTTTAGTAAACTATCAAAACACTGGTTGTTGACAACAACTTTACACTGAACCAGCAGTGGTGATTATCGGCAACCACTTCAGTTATTAAAAGTTCGCTCAATGAACTAGATTTTCACAATAGATAGACAAATAGTTAGCAAGGGTTTGAAGCCCTAATCAGAAAAACTATCACTTCTGAGTATTTTCTGTGTAAACAGATCGGATTTTCAGGATCTGTCAGTTTTGTAGAAGGCTATAAAGCCCATGATTTTTTTATAATAAAGGTTCAACTTCGGGGATTTTAAATCCTATTCTATTATCAAGCATCTCATCTTGTTTATTCTAAATATAAGCTCTTTTGTTATGATTTGTTCAGCCAGCATCTTTATCTTTGTTGTGCTTATGCCTGAATGTGCATTTAGGTGATTTTCAAGTTGATTAATAGTTAATAGTTGTCATCCTATTGTTGATTTAATGTGATTTGATTTATAAGTACCATCCTTGTCAGGATTTAGCCATTTATATGCATCTGTTTTGTGTGTAATTCTGCCATCCTGATGAGTTCTCCATCCCTACACCTTTTTGTCAAACTACTAAACAAGTTGTAACTAAAATCCTTGTAATTGAGTGAGCTTCATGCATGTCTTGGGAGTGGTAGGTTATGTAAGTCACCTGGATTGATCCATATCAGAAAACCCTAAAAACATTTTAAGTTACTAGGCATCCTCGAGCTACAACCTAGAGGAGTTTTCTGGAGTGATAACAGGAAACATACCCCAAAAACATGCATTGAATAAAAAACATCATATATATATATAATGTACAAACAGATTTATTAAATTCCAATTAAGTTGTTATTTTTTAATATATATATATATATATATATATATATATATATATATATATATATTGTTCGTACCTGCGCACCAGTCTTGCTTGTTCATGACCTTGGTGACCCAAATTTTGTGTGCACCAATAAACTAATTCTGCTGAGCACTTGAGTCGAGATGCACTATGTGTTGGCTTTTTATCATTTAATGAATATGATCTAGGATCTTATTTGAGAGAATAAAATGCACAACAATAATCAAAAGAGACAAGAGACACAAATATTTTTCCTTGGGGAAACCATAAAAGAGAAAACCACACAACTTCCTTAGAGATAGAATGAGCACCAATAGCAAAAGTAAAAACCAAAATTACAAATATGATCTCCAACAACTGTTCTCTCTCTCACTTGTGCAAGCTACTCCTCTCTCACTCATGCACTATTGATGAGTGGGTGTGTGTGTCAAACAAAGAGCCCCACTCTCTATTTATACCTAATTTCCACTTGATATTTTCCCTACAGGTCCGATTTCTCTAGGAGAGTATAATAACCCTATTATAACTCAACTGAGGGATGTAATTCCCTACCATGCAATGAAGGGTTAACATCAATGAATTTACATGACTTAATTACATTAATGACTCTCCAGATTGGAGGAACAAACATATTTGTTGGGGTATAATGAAATACAATATGAAATATACAAGTGAATACATTTCGAAGTTACAAATACATGAACACTCCCTCTTAAATAGGAAGGTATTCTCTTGACATAGTTCATCGACATAAGTCGTCATCACTGGATCATTATCAAAGTTGGATCATCATCGTCACTGCTGCCGCTATCTCAAGCAAATGGTGCTATCTCTTCAAATATACTCATCATAGGAATTTCTACAGAGCCAAACCTTTTTCATGCTGGATGTAGGCCCAGCCTCCATGTAGGTATTCATCATCTCTGTGAGTAAGCCATCAAGTAGGTACATCCTAGGAATTATTATATGCCTCCTGCAAAACCTGCAGGATCCTACAATTACATCATTATCTTCAGATCATCTCATTGTCAATCAAAGCACAATCCAGATACACATAACACAACACTCACATCCACCGGCATGGGAGGAAAAACCTACCACCATTTAGGAAAGGATCAACATTTACATCAATGACCATGGGAATACCAACCTACCAGCATGTCAGAAAAGCTCCAACACTTACATCAACAACCATGGGAGGACCTAGCTTGACACCATGTCGAAAAGGCTCCAACACTCACATCAATGACCATGGGAGGAACTAGCCTGCCACCATGTTGGAAAGGCTCCAACACTTTCATCAACGACCATGGGAGGACCTAGCCTATCACCATGTGGAAAAGGCTTCAACACTTACATTAACGACCATGGGAGGACCTAGCCTACCACCATGTCGAAAAGGATCCAACACTTTCATCAAAGACCATGGGAGGACCTATCCTACCACCATGTTTAAAAGGATTCATGTGTATCTGCGTCTTCTAGACTGATCACATCCCATTGAAGGAACCTCGATCTGAAGAACACCAAGATTCTCTTTGAAGTACTCAAACTTCACTCTAGCTAATAGATTATTGATTACATCGACTATCTACTCGTTCTTCATAACATACTGGAGCTTCACTGCTCCTCTCTACACCATATCCATGATATAGTGATACTTGATCTCAATATGATTTGACTTGTCATGGAACACCGGGTTCTCAAACAACTTCACAAAACTCTGGTTGTCGCAATATATACAAGTAGCATCCAATTGGAGATCAAACAAATCAAATAGTAGTTTCTTGAGCCATACTGCCTCACACCTAGCCTAACAAGATGCAACATACTCTGCTTCGACTGTACTCAATGCCACGCATAATTGCTTCCTGCTAAGCCAAGAGTTCAAACCTGATCCCATACTGAAGTAGCACCCTGAATTGCTACTTCATATTAATGGAACTTCTTGCCCAATATGAATCCACATAACCCTTCAGGTTAATCTTCTGATTCACATCATACTTGAGCCCATAATCAACTGTACCCTTTAGGTACCTCAGAATATGCTTTGCAACAATCAGGTGAGCATGTATCAGATCCGTCAGGAACTGGATCAATGTGTTCACAACAAAGCAAATATCTGGTCTCATATTTGTTAGGTACATCAAAGATCCAATCATCTAATGATACATCATGGCATGAACCAACTCTGATGAAGCATCACTCAATAGCTTCAGGTTGGATTCCATAGGTGTTGCCATGGCCTTGCAGTCCATCATGCTGAAACTCTTTAGGATCTCCACTGCATACTTCGCTTGTCCAAGGAATATTCCATCTACACTCTGCCACACCTCCATGCCTATAAACTAGTGCATCATACCCAAGTCCTTCATATCAAAATCAGCAACACAATTCCTCTTCATGTTATCAATAAAACCATCCTCACATGCCATAAACAGGTCATCTACATACAATAGGAGTATCACTGGGTTCCCTTCCTCAACCTTGTGGTAAAGGTTGGAATCCGCTTTACTCTTGGTAAAGCCCAAACTAGTTAGGAAGTTGTCAATTTGGCCATACCACGTCCTGGGTTCCTGTTTCAAACCGTACAAGGCCTTCTTAAATTTGCACACATGAGTCTCCCTATCATGTGTCTCCAATCCGAGTGGATGCTCCACATACACTTCCTCTTCCACTACACCATTCAAGAACGCGGTCTTGACATCCATCTGGTGTATCTTCCATTTCATCATGATAGCCAAAGCAAGTATTGATCTTATCAAAGTGTATCTAGCTACAGGTGCAAACTTTTCTTCATAATATATCCCTTCCTTCTGGGAGAAGCCACGTGCCACAAATATCGCTTTTATATTTATCTATGCTACCATCTGCAACATACTTGATATTGTAGATCCACTTGGAAGTCACAACAGACTTCCCTACTGGTCTTAGGACCACATCCTAGTCATCATTCTTCATGATCGACTAGTATTCTTCTATCATGACATCCTTCCATTCTTTCTTCTCAGCTTCTTTCTCATAGTTGGAAGGTTCTTTGTCAATGATGTCACACAATAGGGCTACATACTTGGAGTATGGCCTAGGTCTCTTCCTTTCTCTGTGTATTCCTTTTGGAGCGCCATATCTCTATGCATCTAGGATAGCCTCTCATACCCATGCTAGTTTTATTTAGTAATAATTCTTCTCACGGGGTGGATCTATAGGTTCCTAAGGTTCTTCTATTTCTCGATATTCTTTTGGAGTTGCTTCATTCAGTGTCGTGTCTCAGATCTTGGGTACTTCTAGTTCTTCAATGTCTTCATTAGGTAGTTTTCGAGATTTGTTGTAAGCTGAGTCTTCGTCGAATGTTACATCCCTACTGATGTCAATCTTCTTGAATCATGGGAAATATATTTTGTAAGCCTTCGAGCTTTCACTATATCCCATAAATATACCCTTCTTTCCTGAAGGTTCTAACTTCATCCTCTTCTCTTTCGGAATGTGTATGTACATTGGGAAACCAAATATTCTAAGATGGCTGACCTTTGGTTTCTTTCTGGAGAAGGCTCCTTCTGCTGTCTTGTTCTCAAGTACTCTATGCAGAGTATGATTCTGTACATACACAACTTCCCTTGCAGCTTCTGCCCACATATGCATAGGAAGATCTTGATCATGAAACATTGCCCTTGCTACTTCCATAATAATTCTATTCTTCCTTTTATACAACTCCATTATATTGTGGATTATATGGAGTGGTCAACACCCTCTTAATCCTTGACTCTCTGCATAATTCCTTGAATTCTTCTAATGTGAATTCTCCACCATTGTCTGATCAAAAGGTCTTGATTTTATTCTCTGTGTGGTTCTCGATCAAGGCTTTGAATTCCTTGAACTTACTGAATACTTCATCCTTGCTCTTCAATAAATATATCCATGTCTTCCTAGAAAATTCATCAATGCATGAAACACAATATACATACTCACTCTATGAATTGGATGACATCGAACTGCATACATCAGAGTCGATAATTTTCAAGATTCCTTTTTCCTTGCTCTCACTAGTTGGAAATGTCTTCTTTGTGTTCTTCCCCTTTGCACATCCTTTTCAAATGCCTTCATGATTTTCCTAGATTTTTGGAAGACCTTCAACAACTTTGCTTGCAAGTGGTAGTGCCCTATAGTGCACACGTGAAAGCCTTATATGCCAAAGCTCACTTGGCTCTACTGAGTCATGGACCAAATATTTTTTTGGTTGGCCCTTTAATTTGTATAAGCCTCCCTCTTGCTCTCCAATCACTACTGCATCATCTATAGCATTTCCCTTTGGACACATAAGTACTTGGCCATATACAAATGAAACCCTCATACCTTGTGCATCTAATGCATATATGGAGAGGAGATTCTTCTTTAGTCCTGGTACAAACAAGACATATTTAATCTTCATAGACTTTCTAGAGTCTAGCTTATTGGAAGCTTCACCACTTCCTTTTATAGGATACTGGTACTCATCCCCAAGTTTCACTTCGTGGGGTGACTCATGTTTAGATAGATTCACAAAGGATTCCTTAAATCCCATCATATGCTTGAAATCCCCACTATTTATGAGCCAATCATTGTTTCCATGTGTAATAGTTCCTGTGAGGGCATAAATCAAAACATACTCTTCATCACTTAAAGAATATTCACTTTTTTCTTTGGATCTCTTCTTGGGAGGTTCATCATCCTTTGTAGTGTGAGCATGATGTTTTCTTTTGTTGTTTTTCGTCTTCTGAGAGCCACCTTTATTTCTAGGACAATCTCTGGAGAAGTGTCCCTTCTCATCACATGTACAGAATCTAACATTAGATAGATCTCTGCTAGATCTTCTAGGGTTATCTTTCTCATTTTGGTGAGGATGCTTACCTTTTGTGTGATGATAGTACCCCCTTTTGATTTTCTTGGTGTGTACTATGAGATATTGATCTTCATTTTCCATATTTTCTTCTAGAGCTACTATTCAATCTTCTTCTTGTGAGCACTCCTCCCACAGCCTACTGAAGGTGATTAACTTTCTTCTAGCATAAATTCCTTGAATAAAGGAGTCCCATGATCAGGGGAGACCATTCAAGATGGTCATCACAATTTCTCCATTCTCTGCTTCTTATTCCATAGCTTCAAGTTGTTCTTTTATTTGAGAGACCTTGTAAAGTATGACTGTATGTTATCTGTATTATGGATCTTCACATTCTTCAACTAATTTCGCAAAGTCATCTTTCGATTTATGTTCTTTCCTTCAAATAGCTTGGTCAAGGAATCAAACATATCTTTAGGTGTCTTTAAGGAAGACACATGTGGTATAAGATGATACTTGATAGAATCAACAATAATCCTCTTGGCCTTGACCAAGTTCTTCTTATGTAGGGATTTAGCCTCATCTCCCTCTAGAACTAGAACCTCTCCACTTATGTAGGTGTCCAATTCATTTTCTTCAAGAACAAGTGAAATCCTACACTTCGTTGCTCAACAGTTATCAACTCCTTCAAGATTTTCATCAAGCTTGATGAGATGAGACATATTTAATGAGAAACTCAAATGGAAATACAAAAGATTTATATCTTATCAATTTGAGATGCCCACACTGGATTTGGAGCTGATATTTTGTAGTGCTGGTTTTATGGTCCAGGGTCAAATTAGGGTTTGAGTTTCCCGGAGTTTTACCCAACCTAAAATTTTGATCTTGGTCTCTAAATTTCAATTTTGAAGAGGATAAAAATCCTATGTTGGGCTCACTCAAAAATTCCACTTATGTGAAAAGCCCTGATTTCCCGCAATATAGGCCAAAAATTGAAAATGCTTGGAATCATATTATGCTTTGACGAGAAGATGCGCCCTTTAAAGGAGAGTTAGCCTAGCCTCCTTTTATTGATGATCTATGGGGAGAAAGCCAAAAACTAAGAATCCCTAGCTTCTGCAGCTGCACAGTGTCTTCTTCTAAGGTTATCTCTGATACCATGTTAGATTTTTATTGTTTAATCAATATGATCTAGGATCTTATCTGAGAGAATAACATGCACAACAATAATCACAAGAGATAAGAGAAAAAAATATTTTTCCTTGAGAAACCATAAAGGATAAAACCCTGCAACTTTCTCAGAGATAGAATGAGCACCAATAGAAAAATTAAAACCCAAAAGTACAAAGATGATCTCCAACAATTGTTCTCTGTCTCACTTGAGCGAGCTACTTCTCTCTCACTCATGCACTATTGATGAGTCAGTGTGTGTGTGGAATAGAGAGTCTCACTCTCTATTTATACGTAATTTCCACTTGAAATTTTCCCTACAGGGTCAACTTCTCTAGGAGAGTGTAATAGCCCTAATATAACTCAACAGAGGGGTATAATTCCCCGACATACAATGGAGGGTTAAACTCAATGAATTTACATGACTTAATTACATTAATGATTCTCTTGATGGGAGGAACAGTTATCTCCGTTGGGGTATAATGAAATACAATATGAAATATACAAGTGAATACATTCCAAAGTTACAAATACATCAACAATATGACTCATTTGGTACCTCCAAAGTTCTTATTTCATGCATGCACCTGCGCGATCATGTTCACCCTTTCTGTGCGCCATTTAAAAAAAGCTCTACGTGTATTGAAGTCATATCTCTTTGTGAAGGTGACTCAAATAATAAAAGGAGCGTGCTGATTTGAACTGTCCCACACACCCATCTGACCAAATCCAGTGTTCTGTAAATGACACCCCATTCTTTTTGAATGAATCATAAATAAACCCAAATTAGTGTTGAACAAACAACGTGTTGTGTTCACAATCATCACTGACATAAAAATGGTATTCCTTGATCACATCACGTGACGAAGGAGTGTTATCCCTACCGTCAATGCTCTCCTACGCATGTCTATACAATACATGTACAAAGATGGACTGATAGTCGTAGTTATAATACTCACTTTGTATCTCTCCTTGAGGAGAAAATGTGTAATTCTCAGCAAAGTCTACCACCGATAGGATTGTTCCTGGCTCAAAAACCTTACAAGAATGCTTAACTTCTAAATCTTGCCACCTAGACTTGTGGGAGTGTTTAATGTATTTGTAAATATGAATTTGAAACTTGTCCATGAAGTCTGTAATAGGAATCTCATCCTCGATCAAGCTGATCCTCTTAGATGGAACATGTGAAGAAGATGATGGATTCATGGAGACATACTCATATCTCTTCCACTTAACTGTGATATCTGAAAAACCAGGGTGTGTTGGATCAATAGGAAACTTCCTATGGAACAATGCCAAATCACCACATTCTTGGCATCTTCTCCCACCTACACAAATTTTAATGAAAAACATGTTTTTAGGATTCCTATTGCACAGTATCATAGAAATAAAATCCCTCGCTGTGTGAGGAGTTGGTTCACCATCACAATGTTCTTTGCAAAAGTCCACAAATGTGTCATAGTATAACTGGAATTCAATGTGGTATCGATAAGAACAAGTGTCCTGAATTGTATTTGGCCTAATATACCACGGTTTCAACTTACTGAAAATGCTAAATAAGATTTGGGCACTGGCATTTGATTCTTTGAATTCCTCGAACAAAGCCACTCCTGTCATCTCCATAACATGCTTGCAATGCTCCTTATAAAATCCTATGCCAGAACATTGTCATAGGACATGTTTTCGATCTGGTATAGCACGCGAATGGTTGTCCCAATACTCTATCACCTTCTCTGTGATGCCCTCTTCCATCCCATCATTATATTCTTCTCTGCAAATAAGAGCCCAACAAGCAACTTCATCATTTTCATCTATCATTACCCAGAATTTAGTGTATTTTTGCACTGTTTTTCTTGAAACGTGGATAATATTTGCCATTGTTGCAACCATTCAATTTCTTGAGGTGCTTCGTGCCACAATAACAGTTGTAATTTCCATACAAGAAACTCTGATATCATTTTTTCTTGACTTTCCAAATGCAGACAGTGCATTTGTTACATTTTCTGTTACATTCTCACATGCATTTTTATTTTTAACATCCTTAAAACCCAACAAATTTGTGGCATGTTTCATTTTTTTTGTTTTATCAATCCATGTAATATTTGAGATTGTGTAATCACTGATTGTTGTTCAAAGTACAACTTGATTATGTTACTAACATGCTCCTTGATTTTCAGACTAGGGGTCGGGTTTCCGAACTCTTCTTGCATGGTATCATCCAACCCTATTAAACAATTTGCAACCATTCTAACATCATTGAAGCTCCAAATTACTCTTGAGAAATCAAAGGGTACACGGTCCTGTGATGGCTGGCCATGATCTATCCCTGCATAAGTTAATTGAATTTTGAAATTGTTTAGTTCTTTGACCAAATAAGGAACTTTCACATTGTTCAATTTCATTGTCTTTCAATGAAAAATAAGCGAATTAGAAAATTTTAAACAAATGCAATATGCAAGAAGCTTTGATTTTAAAGCACCAAAATTTAATTTTGGTGTGATAAAATATTCCTTAAGGTAATATGATACAATCGTGTATAAATTACAAAGAGTTTTGCATCATTTAGAAGATCAAAATGATTATCATCATGGTGTATTATGCATATAATTTACACTTATGTGAGTCTGTATTTGATGCAACCTATGACACCCATTGCACAAACTTTAATATAAAATCCATTGGTCCACAAGTTACGTTAACATAGAATGGATAATCTTTGTGTATGCTTGTAATCAATTCTATTTTTGTAAAAAATAATAACTTCATATAAGTGTTCTAGAAAAAAATATAACTTCATAAACTATAATATTTTGATGAAATAATGATAATTGTTTAATATCTCCATGACAATTTTAACCATAGATGCACATTTGATTTTACTTCTCATATTGCAATTGTTTGTTAAAAAATTAGCAAATAATTACAACCTCAAGAATAAAATTTTATTGTACTTATTATATTGCCGTTGTTAGTTAAAAAAATAACAAATAAATTATACAAGCTTGAATAACATTTTATTTTAAGTTGATCATATTGCCATTGTTTGTTAACAAATTAACAAATAAATATAAGCTTGAATAACATTTTATTTACTTATCATATTGTCATTGTTTGTTAAAAAAATAACAAATATTTATTCAAGCTTGAATATTCTCTAAATGTATTGATTTTCTTATCTTTACAATGATCTCTTACATCTCATATTCAAGGAAAATGAATTCTTGAATTTGTCATAGTTGTTTATTTTCTTTGAGATCATCATTGTCATCAATGCTTAAAGCCATATGATTCCTAGTCATTTGTACATGATTATTGATGATTGCTCAAGTTCAATCAAGTGCATCACTTGTAAGTTAGTTTGTCACCAAAAATATCAATAAATTTAAAGATGCAATATATTCAATAAGTTTTTTTTATAAATGATTCATGTTCTTATTTAGAGTGTACAAATCCTTGAACCAAATTCTACAAAGGATTTCCATTTATTCTACATATACTATATTTCATTAATCATTGTACACACAATTATTGAAGTTATGTGAGTTGTTATGGACAATTAGTTTCTATATTAAATACAAATTGTAATGTTAATTATCATCATTATAGGATGTCTACGGAAATGTTTTTGTATGTTCATTAATATGAGTGATAGCC
>LPNX010773088.1:72500-86174 GCA_001517045.1 Pseudotsuga menziesii | reverse complement strand
TGATTTGCAACTTCTTCTCCTCTCAAGATTGCCCTTTTTTTCCTCTTTCTTTCTCTCTTATTTCTTCGGTATTCCTTTGATTCCTAGTAGATATTTTACTTTGACGTTTCTTGCTTCCCATTGTGATTGATCAAAAATCCAAATTAGTACCTGCAACAATATGTAAACAAAAAACACAATGATAAATTTACATTAGAACACAAGCATTGTTTCAAATAGGTTAGTCAATTATGAAGGATAAAATTAGTAACTTGTTTATGTTTTATGTTTATATAGAATTCATTTAGGAATTTGGGTAGAAAATGAGGTTGGGAGGGTAGTTGGAATGGAATTAATGCCATCAATGCCTAAGTTAATTCTTGAGAATTTTTGTTAAGGATTTTAACAAAAACAAGACCTCAATCGAGGTTTTAACGTAGCTCGATCACGGGTTTATTAGACCCTCAATCGAGCTATTGTTAAAATATCGATCGAGGGATTTTAATACCTTGATCAAGCTACATACGTCAATTGAGGGCCTGAAAAACAAAGAATTATCCCTCTTACAGGAAAATCAATGTTTTTCTGTGTCTTCCAATGGTGTAAAACCTGCCATTCATGGCACATAACTGAGTGGAGTTTGTACCATTAGATTCATCATCGAATCCTCTATCCATTGAGGTATCATGCATGCGTTTTGGCATTCATATGGGTTTTTTATTTAAATTCATTCTAAAACTTACACTTAGAAAACCTCACAACAACTTTGAAGCAACTCAAAGAAAAATCAGCATGGTAAAAAATACAGATCCATTTTTTTTTTAAAATGCACAACCCACACATTTGGTTTTTCAAATTTTGAAAACAATAAAAAAAACCTGGGATGGACACACATGTGTATAAAATGATGTTGAAATCAGATGTGGTCACTATCAAAAAATAATAAATAATTATATATTGGGAAATAAATTTACACAAAAATATGCAGACCACAATGAATTTTGTGTAGATCATGCTCTCATATATATATATTTTAAATTATTAATTTAAGATTGAATTATTGGGGTGGGACACGAGCCACTTATTAACTTTTTCAAAATTTTAAGGTCACACAGTTCATTAGATGCGAAATTTCACACATTAAATGACATCGAAACACAACAAGATTAGAACCCCAAATCCTACAATAGAATCCGATGACATCCAACGTAACATATGGATGTGTCGGATTGCAATTATGAAAAGTTTTGTACCTTCCAAATTATTTTAGCATTGTTGAATTTTCTACATCATTAGCGTAGGTTTTTCGACGGAGGTATTGTCATCAGTTATGTGACGGTGGCATGTCGAATTTGCAATGGCCATATCGGTGGTGCTGTCATTGAATATCCAACAAAAGGGTGTCAAAAATGCAATGATGATGTCATTGGATATCCAACAAGAGGGTGTTGAAAATGCGACGATGATGTTGTCAGATATCTGAGAAGAGGGTGTTGGATTTTCGACGTGGTTTGGAAATTTTTTGAAATAATATAAAGACATATTTCAAATAGTTTGACCCATATTTCCAATGGTAACTATGCTCACATCAACATCACCATCATCATCATCATCATCATCATCATCATCATCATCATCAACATCATAATAATCATCATCATCATCAACATGATCATGATCATGATCATCATCATCGTCATCGTCTTCATCATCATCATCTTCATCATCATCATCATCATCATTGTCTTCATCATCATTGTCGTCATCTTCACCATCATCATCATTATCATCACCATCCACATCACCATCATCATCATGTTGATCATCATTGTCTTCATCGTCATCATCATCGTCTTCATTGTCATCATTGTCTTCATCATCATCATTATTGTTAGTTTTTCAACATTAAGCTAGCATTATATTAGGATCTTTACTGAGAGAATAACAAGTACAGCAATCAAACACAAGCACATCACAAGAGACAAGAGACACAAAGAGTTTTCCTCAGGGAAACCATAAAGGAGAAAACCCCGCAACTTCCTCAGAGATAGAATCAGCACCAAAACAGTAAAAGCCCCAAAGCAGTAGTCTTCTTCTTCTGTCTAGTCCCAGTATTTCCTTCCTCACTAATGTGCCACACTTGAGTGAGTGAGTGATGTGTTGCAAGTGATAAATAGAGAGGCTCTCACTCTCTATTTATATTCTTCTGTTCACTTGAAGTGCACTCAATCATGTCGGCTTAACTTAAGAATTACCTACTAGAGCCTACATCTCTATGAGTGTATAATAACTCTAGTGCCCTGAAACTGTGGGGACTTTAACAATGACTTGACATGACTTGTTTACATTATTGATCCTCCTGATCATAACATTGGGGCATGACAACATGACTCAAATACATAATAGAAACATCCCAGAATAAACATTGGGTTACAATACATAATATAAATAGATGAATACATTCCTAAGTTACAAATACATCAACACTCCCTCTTAACTAGGAAGGTATTCTTTCGACACAATTTTCAGCACTGGTCTTCTTCTCTGTATCAAATGGATCATCTCGTCATTTGCATCTTGAGTCTTCTGATTCTTCAAGTCATATTCATATTCAAGTCATCTTCACTAGATCTGGATCATCTCTCGATCTGGATCATCATGGAACATCATCACTAGATCTATATAATCTCTCGATCAGGATCATCATGGAACATCATCACTGGATCTGGATCAAAATCACTGGATTGGATCTGGATCATCACTCGATCTAGATCAACATCACTGTATTTGGATCATCACTCGATCTGGATCATCATGGAACATCATCACTGCATCTAGATCATCACTGGATTTGGATCATCATGGAACATCATCACTGGATCTGGATCATCACTACTGGATCATCATCACTGGATCTCGATCATCACTCGATCTAGATCATCGCTGGCTATCATCACTGGATCTCAATCATCACTGGATCTGGATCATCCCTGGTGCTATCTCATGATTCTTCTCGTCACAGGAAGTTCTACAGAGCCAGCCCTTTTTCATGCTGGTTGTAAGCCTACCCATCATGTAGTTCTTCTCCCAACACTTACATCTGACCTACTCATCAGAAAGGCGCGCCTAGCACTTACATCTGACCTACTCATCAGAAAGGCCTAGCACTCACATTCACCAACATGATAGGACATCACATCACTAACATCTGTGAAAAGGCTAAACACTTACATCTAACCTACTCATCAGAAAGGCACATCCATCCAGACAGGAACACATCCTATCACAGTGATGGAAGACTCCCATCCAGACAAGAATACATCCTATCACAGTGATGGAAGATTTTCCCACTTTCATCCAGACAAGAACACATCCTATCATAGTGATGAAAGGCTCCCATCCAAACTAGAACACATCCTATCACAGTGATGGAAGATTTCAGCACTTACATCTGACCTACTCGTCAGAAGGGCATGCACTCACATCTGACCTGGTAGGAACTGAATCCTACACCCTCGTCAGAATGGCCCCCAGTCCCAGACTGAGCTACCTGGTAACGGACCAGGTGCCTCCAATATCCTGGAGAGCGAAAGTAGCCCTTACATCTGTCCTACTCGACAGAATGGATAGCACTCACATCTGACACAGAAGGAACTAAATTTTTTAGCCATGAACAGAATGGCTCTGCACTTAGATCTGACCTACTCGTTAGAATGGTGGTAGCCCTTACATATGTCGTACTCGACATAATGGCCAGCACTCACATCTGACATGGAAGGAACTAAATCCTTTAGCCATGAATAGAATGTCTCTACCCTTACATATAACCTGCTCGTCAGAATGGCGGTAGCCCTTACATCTGTCCTACTCGACAGAATGGCTAGCTCTCACATCTTCCATGGGAGGAACTTAATCCTTTAGCCATGAACAGAATGAATCAGCCCTTATATCTGACCTACTTGTCAGAATGGCTCTCTCAGTCCCTGATTGAGTATTCCTGGTAACTGACCAGGTGCCTCCATTCCCAGAATGGCACTCAGCACTCCTATATGACATGGAAGGAACCAAATCCTCTCACCATGACAAAATGGCTCAGCCCTTGCATCTGACCATGGAAGGAACCAATCCTCTCACCATGTCAGAATGGCTATGGGTCTCATCACTTTCTCTTGGAGGGAACCTCAATCTGGAGAACACCAAGTCTCTCTCTGAAGTACTTGAACTTCAGCCTAGCCAATGGCTTCGTCAATACATCAGCTATCTATTCCTCCTTCGCAACATATTGGAGCTTCACTGCTCCTCTCTGCACCATATCCCTAATATAGTGATACTTGATCTTGATGTGCTTCGACTTGTCATGGAACACTGGATTCTATGACAACTTTATGCAACTCTGGTTGTCACAATGTATACAAGTAGCATCCAACTGGAGATCAAATATATTAGACAGTAGCTTCCGCATCCATACTGCCTCACAACTAGCTGAACAAGCTGCGACATACTCTGCTTCAGCTGTACTCAGTGCCACACAGGATTTCTTCCTACTAAACCAAGAGATCACACCTGATCCCATACTGAAGAAACATCCTAAAGTACTCTTCCTATCGATGGCACTGCCTGCCCAATCTAAATCAACATAACCCTCCAGGTTAATCTTTTGATTCGCATTGTACTTGAGTCCATAATCAATTGTACCCCTGCATGCTTTGCAACCATCAGGTGAACATGTCTCAATGTGTTCATAGCAAGGAAAATATCTAGTCTCAGGTACATCAAGGACCCAATCATCTGATGATACATCATAGCATCGATCATCTCTGATGAAGCATCACTCAATAGCTTCAGGTTCGACGCCATAGGTGTGGCCATAGCCTTACAGTCCATCATCCCAAACCTCTTCAGGATCTCTACTGCATACTTCCCTTGTCCAAGGAAGATCCCATCTGTACTCTACCACACCTCCATACCTAGAAAGTAATGCATCATCCCCAAGTCCTTTATTTCGAACTTGACATCAAGCTTTCTCTTCGTATCAGCAATCAACCCATCTGTACCTGTGACAAATAGATCATCTACATATAGTAGGAGCATCACTGGGTTGCCATCTTCAACCTTGTAGTAAAGGTTGGAATCTTCTTTACTTTTAGTAAAGCCTAAAGTCATCAGTAATTTGCCCATCCTATCATGCCATGTCAAACCTAAAGATATTCTGTAGTCACTCCCTATGAAGCGAAGCATCATACTCCCTCTGTATTCTATGCTCTATGCACTGAAAACATTCTGTATCGGAGTGACAAGTAGTTTCCTATGCTACTAATATTCTATGTGACCATCTGGTGTATAGACTTGCATCTTCAAACTTGTAGCAAAGGTTAAGATGTTCATCAAGCTCATCATGTATGTGTTATCCCATGGGTGTCTTCTGAACTCGTACAAGGCCTTCTTTCATTTGCACACATGATCATGTCATGTGACTTCACTTCTAGTAGCTGTAAATGTTTATTTGTAGTTTATGCCTTCTTTTCATGAGAATCCTTGTGCTACAAATCTTGCTTTGTATTCCACGATGTTTCCATCTACTGTAAGATGGAACTATGAACTTCTCTTCAGGTCTCGATACTGCGCCCTAACATCATTCTTCTTGAACTGGTTTTCCCTTTCTTCTTGGTGGCTGGAAGGTTCTGCATCAATGATGTCACTGCACTCATCATATTATTTTGAAATGTCGTCACTTGCTCTTCGGAACAAGTCTTCATTCTTCTTTTCTTGTAGGCGATTATGTATGCGTTCTTTCCTACAAGTCAAATGCAATTGTATGGTTAGAAACATTTCATAAGGAATATTTATACTGGCAAACACTTATCCATAAATATATGATCATGCAACTACTTTAGCCAATACAACATTCATCCATATCTCACTGAAACTTTCTAGATGCCTTCCATCTCTACCAGGACAATATTGAGATTGTGCACTAATCCAATATGTCAGCAAAGAGGTTTCATTCTAAATAAGTAGCAATGGATAATTTGTATAGCACCATGAGCTACTTACCCATCACATGCATATTATTAGTATTCTGTCATTAATGCAAACATCCTATCATGCATAATAAAATAACTGAATATAAACAAATGCATAACAAAACAATGAAATGACAATTGAATACTTATCTTTATTTGTTTCATGGGTAGACTCCTTCTTGAGTCTTCAACTTCATCGTCTTCTTCATTCATGATATCATTGTTTCTTATCCAAAAGATAAGGTGGATAAGAAGTTCTTCAAGAGTTGAGTTCTTCATATTCCTCATTGCTTGAGGGATCTTCTTTGGATGGTAAGATCTTGATCTTCAGTTGCTCCCACCTTCTCTTCTCGAGCTTCTTCTTTTTGTGAGTTCTCTTCCCAGAGTCTACTGAAATTAATCACTTCCTTCTGGCACACATTCCTCAAATGAATGAATCCCACGATCCTGGGAGGCCATTCAAAATGGCCATCACCACTTATGCATTCTTCACTTCTTCTTTTACCGCTTCAATTTGTTCTTTGATTTGAGAGACTCTTATGACTGCATGGTCTTTGCATTCTGGATCTTCACATTCTTCAACTGGTTTCTTAGGGTCATATTCTGATTTCTATTCTTCCCTTCAAATATCTTGCTCAAGGAATCAAAAAATCTTTGGTGTCTTTAGGGAGACACTTCTAGTACAAGTTGATTCGTGACTGAATCAGCAATGATCTTCTTGGCGTTGACCAAGTTCTTCTTGTGAAGGGCTTCTAACCTCATCTCCCTCTCAAACTGGAACCTCTATATTCATGTAGGTGTCCAATCCATTTTCTTCAGGGAGATCAAATACTTCTATGCTTGGAATTTGTGAACTTCACCAAGCTTATCATCAAGGTAATTTGATATATCACTTTGAAATGAGAACCTCAAAAGAAAATAGCATTAGATGAGATCTTACCGATTTGAGGTGTCCGTCTTGGTTCTGTAGTTGGCTGTTCTAGGGTTTGTCACAGAAACCCTAATTTTCAAAACTTGAAATCTTTCATATATGATTGGATAGAAAGATAGATATATTCAAATGGAGCTATCCAATGTACTCCTTTTCTGAAAACAGTGGAGGGAAGCTACCGGAACAGGAAGCCCTAATTTTCCAATTTCTTCTGCAGAAATGCCTATTACTGTTTCTGTGATATCTCTGAAATTTATGCTCCTATATGTCTAAACTTTCATACTGAGGTAAAATCGCATGTCGCGGATCTAACATCGTAGGTTTCATCAGAATTGGTTTCACCATTTTGGATTTATGATCCTTTTCCCAAGGTGACCTGTTGCAGGACTGTTCAGAACATCGAAGTTGTATGGCATGCCACATGTCACTGGTTCATCTTCTGAGTATGATATTCAGACCAACAAACATACAGTCCGTTTCCTTTCTGGAACATCTTCAGGGATTTAATTTGGACCTCTGTATCCCAATATATTTCAATTATCCCCAGGTGTCTTGTTTATGGATGATTTCTGGAAGAGGCTGGAACCCTAACTTTGAGAGATCATATCTCCTGGAATATAGCGAATATGAGGCTGAATTTTGGACACAGTGTTCTTCATGATTTTTCCTTCGGTCCCTGCAATTTTTTTCTTCTGATACTTCTCCAACCTCAAAATATAGAGGTTGTACCAAAACTTATCAGTTTTAGTATTTAGGGTTTTTCAAGCTCGGGGTCAAGCTAGGGTTTGACTTTCCTGGAGTTTCACCCAACCAAATTTCTTGATATAGGTCTATAAACTTCGGTTTTGATGAGGAGAAAAATCCTATGCTAGTCTCACTCAAAAATTCCTCTTCTGTAGAAATCCCTAATTTCCACATCAAAAACTAAAAATGCTTAGAATCGAATTCTGCTTCGACAGAAAGATGCACCCTTCAATGGAAAGTCATCTTAGAATACTTTTGCTGATAGATTGTGGAGAGAGACCCAAAAAGTAAGAATCCCTAGCTTCTGTAGCTGCACAATGTCTTCTTCTCAGGTTATCTCTGATACCATGTTAGTTTTTCAACATTAAGCTAGCATTATATTAGGATCTTTACTGAGAGAATAACAAGTACAACAATCAAACACAAGCACATCACAAGAGACAAGAGACACAAAGATTTTTCCTCAGGGAAACCATAAAGGAGAAAACCCTGCAACTTCCTCAGAGATAGATTCAGCACCAAAACAGTAAAAGCCCCAAAGCAGTAGTCTTCTTCTTCTGTCTAGTCCCAGTATTTCCTTCGTCACTAATGCGCCACACTTGAGTGAGTGAGTGATGTGTTGCAAGTGATAAATAGAGAGGCTCTCACTCTCTATTTATATTCTTCTGTTCACTTTAATTGCACTCAATCATGTCGGCCAAAATTAAGAATTACCTACTAGAGCCTACATCTCTATGAGTGTATAATAAATCTAGTGCCCCGAAACTGTGGGGACTTTAACAATGAATTGACATGACTTGTATACATTATTGATCCTCCCGATCGGAACATCGGGCCATGACAACATGACTCAAATACATAATAGAAACATCCCGGAATAAACATCGGGTTACAATACATAAGATACATAGATGAATACATTCCGAAGTTACAAATACATCAACAATTATCATCATCATCATATTCACCATATTGATGATGATGATGATGACGATGATGATGATCATTTTCGTCGTCGTCTTCATCCTCATGATAATCATTATCATGACCAACATCATCATCATCATCATCATCATCATGTTCATTATTATCGTCTTCATGATGATGAAGATGATCATCATCATCATCGTCATCACCATCACCACCATCGTCATCATGATCATCATCGTCATCATCATTATCATCATGTTGATCGTCATTGTATTCATCATCATGATCATCATCGTCTTCATCATCTTGACCCTCATCATCATCATCATTTTCATCATCATGTTGATCTTCATCATATTCATCATCATGATCATCTTCATCCTCATTGTCATTATCATGATGTTCAACATCATCGTCTTCATCACCATTATTTTCATCATCATGATCACCATCATCACCTTCCACATCACCATTGTCATCATGTTGATCATCATTGTCTTCATCATCATGATCACCATCATCACCATCATCATCACCATCATCACCATCATCATCAACATGACCATCATCACCATCATCACCATCATTTTCATCATCATCACCATCATCATCATCTTCATCATCATCACCATTGTCATCATCATCATCATCTTATTAATCATCATCATATTCATCATCATCATCATCACCATCATGATCATATTCATCCTCATCGTCATTATCATGATGTTCAACATCATCGTCTTCATCACCATTATGTTCATCATCATCATCACCATTGTGATCATGTTGATCATCATTATCTTCATCATCATGATAATCATCATCATGATCACCATCATCACCATCATCATCACCATCATCTTCATCATCATCACCATCATCATCATCTTCATCATCATGACCCTCATCATCATCATCATTGTCATCATCATCATCATCATCATAAATCGTATTCATTATCATAATCATGATCATCATCACCATCATCGTGTTCATCATGATTATGATGATAATCATCACCATCATCATCATAATTATCATCATCATCATCATGACCCTCATCATCATCATCATCATGTTGATCACCATCGTCTTCATCATCATGATAATTAGATGTAGCATCGATCTTCTCCATGAACAAAAATCCAATCATGAGACTTCATCAATAAGGCAATTCAAAAATGCATGCGCTTATAAACATACTGGCCACTATGTGGCTTATCTTCCTCGTTTCTAGTATGACATTGAAATTAGATTTTTATTTTTTGAAATTTTTTATTATTAAGATAAAATTGACTTTATGGCAAAGTCAAAAGTTATGAGAAAGTTAGAATTTAAGATAGATTGTATGATGAATCTTCAGATGATGATGTGCCAAACAAAGGAAAACCTAACTTTTCTTTATTTTTTCTTTTAAACAACTTTTCTGGGTCTTCAAAACTTTTCAATACTTTGGTATCAGAGTTACCTCGCGTGTGTCTTCTCGAAGCCAGAATGACTCTTTTAAGTTCTGAAAAAAGTTTCACAGTGGAGTCGCCAGGGCAAATATACAACCTTTTCTTCTTGATAAAATTCCTATTTGCCCACAGAAATTTTTCTTTAAACACTGTCATTCCCCCAGGGAAAATATGCACTTTCATTCCCTGGAAACGGTGCCAGTTTGTTAGCACTCAGAATGTACCCCGGTTGTGAAAGGTATATCCCAAGGTAACAGCAAAAACCACTTTTAGAAAGAAACTGGCTTTTCTTTCTAGAGAGGGGATCTCTCAGATACAGATTTAACAAGGCCAGATGTAGGTATCAAGACTCAAAGATTATATAGGTGGTTGAAACAATATGCATAACCATTGGGCATGGGGTCACATATAGATAAATAACATAAAATCATATGCACAGAAGTTCATCAAAGGAAAGGTAACCATTCAATTACAGTGATTCATTTAATCCATTTGGAACAAAAGAAGTAGAGCACAATCCATCAATACAAAGCATCAAGATATGATTTCAATATTGACTTTAGTAGAAAGGTTTATAAAATATTTGAAACAATGACCAGAGCATAATAAATATGAATTCCAATCATCCAACACTTTGTTCCAAATATGAAGAAAACAGAATGGAATGAACACGGGAAAAAACAATCACAAAGAAAGAGGCACAGACTGTAATACAAATGGCGCAGGAATCTCTGATGATCTCTTCACATTTAATTTTTGCTCAAAAATATATGTCTTTCAAAACATTTAACAACAGGACGGGTTCCAACCCCCATCAAACAAAATAGATGCAAATATATGCATAAACTGATTCATTTTCCAAGAAGATTCATAACTAAATGATCGGCTTAATTTAAAGTCTTGTAACTAAATCCCTAACTTCTAGGAATAAATTACAGCTTCAATCCTAACTGATCATTAAATTAAATCAACTTGGTACAAGGCCTATCCCAGCAGCTCCTTAGCACGCGACATCTATTCTCATGAATGAAGGATGTATTTTGTCTTCCTGAACCTTTCCATGTCTTTCCATTGCTCCGCGCTTGGGGTATCACATTCCATCATCTCTCGAATTGACACTTCAAGCTCCATGTAAGCTTCATATGACACCTTGGGCAATCCTCTTCTGACAATCAGGAACTTTTGTAAAATTTCAAAATCCTCTGTCAATTTATCCACAATTGCTTTCCCTGTTAGCCCTTTTTCCAAATCATCAAATTTGGAGTGGTCCATGCACCTCTGAAATAACAAGCTGTGATAGTGCTCCTGAGAAAACATCTGTCCCTCCTCGTCCCAAAAGGAAGGCAGGCCATCCTCAAATAGCTCTTTGAAAACCTGCTTGAAGTTATTAACCTATGAAACCATTTCATCAGCTTTGTCTTGGACCGTCTTCATTAAATGATGCTTGTGGATAAAATTCTTAGCCCATAGTACTATTGATATCCTGTCCTTTATTCCCATATCATGTAATTTCTGATATGTTAATGAATTTAAAAAATTCAATGTGTTCTGGGATGTGGCAAGAGGTCTTTTCTCCATATGTTCATTCACTAACTTTAGTCTTTGGTGTTCCAAACTGATCAATATACTTTGATCATCGATAAAGTTAAGATAGTGCCTGAATTTAGTAATCTCTATAGATAAGGTGTCCCAAATGATGTGCTTCGCCTCCTGAAGAGGACCTTTCCCAATGTTTCTCTCTTTCAGTTCATTGAATTTATTTTGAAGCTGATTCCTGTCTTGCAGTATTTTATTTTATTCTCGCTTACTTTGGCCAATTCAGACTTTATCTTTTCATTTTCTACTTTTAACTCTTTTATTTCTTCATCCTTTAAGCTTACCTAGGACATAGGTACCAACAAATAATCCGCATAAAAATCATTCAATGTCTTCTCAATATTTACAATGGATAGGTCTTCATCTATGGAAGTCTGACTCATCAATTCCTCCATGATCTCCTTTTCATCATTTTGGTCCTTTTTCAGTAGGGAGATTTGAGATATCAGTTCACTCCGTTTAGTTTCCCACCTGTCTTTTTCCTCTTGTAATTCAACAGCTCTCCCTTTATGTTCCATCATCTCCTGGTGGATCTTGTCTTTCTCTTCTTGCAGAGCCAATAACTCAGATGATTGAACATGCTCAGTGCCTGGGATCTTCAATTTTTTCTTCAAAACTTGGAGGGCATTGTCCTTTTCTTCCAACATTCTTCTGACTGCTTGGGTGTTATCTCTTTCATTTCCTGAACTGATAATATCTGCTTGTAGCTTCTTAATCTGGATGGAATTGGCCTTATTTTCAACTCTTTCATGTTTCAATTTAACCTCTAACTTATCTACCAAAATTTGTAATTTATTGATTCTCACCATAGCTTGTAACAGATCTGAATAAATAATGTCACTTGTTTGCTTATGTAGCTGTATTTTTTTGGGTATGCTAATCTTGTCCAATCGGATTTCCATCTCTGACATCTTTTTGTCATTTACTATGGCCAACTTGAAGGTATTTCTTTCTGTATCTCTGGCAAAAATCAGGGAGCTTTTTGGATTGTTTAAACTCCTTACCCGCGGGAGCAAATTTCTTGTCTCTTCGAGATACTATTTTCTTTTCTCCATATAACTGGCTTTGAGTTCCTCTTTGGACTTAAAAATTGGGCTTGATTCTGAACCATCTATGCTTTTAAAATAAAATTGATTTACTTGTACAGCTTTTGTTGGGATTAAAGCAATTCTCTTGAAATCATCAGAAATTTCTTCACTTAACATTCCACCACCTTGAAACAATTGGGATTTTTTGTGTGACCCATCTTCATCCACTTCCATGCTCTCGACCTCAGAAAGACTTCTTTTAATTACAATATTAGGACTCTCTGTTACTTGGGATACTATAATTGGTACGGGACTTGCATCTTCATCAGACCTTGGAGTCTCCATAAACTGCAACAGATTGGTTGTTTCATTCAAATCTTCAATAGACTTGTGATCGAATGGATTGTTCTTGTTTTCCTACTTCCTCAGGGAAATTACATGGTGGGGATCATAATTTATCTTTGGCTCTTTTTGAAATTCCATACTTCCTAATAATTTTTCAATAAACACTAAGGCGCCTTTATTTTTGAAAATAAAAGAGCCAACCTTGAGAGGGAATTTAATGTTTGAAGATTTTTTAAAAGCTCTAAAATGCTCTTCCTTTGAATGTAACCTTTGCCTCATGAAATCTAATGCAAAAATTCTCGGGGTTAGGAAAGCAGGTAACCTATAAGGCTCCCCGGTAAATCCATATACCCTCAAAACAGTGGAATTTTTATGTAGGAACTAGTATCCAACTCGATCCTCGGGTGAGGACTGCATCAGACATTTCATCTCTTCTAACACACGGGGCAATTCTTCATCGAACAACATTTTATACATCTCTGACATGATTGAATTGGAAAATTCAAACATGTTGATTTTCTTGTGAAAATCAGAAAAGAAGATAGTACTCAAAAACTGTAATTCAGTGACGTTTGAACATAGCAGCATGTTCAACAAGTAAGTCTGAAATTTAAAGAACCTAACCTTTGGGAATTCAC
>LPNX010773088.1:0-67500 GCA_001517045.1 Pseudotsuga menziesii | reverse complement strand
ACAAGCCCAAGGTATGAGCATAACTAAGACAATGAAGATGCCCTAGGATGAATAAAGAAGCCTGCAATATTGTAGCCAAGATAGTAATGAGACATCCCTGTATAGGTTATAGAGATGGGGAATGAATTCAAGGCATAGGTGTACACTAGGTTATACATTGGAGGGTTCAAGTCTTAAAGAACAATTGTATTGTGCTTGTTGACTCAATGTCATGGGTTTGGTAAGACTCTACCTTGAGTTTTAGGAACTAAAATGACCCTATATTTTGTACATTGTGGATCGTATAAGGAACATCCTTAATAATTTATGTTGTAACGTCCCATAAATGACCCTCTATAATAAAGTAACATATAATTATGTAAATTTTTTTCTTTACAACATTTTTATTACATTTAAAGTGATACACCATGAGACAGTTATAACTACGGTGTATTTTAACATATGTAAATATTTAATTTTTTTATTTTAATTAAAGATATCCATGGCTTACTGGGTAGAGAACAACTTAGAGAGATGAATGGGGGTGATCTTAAGAAGTTTATGAAATATCCATGTGTCAAGACATTCTTATCCTATTCCAAAAATGAAGGAAGTGGAGGAAACTATTCTCTAGATTTGAGCCAGCATATCCTAATTTTTGGCTACATGTGTCCTCCCAAAATACTAGAACTAAGGTAAGTTTCTTAGGACTCTAGTATTTCCAATATCTCTATAAAAATGAAAAGGAGGAAAGGGGTAGGGGTTGGACGTTGGTTGGGTTACGAATAGTAATGCTGTTGGATTTTAGTTATGTGTTGTTGGATGGGGTTACAAACTGGTTTTAAATTGGTGATTATCATTCCCTTGATTGAATTTCTTTATCATTCCCTCTTTGCCAAATTAGGAGCATCATCAAAGAACTCCGTGGGGGTGCTACTCTATCTAGATTGTGTTGTAGAAGAAGGTATGTGATCTTAGATTAGCAATTTCCAGCTTCCAACTATATTTCTAGCAAGATGTTTCTTGATGATCCTCAAAAATTGCCCAACTTTGGAGTTGGGGCTTCTTCATTATTGTTTGGAAGGAAAAAACAGGATCAACCTGCCCAGAATTGCTACTGTTTAATAACTTAGAAGTTGGCCCATTTCTATCCTCAAAACAAGCCAGGTATGTTTCTCTCACTCCGTCTCTTCCCAAAGACCTAACATTAATTAAATTTACTCTCATTTCGACTGCTATATTATGCTTGGAATTAATGTTACTAGTTGTTATATGGATGGTATAAACCCAAATTGAGGTTTTATCACTCTGTTTACCCACACACTTGCCCATAAAAGCTCATATTTTATAATTTTGATATATTTTTTTATCATTTTGATATTCTTTTTAGATCTAGACTACAATGAATCATTTTCAAGTCACATGTTAGCTTATTCTTAGACTGCTGCACATGAAATGACGCCTAAAGGATGCCCATAATTGAAAATAAGGCCACCTCTAATAGAGTGATTATGATATACCCATGACATTGAGCAATAGTATTGGGTTGATTCCTATCACTGCTTATTACGTAAATATAGCATACTCTTTTATGTAACATAGTCATGGTAAATATAGCATACTCTTTTATGGAACATAATCATGGTAAATATAACATACTCTTTTATTGGTGATAGGGTAGTGTACTTATTAGGGATTCACTTATGACATAATCATGGTAATCAAACATCGTTATACTTAGTTGATATGTAACATGATAGGTAGAGTTGAACATGCTCATTATTATGTATACATGGTGTTAGCTGCTTACAAACTCGGTACTCTGTTTACTTGTACATTAATACATAGTATATATTGTGGAAACATAGGTACCATTCATCATAAGTAGTGATCTTAGAGCTTATATATGGAACTACTTGACCCTTTTAAGGTGAAGTAAGGTGAAGAGTAACATTATGGATATCGTACTTGATTCCTAGGTATTTATGTCCATATTAGCCTTATATCTCTAATTGGGTAGTGTATGATTCAGTATTCCTATGGATACTGTAGGAATAGAATAACATTAACATTACACATATTAGGAGGATATACTATCTTTTTTATATTAGGGAAACAACGTATATAATGTATAGAACATGATATCCTTATATTAGAGTCATTACATGTGTACATTGTTCATAACAAGCTAACCTCTTGCTTCTGATATCAATATCATAGGAATAGAGCCAATCACATGGGGTTATACTAGTACTGTAATTTCATATGTTACCAATATAATGGAAATAGTTCTGATATCATGTTCATTAACTAAAATGTTAGAACCAATACGGTATAATACTTAATAAGCATAACTAAGAAAGAGTAAGCATAACCAGTAGCTTGAATAAGCTTACATATATACTAAGAAATAATGAAGCTCACTCAACCCAAAATTAGGTATGAATGTTTTCTTTGCCCACATTCATCCTAGAATTAGAAATCAATGTTGTTTTAGGGCTGCTTGAGGCCACAAACAGTCCCAAAATTTCCCATAGTGCTGTAAAAAAGGTATAGACCTGTCTAAAAAGTAATCTTCGTCATATGACAGAGATTTCTAATCTATTTACCAATTACAAGAAATATTTGTCATAGGAAAAAGATTTCTATAATTCCTCTGCTTGTAATTGGTAATAACCCCATTAAGTTGGATGTCTACAAATTATATGTCTAATTAAGGGCATTTCAGCTCTAGTTAATCCCTAACTAGTTTTTCATTCACTAGTGAGAATTTTGAATTTCCTTCCTAAGTCATTCAAATTTCCTATATGTAGAAAATTGATTCATTCTTTGTACACACGATGGAGAAATGGGTTTCTATCAAAATAACCATGTTTAAGGTTTTCAAGGTAAATTTATAATGTGTACCCTGTGTGTGAGCCATTGTTGTTTCTTATGCTTTAGATTATGTTTTGGTATTTCTTTTCTTACACAATTTTATAAATGTTAATTGGAAGGCCCCATGGTATATTCCCACTAGTGTCATATAGAGTTCAAGGTTCCCCTTATTAGACATAAAATACATGAGAGATGTTGAAAAGTCACAGAGGCTACTTGGAGTGACCTTTAGATAAACTATGCATCCCTTGTAGTTACATTACAATCTTTCCAAGCCTTCTAAGAAAGAATAAGAGAGTGGTCCCTATCTTAATAACTCCATTTTCCAATTGAAGTTGAAAGAAATATTGAAATTTTATCTGCTTAGAATTCACTGGACAATATTAGATTTATAGAGTTTCTTATCATATTTCAATATGCTAGAAAATCTCATTACTTTTAATCTAAATCCATTGTCCAAGGCTTACACTCTATTTACATTTCATTGTAACATAGTTTACGTGTGAAACTAGCAAGTGTAAGCACAAGATGTTTTAAAAAATTATTTAGAAGAAAGATATTAGTGCAATTTTTTAAACGCTTAAAAGATTTAAGTTTAATTTTGCAAGCATTATTCTTGATGAATAACTTGAAGCTCATATGAGCAAGTTTGGTACTACTAAGATGCTTGGATGCCACCTCCTTTGTACCAACAATTGAAGTAAATGTCTACACGACATAAGAATTATGAGGTTTTATGTCCTATTTCATTCCCACTTCCTTTTGACCATTAACATCCATTAATGCACTAATATTCATTAATGCTCCGGGGTAGGGCTTAAGTATTCTATTTTTATTTCATTTCAGAGAGAAGGAGTAGGGTTTGTCTACACCATTATTATTATGTTTTCGACTCACAGGTTATGACACTAATTTAGATGCATCCTATATACTCTATTATGTATGGTGGAGATACTCTTTTAGGATACTTCCATAAGCTTAAAGGTATGCACAGAAACTGATAAAAATGCCCCTTGTAGCTTAAAACTAAAATCTCTGTAGAAAAACAGAGTAAACATCAGTCTAAAGTGGCTCAGGAAAATGCATGCCATGCCATACATTAGAATTTATGGTGAAATCTAAAGGCACTTGGCTTAAGTATCCAAGATTTACTGCAAAACCCATGCACATGATTTTGCAAACTAATCTCCAGATGCATGCAATGGATTCTCCAAATCAATGCTTTCACTCTTTTTAGTGTTTTTCAACAATTCAGAAAAATGGATGCCCAGGCCTGTAGAAAGGTACAAATTGAAATCTAAAAGTTGCAAAGTTCTCTACAAGGAATAACTGACTTTCCCATATGGCAAGAATCCTAAGGCCAAGTGAGAACACCCTTGTTTTTCTAAAACATAAAAAAACTGCCCTTTCATGCATGGATAATGAGAACAAGGCCATTTTGAAGAAATCCAATGGCACTAAGTTACAGTATCCCTTTTTATCTACCAACCGACATCATCAATCCTTTAGAGCTATTACATTTGGAGAGAGGGACCAAGAGGTGATGGTCAAGTTTTGGGATAACAATTTGAGGTCAATATGAAGGTGTGCTTATTTATCGTAGCAGTGTCAAAACATATGGGGAACTAACCTCAAATATTTAGAAAAGGGAGGTCATTTAAGGGATTGGATTGGCTATCACCTACAACAATGGTGACTCAACTTTGGGGCACCCTTAACACAATAGTTTAAGGGCATTCCTTCAGACACTAAACCGATAGTCTTGGGTAGCTTTAAGCAACTTTAAATGGAAATGTCTTGTGATCTTATATAATCATTTTTAGCAAATTATGGAAGGAACCTTGGTGGCCTACAAAGGGAAATTGACCAGCAAAATCTGTATTTGATTGGTTTCTAGTGAATTTTTGAAAATGTGTTCTAATTCAAGGCCACACTTATGCATGTTTCAGATTTGAAAAACTAGTTTGGCTGATAAATAGCATTGGAGGGATTGATGTCCAGAGAAGGAATGTTTTCTCCTTGTGTTGCATAAGTAAGTATTTTTGTTTTCAAACAATTGATCCAACATAAAATTTCAATAGTGGTATACTTTGAAAATCTTACCCTTTCCTTTCAATTATAGAAATTGTCCTGATAATTATATACATCCTTTTTCACCTTAGTGGTGCCATAGGTTAGCTAGGGCGTGGAATGGACAATGTAGTATAAACGAAACAATTACTCCATGACCTTTTTAGGTAGACCTTTATTTTGTCTATCCTCTACCTTTGGTCATTTCTGGCATATCCTTGCACCTTAGATCTGCAAACATAGGACTGCATTATTCATTTTTGCCAAAACCTGTAAATCCTAATTTCTCTATTGTTTGTCTATTGTTATCTCTCATATACCTCTCAAAGTTTGGTTGTAACCCTAAATGATGGAAGTTTTCCATTCTATTCATGAATAATTCCATTCAATTAAACCTTAAACATGAAGAATTCCATTCAATTCAACCCTAAATGATGGATTCAGATGCAACTAATACAACCTCAAAACCATAATGGCTATCAGGACAAGATTCAAACGGGAGTTTGTTGTGATGAGTTGGAAGTTTTTCTAAGTTATATGTAAGCCTATGGGTGTAGAGTAAGGAGAGAGGAGTGGCCAATAAAATGAATAATCAGACCAATGTAGACTGGAGAAATGACCTAGAAATTCTGTCATCAGGTCGGTGTAGTGTTAGAAGCTCTCAGAATGTGAACTCATCTAAAGAGGTTGGAGAAAGTAATACATTTCGTCGGATATCCGACATATATGCTATACCACCGACATCATAAATTCATTTATATGACTTTAGCCATGTATACAGGGAGCACAATATGAGTACAGACCATTTATCCAATGAAGCATTGAATATGAAGGCCGGCCTTCCTCTCCTTCTCGTAACTTTTAGAAGGAGAAATAATTGAGGAAGGGATAATACAGTTAATTTAAGAGCCTTCTAATTTGTGCAGAATAGTTTTTTTTGGTTCTTTCTACTATGGGATGCATCAACACCTTTCTCGTTTTAGCTGGGGATATAGAGTTTGTTTTCATCCCCTCATGGGTGTGTTTTCTCCACCCTCGATGCCTCCTTGGATAAGCTGTTTTGACTCCTTATGTTCTCCGTGTGGTATTTTTACTTCATTCATCTTAGGATTGTGGATTCCATCCCTCCCTATGAGGTTTTTTTGATACTTATGATCTGCACTCGTTAATGGACTATGTAAAAGTTACCTTTTATTCACTACTGGATATCAAGCTGGAACACCTCTTTTTCTTTTGAAAAAAAGATACAAAATATTTGTAAATACTTTTATCACATATATTGAGATCCGTAAACTGGGTCTTTTATATTTTTGGGTGAGGAAACAAACTAAATTAAAATAGGTACACCAATTGATATTGTAAAAAACATAGTTTGTATTTTGAGATTAATTGGTTGAAGCATTTGATATGGACTGACTTCATATCTATATCATCTTAAAGGACTATGTGTTGAATTGTTACACTAGGTAATTATTGATATTATTCAAGATATTGATATCAATATTATGTCATGCTTATAAGTCTTTCCAAGTTTTTTAATGGTGTTTTGCTATGTTTTTGCCAATTTTTTTTTTCTGGCCATGGTGCATGTAGAACCAAATAGGTATTTGTCAGACCTGTCTTCCTCCAGTGAGGGGAGTTTGGGAAGGCTAGAGGAAAGTAAGACATCACAGTAGATCTACAAGGGCTAGATCAACTAGATGTCATAAGATCAAAAGAAAATTCAATAAACGCATGGAATTTTTTCTCAAAGGAGGGGGGTCATGTTCCTATGATGAGGAGATAGTAGTAGACATCAAGGTGTCCTTAAGGTACAAACACCTAGTGAAACAATGGGTGCCTAGGGATATACTTTAAGTAAACACTGATTTATGTGTGAATGAGAGGACATATAGAATTGCACCGTCGTCATTCCATGTATTAGGGTTGATTTGCATGGATGGCATAAAGGTTGGATACGACAGATGTACAAAATTGATGGAGTATGTTGGACCCTCTTACAACTATAGTGATTGGATGCACCTAGTCTAATATACATGAAGTATGCATAGATATAGGCTGTCAGCAAGTTATATACAACTAAAAGACAAAGCTCAAAATAAAGGAGCAACATTGTACATTGACGAAAGGCGAAAAACAACTAGTAATATTGTGGGGTTTATAAACAATACACAACCAAGGTCTACACTTATGCAACCAAACTGCATATTCGAGTTGTGTGAAGAAAACTGTGTCTTTGTATGTGCCATTAAATCAATAGCTTCTGGCGAAGAACTGCTTATTAATTACAATTTGAATCGTGTAGATGCAAACATGGTTAGTATGGTTGTGGTACATCCAACAATTTGCCCAACCTTTTATTAATTATTTTAACATCTATAGGATTTTTTGTTAGCATATAATTATAATTTTCTAATAAATTTCCTATGTTGACTTCTCATGGAGGTGATGGGGGGCTCATCACCCCAGCAAAAGGTGAGAAGAGTACACGATCCATGAGTAAACAGGTATACATCAAAATGTTATGTTTTAAAATTTTTTTATTGAATATTCTGGTTTCATTAGGTAATTTTTAGTATGTTTTTGATGCAGGGTTCTCTCAGGGGCACCTCCCTCTCCGTAGATGTTAGTAGAACTGAATCAAGGCAACATGTATGCATCGATATTGCCAATGTAATAAATTTAGGATGGACAAAAAAATATGTTGTTATGTATTTTCATTAGTATATTCGGTTCGTTTATATAATCTTATCTATTTTCCATGCAGAGTGTTGATCAGGGAAGCCAACTAGCTATTGATCAGCTGAATGCAGAATCATGGAAACAGGTAAACATAAATGTGTAGGGATATATTAAACTCACTCACAACTTAGGATAAAATAATTAATCATTATTTGATTAATTATTCACCTACTAGCTTAATTAGTTGGCACCTTAAAGTCAATGCATGCCATCTATATCCTAGGAATGATTTATTTTTGATTCTGGGTTCATCTAGAATTAGTATACAGGACCTTATAGCAGATTCTACTTTTTTCTGCTTTTTCTGCTTTTTCCTGCTTTTCTATGGATAAGATAAAAGCTAGTCAACTAGGAAACTGGGAGCTTTTGTTTCCAACCCATCCTCCATTAGTTTTTCTCCATTTTCTAGGATTAGCATGTTATTTCCATCTCCTTGACAACTCACTCATGCTTTTTCCAACTCGTGAGGTCCTTGATAGATTTAGCAAGTTCTTTATCCACTTGTGGGGGTTTGCTATATTTTGGTAAGTCAGCCTTTTTGAGATTTATGAGTTGTTTCCATACAATTCGACTTTCCTATGAGGGAAGCACTATTTATGTACACTATTATTCATAATTATTCAATGGAAGGATACACACCAATATTCATCTCTTCATTCATGTGATTCAGTCTCTTTTCTTCTCTCTAGTTTTCCTGTGTATGCTTGTGAGAATTTTTAGTAGCAAGATCTATTTCCTATGCTTATTTTTAGCATCATTACACATAGCATTGATATATTATTTCTACATGGTATCAGAGCTACAAGGTTGATCTATTATTTCTATAGAGTTTAGGAGTGCTTCCAGTCTCCTATCTCTCTCTAAAGAAGAGCTTCAAGATTTTCTCCTAGTTTGTTTTGCAGGTTGCAGAGATTTTATTCTTGAGCACATCAATTCAGCAATATGGATTATTCATAAGCTATAATTCTTACTTCCTTCAACTACCACGAATGGAAAGCCAAAATCTCCATTCTATTGCACAGTAGAGGATTATATAGAGTTACACTAGCTTTGGAGAATGAGCCCAATGCTGTGATTGAGAAAGCTAAGTCGCATAATAGGTTGGATGAAGCCTATGGATTGCTTTGCCTCTCTATTTATCCTGATATACTCTTTCCTATAGATGGTTTTACCACTCCAAACCAAGTATGGACTCAATTGGATTCTCTCTTTGGAGTTCAAGATGAGCTAAGAGCGCATCAATTGGAGATTGAGTTATTCTCACTCAGTCCAAGCAATTTTGAATCTCTTGAGGGTTTCTTCACCAAGTTCAAGTCACTTGTTCTAATGCTCAAGCAATGTGGGATTGAGAAAGTAGATGATCAATTAATCCTTTCCATTATTTAAAAATTGGGTGCTGATTACTCAGTTGTTGTGTCTACTTTTCATGCTACTAGGCTTGTTGTTCCTAAGTGGAAAATGCCTTCTTTAAATTCTTTTCTTGATTCACTGACAAAGGAGCAAGATAAATTGATCCATATGGGTGTCCTTAATTCTTCAAAGGGCAAGGATCATGCTCTCTTGGCTCAAGGAAGCAAGAAAATCAAATCAAAAGAGAAGCAAATTGTGAAGAAGCCAAAGTCAGAAAGTGAAGATGAAGATTCATATGAAGATTTAATGAAGAAAGTTAAGAAGAAAGGGAGCACATCCAAGTGTTCTTATTGCAGCAAGGGTTTTCATTCAGACAATAAGTGTTTCAAGAAGAATATGGACATCATGCCTTAGCTTCTTGAGAAGCACGAGATCAAAGTTCCAAATGAACTAGAGAAGCCTGCTGATTCCTCAGTACAATGTCATACTGCGCAGTTCCAAGGTGATATAACTTATGCTTTGAGTGCCAGAGTTCTCTCCTTTTCTCATGTCTCTGATATAGATTTATTCTCTGATATATAAGAATCAGAAATATCAGAACCTTTCTTTGATGATCCTCCTCTCAGACTACTAGATTCATCTCCCAAAAATTGTGATTTTTCACTAGATATTGACTTACCTTTGAGCAACTCTTCCTCACAAGCTTGTATATCTGATTTAGAAGATTGTTTGCAGGATGATATTCATGTCATGACACATATAATACCACCATCCATACCATCTACTGTTAGAATAATCAACCCATAGTATTTACCCACTTATACATTAATTCATTTATTTTTGTCTTATTTTCCTAGTCCATGAGTCCCACCATGTGCAAGTTGCTAATTGCCTATCCATAGAGGTCAAACTTGCCATCATTGACTCATGTAGCACTTGGGAAAGCCTTAGGAATAAAATCTACTTTATTCCTGGCCTCCTAGGCGCCTATCTACTTTTTCTCCTTTATTCCCTGCTTTTTCAGTGTTTTAAGGCACATAGGAAAGCAAGACTAGGTGAGGTGAATCAGCTTTGTTGCCTCTTCCTCATACACTCTTTCCTCCATGCAAAAGCATGTATGAGCTGCCATTCCACAACTCATTAGCTTGCCCATGTGCCCTTGCCAATTCGTGAGCCTCATGACAGATTTGGGATCAGCTTTTTACACCTATGGGGGATTTGCCTATTTTGGGTAAGCCTACTTTATGCTAGTTTTGGATGCCTCCTTATGCATTCAACCTATTGATGTATTCTATATATTCAGCAACCTATGTTATTACAGGGTTGGCTATTGTACACTGAGTTAATATAATTTTGTGTTACAGCTCCATTTTCAGTCTCCATTGTTGACAATTTTGCATGATCAATTGTAATTTGTTGTGAGTGAAATTAATATATTGCTGGTCAGAATTTCTACATCTACCATACCTCTGAATAATCCAAAGACTATACAAATCCCAAGATCACCTGTTGATTCCTCATTGGTCTCTTATGCAGTGATATTTATCTTGCATGGTTTGAAGTCTTTCCTATCTTTCATTGGCTGGTTATACATGTCCTTAGTCATATTTGGACCAATATTAAACATGTTTGGATTTGTTCTAAACACTTATGGTTTATATCTTATGCCCATCCATCATTCATATTTTTACACCTATCAGTTTTCCCCAGTTGTTCATAATTTTCCTAGTCTATCCCTAATCCTCATGGAGCCACTAAAGCCTTTGTCTTTGCTGTTCCATTTGCTAATGTTTCTAATATATCAGTGTTTTATCAGCCTCATATAATATCTATACAGGTGCTACAACATATTGGAAGATGTACATGTGATTCACATCACAATTTTGCAGCTATTCAGGGAATTGGGTGTGAAATAAATTGCCTTGTTTTTTGTACTCTTTGGGAAGGAGTATGCACAGATCTCTTTTCCATTTTAGATTATGTTTGTAGATCAGAGTTTGATAGCAGCAAGAACCATTCAAATACTGCTCCTAATTCATCAGATGATGAGATACAAGGAGTCTCTCCTCTTCCTTCTTACAGGTTCTACACTCCAGTACATGATCATGGAATTCATGATTTCTTCAACAAGTTTCCATCCAGAAGTAGTTCACTCAACTGATTCAAGTGAAGATAAGGATATGTTGAAGACATACATATTTCAAATTTTGTGCCTTGTCTTATCTTGAGGGAGGATTTTCCCCATGTGGTTTTGCCTCTTTCCTCACTTTTCTGGACATAATAATTGTAAAAGGGTGACCATAGCCTTGTTGTCAGGCCCTATATGCATCCATATGCATCCATATTTTTTGTCATACCATCATAAAGTTAGGCTTATAGGGGGGTGTAGGAATATATTAAACCCACTCACAACTTAGGATAAAATAATTAATCATTATTTGATTAATTATTCACCCACTAGCTTAATTAGTTGGCACCTTAAAGTCAATGCATGCCATCTATATCCTAGGAATGATTTATTTTTGATTCTAGGTTCATCTAGAATTAGTATACAGGACCTTATAGCAGATTCTGCTTTTTCTGCTTTTTCTGCTTTTTCCTGCTTTTCTATGGATAAGATAAAAGCTAGTAAACTAGGAAACTGGGAGCTTTTGTTTCTAACCCATCCTCCATTATTTTTTCTCCATTTTCTAGGATTAGCTTGTTATTTCCATCTCCTTGACAACTCACTCATGCTTTTGCCAACTCGTGAGGTCCTTGATAGATTTAACAAGTGCTTTATCCACCTATGGGGGTTTGCTATATTTTGGTAAGTCATCCTTTTTGAGCTTTATGAGTTGTTTCCATACAATTTGACTTTCCTATGAGGGAAGCACTATTTATGTACACTATTATTCATAAGTATTCAATGGAAGGATACGCACCAATATTCATCTCTTCATTCATGTGATTCAGTCTCTTTTCTTCTCTCTAGTTTTCCTGTGTATGCTTGTGAGAATTCTTAGTAGCAAGATCTATTTCCTATGCTTCTTTTTAGCATCATTGCACATAGCATTGATCTATTATTTCTACAAAATTTAATTCTCCATTTGAAATAATTTAAAATTGTACGCATGTATATTGTGTAGAATAATGTTTATTTTGTTATGTATTTTTTTCTATTTTTATGTTTGAGTTTATGGTGATAATATTGTCTACTTTATTTGGAGGTTGATGACCGAGGAAAGTCCCCAACTATTGATCAGATGATTGGAGCCTTGAGGAAACCTGTAAACCTAAATGTAATTCCACATTCTAAATACTTCAAAATTGTACACATATAAAACATGTAGCATAATGTTTATTTTTGTTATGTATTTGTTAGCTTTTACATATTGCGTTCATTGTGATAATGTTCTCTACTTTTTTTGTAGGTGGTTGATCGGGGTAAGTCCCCAGCTTTTGATCAGACCACACCCTCATCTAGGCATCAAGTAAACCTATATGTAATCTTATGAATCTATCATGATAGAAAATTTTTGTTAATATAATTTTTTTCGCACACTATTGCTTCAAAGACTAAGCAATGTTTTATATATTTCTATTGCAGACAGGGGATTCGATGTATGAAACACTATCTTAACACTCTTTACAGTTTGAGGTTTCCTAGTCGATGAAAGATAATGAAATTAGTGGGTTTGCAGACTCATTAAGGGTGATACAGAAGATCATGGAAAAACAAAATAAGGAACTGGTTCTTTTGACATTGATAGTTCCACAAACAAAAGATACCAAATCAAAGATTCAATTGTTGTTACAGAGATGTCGACAATTGCAAGTAAGTTCCCGAAAAATAATGTAAATTCATTTGGAACTTTATAATATTTAATTTTATATAATATTGAGCTTATAATACAATGGTTTGAATTTACAACAAGTTATGCATCTTTATGGTGGTGGTCAAGGCATTGTTGGTCCCAATGACCAAAAAACTCCATGTACACCACATACTTCTCCCTTATTGTCCATTGAACAATCGACAACATGCTCTGCAACACCCCCGAGTCCAGTAGAGGGTGCAGTCGATGCTGACCGACCCACAACAGATGCTACACAAGAAGGGCTGGATGCAGGGTTAGATAGAGAGGTGGATGCATTTCCTGGATCTTCTTGTGTCACTAGAACTAGTTTAGTAGTGACAACATTTTTGGTGAACGAAGAACTGGTTCCAATAAATACAGAGAAGATTCCAGGTGATTATAGATTGTTCAATTTAGTTTTTATAATTTGTGTCTACTATACCGATAATATTTTTTAATGTTGACTAATGATGGAATTAATGTTTTGCAGGAAATGATATATTTTATAAACATTTGAATGATTTGTCCTTGGAGATATTTGAGCCCACCATCCACACAAGGTGGGACAAGCAGGAAGAATATTTAAAGGATGAGTTGAATAATCGTTTGGTTGGTATGTTCGGAAAATATATCTTTGATACATTGAAGGTCCTATAGAAGGCTAGACAACATATGAATAGTTTTTGAGACCAGTATAGGGTTCACCTAGAAAAGAACCCTAGGTATGAGCACCCTCCAATGATTTCATCTATGGAGTGGAAAGCCCTGGTGGAATATGGAAAAGAGAAGGGTTTGAGAAAAGCAGGAAGATACCACTAACAATAGGGAGGTATGCAATACATTCCAAAATGTAATGGTAAGCCTTATTATTATTAGTTTTTATATCAAATTTGGAACATCGACTAACGCAATTCAACACTTGATTAGGCTGTTGGACACATCTAAGAAAACTAAGGAAAGGATGGAAAAAATTAGTCAACACAAGCTTGGGCCTGGTGGTTATTCAAACTTGGCGGCCTAATATGTAAGTATCTAAAACTCGAAACTGCTTCAATAATTTAGAGAAAATTATTTTCGTTTTATTCTGACAAAAAATGTAAAATTAATGACATCATGCAAATATGTAGGATGACCTATTCAAAGAATTTCCCACCGAGGAAGACATGAAGCTTGGATTCGAACATGGCTTTGACGCCATTGTTGAATGCCGAAAAATCTTGTATGGGCATATTGCATGATCTTCTGCTGAACCATATGGTGTGCAGGTATATAAAAACTATATAGTTTAATGATAATTTATTAATTCTCATGCAATTTATTTGTTATAAAAAAATAACATAAATTATTTATTCCTTTTTTAGAAGGAATGTAATGATCCCGTTCATGTCGTGGATGTAAACCAACCAGAAGAAGATCATCCTTCGGTTCCTAGTAATGAATTTATTAATATGCTACCATTTTGTATAGATAATTCCAAATGATGAACAATAATTCTAATAATACACAATTCAGCTGTAGAGCATGTAGATGCAGATAACACTGAACAGGTTGAGCTTGTACAGGATAATGATGAACATGATGATGTGCCATGCCAGGTAAAAAAACACATTTGAAATGATTTTTTAAATGAATTACTTGTATTTATAAAAATAAACATAAATTAATGAAACATTTTGACATTATTGCAGAAATTCATCGCCCCTCACTGTAAGTTCAACCTTGCGAGCAGTCTAGTAGGGAGACCAAGGATCAGATTCTGGAAGATGCGCTTCTGTCTAAGTATTTAAAGAGAAGAAAAGTAAAAGAAAGTGACTAAAGAAATTTTGAGAAATTCTCATTTATAATAAAAAAATTTACATGGGTTTTTCCTATGTTTCATGAATGAATGGTTAAATGAATGCTTTAATAAATGGTTTACTAATTTATTTTATCGGCTATTAACTAAATGATTGGTTTAATGAATGATTTAATGAATGGTTTAATGAATGTTTTTTTAAGCTATTGAATGATTGAATTGTTTAATGAATGACTTAAATAATGATTTAATGAAAGCTTCTTTCAGCTATTGAGTGAAATAATTTCCAGTAAATTGTTATTTGCAAGTAGATGCATTGGGTTTGTGGAATTGAGAGTGATGTGAGGGGGGGAGGGGACATAAGAGCTTCCACCTTCATGTGGTTGGTCATGTTTAGTAGAGAATATTAAATTATTCTCGAAATAGAGAGGATCTCAATGAATGGTAAGGAAGAATACATTAAAAAACCTATTTCTATAATTTTAGTGTTTAATTTTCACTATTGTTATTTGACTCCTCCATTGGAACTTGTTATAGATAGTGTTTAATTTTCATAGTTAAGAGGCAAGAAATGGCGTTTTGATATGATCAATGGCCTTATATACATAGTGTTTTTGGTTCTCCATGTTTTAACAGGTGATCTATTATTAACAATTAGTTTACTTGAATAGTTGAATAGTATTGTAATTTACACTGCAATAGTATTGTATTTATTTAGATTGGTTTTTTTATTTTCATAAACAAACAAAAATTTATTTGATGGCTCCTAACATGAAACTTTTTCAACAGGACAAAATTTGAAGACAGTGCGAAGCTCCACAAATCAAGGTATAATTATGTTTTCTTTTGCTTGATTGAACTATGTATTGGGTATTTATGCATGTGCACACACGCACATTTAGTTGATTATGGTGATTACCATACATTCAGGTGAACTTTGTTCTATCTGTTCTAGAAACTTACTGTTACAGATGATTTTATCACACATAGTGGATCACACCTTTATGCCCTTCCTTGTCCCTCTGCAGACTCTTTAGACCCCATGGACCATTTTTGTACCTTGGATGCTTCCATGATCATCCCTAAAAACATGCATTATTTTCTATACGTGACTTTTAAACCTATTCTCGCGTATATACGTGGATTTGACCCTTAAACCTACATACATCGGGATGTGTGCAAAAGGCCAAATAGTTTTGGAGTTTTCCTTGATGTGGATCTTATTCACTTGTCTCTTGGCCTTCCATATGTGTTGAGATCGCTCGGATTTGACCTTCCATTACCCCATTGAAGCACTATATAAGGAACCCTTTGGATACATTGAAAGGAGAAGAATTGAAGAGCAATAAAACTATAGTCCATTGTTGCCGGAGCTTATACTTGAGTCTGCATCCCTTTGTCCCTTGGAGCACTTTGTGTTCTTCCCAAGCTTGCATTTGCTTGTGAGCTTGCTATTGAGAGATGGAGGATTGAAGTGGTGGAGGCCCAGGTGGAGGACTCAGTTTCTCTGATTCGTAGATGTGCTGACAGAGGTTGTCACTATTGTAATATCTGATCTATATTAATAGAAATATCTTTTCCTGTCCAATAATGTGTATTTAAATGAGTATTGAATCCATGGATGCTTTTAAATGCTTATATGTTATTGATTATATATGCTAGAGTAGGTCTAACACAATTATATACAGCATGCTTGTCTTGTTTGTTGAATGTTGAGAGAGCAAATTATCAATACAAGCGAGAGTGGAAAAGCTCAATGTGGATCTACATCAACCGTCCAGAATAAGGTATGTTTCGAGATCCTTTAGTATTAGATGTTTGGTTTCTATTGTAGATAAAAAATGATTGATTTCTATGGTTACTCTGTCTGTTGTGGTACCCCAAGCCATAGGAAGTTTTCTTTGTAACAGAATTGGCGACTATTCTGGGGAGTTCCTAGTCATTTCCTTTGGGGACTTTGATTGGCATTCAATGTTCTTGAATTGCTCTGATTTCTCTGTTTTTGGGTCGGGTCTAGGGGTATGTTTTCCTGGTAGTGTATGATACGAGTAAATTTTGTCTCAGCTTGTCTATTTACCTTCTTTTTTATCTCTTTTTCTTTCTGTACACAATTTTTGGCTTCACAGTCGCATGTAGACGTAGTTTTTACTGGGATATCCATGTATATATGCGGGTTTTCTGTACATAGTCGCATTTGCCCTGAGTTTCTCCTTTTAGGGGAAGATTAAGTGTTGCTGGGTGAGTGTTGATGATTTCTGAGTCTCCTTGGATGCTTCTAGAGTCTGTATACACCTCTGTTTCTGACTAGAGATGCTTTTTAGTTTGAATTTTTTAAGAATGTTCTTGTCATTGGATTTTCCATTTTTTGTTTTGGGATTAGTGCATTAGGTCTCTTTTACCTTAGCACTTTGCATGGGTGATGTTTGATAGTGCTTGCAGAGTCCGGGAGTTGTAGATTAATTCTTTTGGTTTATTATCTCATTTTAATTCAAAAAATTACAAAAATATTTGCTTCTTTGCATCATTATGCATCATTGCATTTTTCATTTTGCATGGTACTTGCACTAGGTTTGCTTGGAGAAGTATTAGTCAGATTTTCATATAGGAACGATTGTATTTTTCATTTGAGGGAAAATTTTGCATTTCACGTAGTAGCATATCCTGTTTTTCATTTGACACAGTGCATTTGCATTGATTGTTAGGTGTGCATTTTACTTCTTGTTGTGTCATAACACCATTAGTTGCACGATCATTTTCCCTTTTGAGTAATAAGCCAATTAAAATCAACGCATAATAAAATGAATTACACTCTTTTCTTTTATATGGTGCACCAACAAGATTAGGTTTTAGGGTCTTGGAATAGTTCATTGTGAGTAAATTCTCCAAGACCACTAAACGAAACATGTATGTGTCTGTCCAGGTGAGAGTGTGAAATTCCTTGGTATAATTAGTGTTTCTCAGGATGCTCCTCTTGCAAGGGAGTTAAGTGCGAGGCAGTGTGAGCGATTAATGATTGGGATGACCCCTGGTCATAACTGAGTAGCACTAGAGATATTTCGAGGATTGTATTCATATATGGGGGCTCTTTCAGGAATTTTTGGCTTTGCTACCTTGCCCATATTGTCAATCCCGCTTGCGACTGTCCACCTGATTATTGATTATATTGAGGTGACCTTAGTTTCCTTACCTAGGTTATTGAGGGGGTACTTCGCAGAGGGTATTCTGCAGGTGTCCTAGCCAGGTAGGGGTCAGACAGCATAGTCGCTATATGCGTTGAAGCTGAGGACCACTATAATTGGTTAAAAACCTTCACTTGTTGTGTATGGGAGTATCAAGCCTTTCCTAGGCGAGACATACCTGCTTCATTCAGGAGCTCACATATCCTACCCTTTTTTGCTTGTGATTTGGATTTACATTGTATAGGTGTATGCTATGTGCATGCTAGTTTGCCTAGGGTTTTCATAATTAGAAAGAGTCTTTTTCATTTTTTGAGTCATTGTGGATTCGAGTGCAGCACTTTGTCGTTCTTGTCATTTAGCAGGGTTTCCACCTTCCACATATCCTCCTCCGTTGGGAGAGAGAAATAGACAGTCTGGGTGGACTACTTCTCACATTGATTCACACATGATGGGAGATCATGAGGACAAGATTCCTGAGATGTCTTCTCCACCTCAAGAGGTTGGGGAGGAAGATCCTACTCTTGTATATGATCCTTCACCAGAAATACCTTCACATTCCGGTTATGATCCGTCATTCACAGGTCACCGGTATTGGTTTTCGGGCGACGAGACTCACCATGAACCCAAAAGCACTAGTCATGTTCATTATGGCATGCCTGATATCCCTACACATGATCCGGCACATCATGCCGAGTCAGAAATTGAACCTAGCACTATGCCGGGGGGCACTCCTATTCCTTTAAGTGGGGAGATATTTGGGAGCACTAGTCACATTACACCTTCCATCTAGGTGGTGGAAGTTACCTCACATGTTTGTCCTAGACCTAGTGTTAGTAGCCATATGTGGATACCAGAACCGAGACGAATGACCATAGGGAATACCACTTACATCCCTTCACATGTCCCTTCATCCTCTGTTCTTACTCCTTCGAATGCATTTTTGACAACCCTTCCTCCCCCTCATTCACGTGATCCTTCGAGTCAGAATGTTGCTACTAGTCATGTTCATACTGCGACTGCTCGCATAGTAGTATCTCAGAATCAAGTATCTCCTGTTGTCTTGGGAGGTCATATTCCTGTTTCTAGATTGTCTTACGGTCCATTGCAAGGAGTTCCCCATATTCCTACTTATGGAGCTTCTCATGGGACATCCCATGGGACATCTTATGGAGCTTCTCATGGGACATCCCATGGGACATCTTATGGAGCTTCTCATGGACAATATCATGAAGCGCAGTATGGATAGAGCTATCAACCTTATGGGTATGGCTATCAACAACCCGCTTACTCCTCTAATTATGGCTTTGTAGCACCGCTTATTCAAGGTACACCACATAATAATGCTTCCATGTATCCCTACACGGGTCAAACGAGAGGAGGATATTAGCCAAGGCCATGGTATTTATAGTGGTCGGCCTTATATGAACCAAAACTATTAGGGAGTGTGGCAAAGACTGGCTCAACCTAGGCTCCCTTTCCTCGCAACGTTAAATTTACCTGACTTGTCGAGACTAATGAATGATCTGGTATCTCACGACCCGGCTTGGCCGACTATCTCTAACAAGCTTCCCTCGAACATTCCCAAATTCAAGGGCAAACAAGGAGAATATCCTAGTGAACATGTCACTACCTTTCACCTTTGGTGCTCTTCCAACTCCTTACACGATGACTCAATCCATTTAAGGCTATTTCAATGCACCCTCACCGGGCCTACAGCGAAATGGTACATAGAGTTACCGAGGGGGGCATTCATTTTGTTTGATGACCTTGCTATGACTTTCCTCAATCACTTTCAGCTACCCATGCATTACAACATTGGTACAAAACTCTTGTCGACATTTTGACAAGACAAAGCCACACATATATTGGACCATATCCAAGAGTGGTATAGATAGAAGAGTTTGATTAAAGCTTTCATACCGCTGGGGTTTCTCCTTGAGTGGTTCCTTAAATCATTGCTACCTTAAATTGCGAAGGATGTTTCTACATCCGGAGTCCATAATGAGGAACAAGCAATTTTTAGGGCATAGGAATTGGATTTGATTTATGCTCAATCTGAACTATTATATGAGATCATACCTAATGCTCTATGTTCTAGTTTTGATTCCAATATGAAGCCTGGACCACATGCCGATGGCATTGTGGGTTGTACAAGTACCAAACCTGTGGATTCGGTTGTGAAACAAGTGATTTGTATGTCTATCAATCAATTCAGTTTGGGACAAGCCACGGTTTCGTCTCAACCCACCCAAATGGTGAGTGTAATTTCCTTGCAATCATCGGACCAGAAGGGCAACCAATAGCTTAAAAGGAATAAGAAAAAGGGTAAAAAAAATCGTAAGGGTGGGAATAAGAACAAAAATTCCAATTTTAATGACAAGAACGATCGTAATGCTGGGGGGGACACGCAGTCTAAACATAAGGTTAAGTTTCCTTGCAAATTGTGTAAGGATGACCACCTCACTCACTTGTGCCCTCGTATGGAAGACGCCTTAAGGTTCATAGCACAGGGCCCAGCTGTCCTAACCAATCCTTTACCCCATAATCAAAATATGAACTCGAGGACCCATGATCCTCATTCTGCATCAGGTGGAGATCAAAATCCGCTAGAAACCAGTACTAGTCATGGTTGCATCAACATGGTGCATGCTACTAAGGATGTGACTCGTGCGAAAGACTATGGTTCGTCACAACCAGACCTTGGGAAGGAACGCCCTCCTACCGAGATCCCTTTGCATATTGAAAACCCTATGGATAAACCTGAGGTTTCACCTCACATTCCTAAGGGAGTCCTAAAGCACTTGGGGCACAATCCTAATGCCTGAGCCATCCAAAAATGTTCTGTTGTTGAGGATTTGGGCCAAAATCCTAGTGCGATGTCTACATTTGAATTACTTCAGAGTTGTCCATCGCAAATGAAAGCTTTGCTTTCTGCTCTTGGGGTTAATGATGATAACTCTTCTTCCATCATCAAATTTGAAACCATGGGACTAGAGCCTCGCTTGCCTTACTACGTGTCTCTTTTGATTCATGTAGAATGTCTTAACATGACCGTCAAAAGCACTGTGATTAACGAAGGCGTTGTTGCTTTCATGATGTCTTTCTCGTGTTGGAAGGGTTTAGGTTCTCTCGAGTTTTCTAAATCCGCTACCATGTTGACTGCTTTTGATGGTAGATCATTTCGGCCGCATGGAATTCTTCCTTCTCTTAAGGTCCATTTTGGAGGGAAGACCATCGTGATCGAGGTCAAGGTGGTTGATGCGCCCCTTGATTACAATATTTTATTGGGTTGGAATTTGATGTATAGTATGCAAGCCATAGCCTCTTCTCTATTTCAAGTTGTATGCTTTCCATTTAATGGGAATATTGTTACGAATGATCAGACATCATTCAAAAATCCAAGTGTTAATGCATCGTCAGGAGCTTCTATCTCGATTATCAATCATTCTCAGCCAGCAACTGGGTGTGTGGGTGTAGGTATGTATCCATCCCTTATGGGGACATTTAGTTGTCCTGCACCCATCCTTATGATCGGATCTAGTTTTGATGGGGCTTCATCTTCATTGAATTTGGTGTCTTTTCACACTACCCATATGGAAGATCCTTGGATTCTTCCTTCACTAAGTTCTTCAAATAGACCTATCGAAATGGATGTGCTGTTGCCTGCAGCAATGATAGCATATCAAGTGAATCTTGATTGTGTTACAGAGCCTAGTCCTTCCTCTTCGCAGATGGAGGAGGAGGACTCGTATGTGCTGCCTGCATGGGCAGTTGAGTCCTCTCATGCACATGACTGCCTTGATAGTGTTTTTCCGTCAGATGAAGCTATTATTGAGGCCAAGTATGGAGTTGAGCCACCTTGGGAACAATTACATCATAGATCTTAGTTTCTTCCCGAGTTAGACCGTTCGGAGCGTGAGGACTTTAGGGAGATTCTTAGAGAGAAGATTGGTAGTCCTGTGGTTCCATTAAGCTCTCCTGGTTAGATGGATGATGGGAACATGGTGAATATATCACCTACTATTCCTGTCAATATCTCTCATGATCCTAGTAAGATTGAGAATGTCTATATTGGGGTAGAATGTTCCCATGCTAAGATTCAGGAGTATACCAAGTTGTTCAAAGAGTTTCGTGACATCTTTGCTTGGTCATACAAGTAAATGCCAGGTATTGACCCTCGTATTGTTGAACATGAAATTAATACCTATCCGAATGCGAAGCCTATTTGACAACATTTGTGTGCAGTGAATACTAGAAAAGCACCCGTGATTAAGGCTGAGGTAGAGAAGCTGTTAAAAGCCGGTTTTGTCTATCCTCTTCCCTTGATGGAGTGGGTTCAAACCCCATTTCGGTTGATAAGAAATAGGGAAAAATCCATATATGCACTAATTTCTGCGATTTAAATCGTGCTTGTCCTAAAGATAATTTTCCTGCACCATTTATTGATCAAATTTTTGATGAGTGTGCAGGAAGCAAGGTATTTTCCTTTATGGATGGATTTTCTGGATATAATCAGATTCAGATCAAACCCAGGGATCAATACAAAACTACATTTATTTGTCCTTGGGGTATGTTTGCATATCGCAAGATGCCTTTCGGTCTTAAAAATGCCGGAGCCACATTTCAATTGGCTATGACCTTGATTTTTCATGATCTCAAATCGATTATTGAAGTCCTTTTAGATGACCTTGCTGCTCATTCTTGGTTGAGAATGTGTCATCCCTACCATTTGAGATTAGTATTCAAAAGATGTCACCACTACCTGGTTAGATTAAATCCGCATAAATACTTCTTTTGCATGAAGTCTGGTCGCTTGCTAGGATTCATTGTTTCCAAGGAGGGTATAAGAGTCGATCCCATAAAGGTTGAGGCAATACTTCAATTGTCTCCCCCATGAAATATTAGACATCTTCAATGTTTGCAAGGCATGGAAAATTTCTTATGGAGATTCGTGGTTAACTTTGCCAGTTTGACTAAAGGATTTATGCGTCTTTTAAAGAAGGACACTACCTTTTGCTGGGATGAGTGAGCCTAGGAGTCCTTTGATGCTCTTAAGCGAGCCTTAGCATCAGCCCCTGTGCTTAGTTGACCCGACTATAGCTATGAATTTTTTATTTATGTGGCAGCGTCCATGGAGACGATTGGTATGGTTTTGGTTTAGGAGGATGAGTAGCTCCATGAGCATGTCATATATTATTTGAGCGAGAACCTTATAGATGCAGAAATCCGTTATTCCCATGTGGAGAAATTTTCCTTAGCTACCATTCATGCGGTTCATAGTTTGAGACACTAAATTATCCTTTTCCAGACCTTGGTGGTAGCTCATGTCAATCCATTTCAGTTCAGCCTCGATAGAAGGATGATTGGGGGTAGCTCATGTCAATCCATTTCACTTCATCCTCACTAGAAGGATGATTGGGGGAAAGTATAATAAAGGGATTTTTATTTTGCAAGAATTCGATCTCGAGTTTGTTTTGGTGAAATTGTTGATTTTTGCGGAGCTCATTTCTGATTCCCAAGTGAGACGGAGGAGGAGGTTTATGAGGATACATTTGTCGATGAGCATATTTTCCTTATCTCAACTCTAGATCGATGGTATAGGGATATCATCATATATTTACAAACAATGAAGGTCCCTACTCACCTTTCACGGGATGAGCGATGACTATTACGTCATGCATCTAAAAACTACCTTATAGTGGATAACATTTTGTACCGCCATGGGGTAGATTCTATTTTACGCCATTGTTTAACCCATCAAGAGGCTGAGGTTGTGCTGAATGATTTCCACGGAGGGGTGTGTGGTGGTCATTTATATGGGCTTTCTACAGCCCAAAAATATTGAGAGCAGGATATTTTTGGCCGTTGATCTTCAAAGATTGTGTCAATGCAGTCAAGAAGTGTCACCCTTGCCAGGTGTTTGCACGCAATATGCACTCACATCCTAGTCCATTACATTTGATTATCACCATTGGTCCCTTCACCAAGTGGGGGCTTGACTTCATGGATTGCAACCCAGCTTCGGCTGGGGGGCATCATCATATTATAGTGGCTATTGATTAATTCATGAAAGGGTTGAGGCTATGCCCATGATTAAATCTGACGGTGAAACAGCCATGCATTTCTTATTCAACCAGATTATTACTTGGTTCAGTATTCCAAAAGAGATTGTCACTGACCATGGTAGGCACTTTCAGAATTGAATAATGGAAGAGTTAGCCTCGGATTTAGGGTATAAGCAGGAGCACTCCTCTTCTTATTACCCTTAGGAGAATGGACAGGTTGAAGTAGTGAACAAATCACTTAAGTCCATTCTCCAATGAACCATCGCACAAAGAAAAAAAAATTGGCATATCATGTTATATCCTGCTTTGTGGGCCTATAGGATCGTGGTTAAAACTGCCATCGATTTTTCTCCATATCAGCTCATACATGGAGTGGAGTCTGTCTTGCCGATTGAATGCGAAATCCCTTCATTGAAGCTAGCCATAGAGCTTTTACTAGACACTTCCGCATTGGAGGAATTTTTGGTCCACTTAGAGCAACTTGATGAGCAACACCGAGATGCCTTAGTGGCTCTAGAAGTAAATAAGCATCGCGTTAAGGTCCAATATGATAATTTTGTCCATCCGAGGAGGTTTAGTGAAGGAGATTTGGTCCTTTTGTGGGATCAAGCTAAAGAACCCTTGGGGATAGGGAAGTTTAATCCCATGTGGCATGGTCCTTACGTGGTCAAACATGTGTTAGAGAAGGGCACCTATGAGCTGGTGGATTATGAAGGGACAGCCTTAGCAGAGCCTAGAAATGGGCTTTATCTTAAAAAATACTATGCATGATCTTCAGCCAGGGATGATTATTGTATATTATTGTACAGTTTTTTGCATAGGTTAGGTTTTCTTATGGTGATCGGGTTTTTTGATTAGCTTTCATTTCTTATGGCAGATGTCAATGGATTCTTCCACTTACATAGGATTTTTTGATGGTGCTAGTCACCACACTCAACACTCAGCCTTTGCTACTTGGGTGATTTATACTCCTACGGGTTAGGTATTGTCTTTAGGAGGCGTATGTTTACGGCCTTCTTTGAACAATGTTGTTGATTATAGTGTCGTTATTGAGTTATTACGGGATGCCATTTCACATGGTGTTCTCTTTCTTGAGGTATGTCTTGATTCGCAGTTAGTAGTGTCACAACTTAATGGCTTGTATCGTATTAGGGATCTGACATTATTACGAATATTCTTAGGTGTGAGATTGTTAGAAGGACAATTTGACAACATAACATAAATACATGTTCCAAGAATTTTTAATCAAGTTGCTAACTCATATGCTAACTATGTGTTATATTGGCATTTGTTTCATAGACCATAAGCACATCACAAACATACATTTTTACACACATGTAAATAAATAAAATCGATCATCATAAAAAAAATTTCATTAAAACATCCAAAATGTGACGTCATAATACATAAGTGTCATAATACAAAATTGGGGATTTCGAGACACCAAAATATAATACAAGGTAGTACAAAAATGAATCACTCTCAGGTCTCTAAGCCTGTGGAGGAGGAGGGGGTTTCTGATCGTGGTAGCACACCATGGCTCTAGCTAGTTCTTGGAATATCCAAACCCATGCTCGTGGTACACCAACCAACTGACGCTGCATGGCCTCAGGTAAATCCTTGACTTGCGGCATGGGTACCCGGTGTGTCAAGCGTACAAAGTTCGTGTGGATGCTTTGGAGCATCCAATATGCATCCACACCCATGATATCATCTCCTCTTCCCCTCTGTCTATGATGAGGGAAGCTGTCAGGCCACCGTGGTCCAACATCTGCATACATATGACAGATTGTCACTATGTGTCGTCACACCAAAACATGTCTTTTGAGTTTATATATCAAAAAACACAAAAAATTTAATAATTCAAGAAACTTAAAAAGAGGGTTTGGGATTCATTACCAATATCACCGTATGCTACTCCTGGTGGTAGGGGCATGTCCGGATCTCCCCAGAAATCTATTCCCGCATAGGGATGATCATCGATGGCAATAATATGCCACCACCAGCATGGAAAGAAGTCAGCTAGGTAGGGGTTAGACACCCTACCTCTGCCCAGTATGCACATAACATTTACCCAATGTCGTTGGCCCGGATCTAGAACCGCGTGAGGAGGAACGTCAACTCTAGGGCTTAGCCCCGATACACGCTCAAAGAAGAACATGCTCAGTATACTTCCGAAACCGAAGTTTCATACCCTACCCATCTTGTAGTCACTGAGCTACTACTTCATGTTATTCAATAGCACAGTGCTCCAGTCATACACTATAGGTATCATGCACTCCACTGCATAGAACATCAATGGCCGCGAGGCTTGGTGGAGTGATGCTAGACCAACTATCCTGCCGAGTGCCAATAGTATGGCCTTCAGTCCTAGCACCTAGATGGAGTTTGTTAGGATTTGAATCCCAACCTTTTTCGTGTCCGAAAAATAGTATACTACAATGTAGTCATCAATGGTGAGGCCAGCTCCGAGCCTGCGAGAACGTAGGTTCACCACCTCTCCCCGTCGGGACAATCCAGTAATGAAATATATTTCCTCCACCTCTATAGTGAGGGACATATCATCGATATGAAAGGAATCTGAGTATGGATCCCAGTAGTTTACTAGAATCTCCAGGAGTCTTGGTTTGGCCCTCAGGCTGCTAAGACACCAAAACTTGTATAGCCCACATACACGTAGAGCTTGTTGAGACATCAAATCACCCCAAATAGCCTCTTCTACATATCCATGTTCCCTCTCCCTCCATTCTAGAAGCATCTTGCACATTAAAAATAATTTTTGGTCAATATATACCTTAAAAATCCATGTGTGTGGCCACATACGTGGCTGTTTGCAAAATAGCCGCATATGTATGTAGTTTTGGGCGGTTTTTCCATGTATAGCTAGCCCTATATGTAGAAAAAGCCTCGATGTCCACGTGGGCTGAAACAACCAATTTGGATTGGCCTAAAAGTCAAATTTGAACATGGAAATTGAAAAAATTTGCATGAAAATGGAAGAGGAGGACATGTGAAGTTACCTGGAACAAACGGTGTTGAATTTCATCGGACGAAGCTCCTGGAATTCGCGTTGGAAGTTCTGAGCTCAAATGGGTAAAAATTTCAAATGATATGTAATTTTTGAATTTTTTACTATTTATAGAAAATTTTTGAAAATTTTGAAAATTTTTGAAAATTTTGAAAATTTTTACCCCCTTTCTATAGTTTTGGACCATTTCTGACCATTTTGGACTAATCTAATGATGTAGGAGTCCGTTTTGAGCACCGTTTTGACCATTGTTTTGAACCGTTCATGCCGCTTTCAGGTATTATGTATAAACTGGCATATAGGTTAGATTTCACATCCATTTGCACTTTGCATGACCTTATGACCATTTCATTATAGGTACGAACCCATTCTATCTTGTCATAGAACCTTCTTTTTGTTTTAGAAGTGACATGATGTGAATGGTAGAGCTTGACCATACATGGGTGCCCTAGTCAGCTCCTTTTTTGCATTTGGTGCCCATATCAACATTTTTTCCTTTAGGGTGTGGGAGTCCTTTGTATAGTATCTCCATGTCTTTGTGCAAGAGCCTCATACTCCTCTTGATATTTTTGCTGGCCTTTGTCCCCAAGACTCCCTTATGTCAAGTTGTAATTGTATTATCATGAGTTTTTCCTGCCTCATTGAGCCTTATGCTGGCTTCCTTGAATTTGATTATCAGCTATATAGCCCAAGCTTGTCTCATGTCTAGTCACATAGAGCCATTTTATATATCCGTTGTAGCTTGATTCCCCATTTTTACCGGGAGGGGACTTTCCCCCAAGTGTCATTATCCTACACATGTGTCCTTGCATTGAGCATAGGTATGTTCCACTGCTTGGAACTAGTTTGTTTGCCCATTGACACTCGTCTCATCCTAGTCTGTAACTGTAAAGAACTTTTATTATTTTTCAAGCTTTTCAAAATATTTGAAAAAGTCCAAAAAAAATCAAAAAACCAAAAATACGGACAAGAAAAGATGTTATCTTTGGCAGCAGTCGAGTCATTGCGCCTTCGAACAGAGCACTGTATATCACATCTGTTGGTTGGGTTAATAGTTTGAATTTAAGAGTTGTACTCATTTCTCTGAGTTTATCTCCATCGACTAGTTAAGATTCTAGTCCCTATGGAGCCTCTGTCGATGCCTCTTGTGATGCAGAGATGTCCCAGTTTTTTATATTGAGTCTATGCTACCTACATTCAGTCACCATTCATCGTTATGCTCTTGTTCGAAGGAAGTTGAAACTTGAGTCGGCCATTCCTCAATTCTCTTGACTTTGCATGTCGGCCATTCTCGGTACTGATACTGGTTCATGAACTTTATGATCGAGTCCTTCCACATTATATATCATTGCTCAGTACCTTGTGTTGGATGATGAGGGATGCATTAATTCCCTCCTTCCAGCGGATTTCATCCCATCAACTTCAGGTCATTTATTCTGGGATAGGAATCTAGAGTCATTTTTGAGTGCCTTGAGATTTTTAGTCATCAGTGGTAGGTTCTCTCACCATTGACATTTTTGGGAATACATCAATGTCCCCTAATCGATGGATCCTCTCAAGTGTTCGACCTCAACACATTTATTCACACTTGTTGGTTTGCACTCTAGTACCTTGATTCCCATTTTCGTTATCAGTGTGTGATCTCGCGTCTGTTAACGATATACATTAATGACAATTAATCAGACGATGGAATACTATGTTCGACCTCGACACCTCTATTCGTACAGTAGGACATGTACTCACAGAGGATTGTGTAGAAGACCTTCCAGAATGGTGGATTTTCTTATATGCTACCTTCTTGATCGTGCCAGTGTTCATGACTTGATTCCAGTATATGTCAGATGTTTCCAGCCATTATGGAGATCTTGATCCATTATATATATTTAGCTTTCATGGAGATCATGATCCTTTGTATATCTTCATCATGGAGATTCTGATCTATCTATATTGTACGTGGCAATGACCACACATGCCATATTTTGTATCATGCTTATTCATGGCCATTGTACTCTTATGTATCCGAGACTGCTATATCTACTTGCAGTTATGTGCAGAGTTTGATCATTGTATTGTACTGTTGATGGTTGGTTCTTCCACCTGGTTCTTCATCACTCCATTTCTGGGATGGACTTATAATGTATTTCGACCATCGTATGACCCCTCTGACCTCTCACATTAGGGGGCATATGTTACAGCTGATTTTACCACACATGGTGGATCACACCTTTATGGCCTTCCCTATCCCTTTACAGACTCTTTAGACCCCATGGACCATTTTTGTACCTTTTATGTTTCCAAGATCATCCCTAAAAACATGCATTATTTTCTATACGCGACTTTTAAACGTATTCTTGCGTATATACGCAGATTTGACCCTTAAACCTACGTACATCGGGATGTGTGCAAAAGGCCAAATAGTTTTGGAGTTTTCCTTGATGTGGATCTGAGTCACTTGTCTCTTGGCCTTCCATATGTCTTGAGATCGCTCGGATTTGACCTTCCATTACCCCATTGAAGCACTATATAAGGAACCCTTTGGATACATTAAAAGGAGAAGAATTGAAGAGCAAGAAAACTATAGTCCATTGTTGCCGGAGCTTATACTTGAGTCTGCATCCCTTTGTCCCTTGGAGCACTTTGTGTTCTTCCCAAGCTTTCCTTTGCTTGTGAGATTGCTATCAAGAGATGGAGGATTGAAGTGGTGGAGGCCCAGGTGGAGGACTCAGTTTCTTCGATTCGCAGACGTGCCAACAGAGATTGTCACTATTGTAATATCTGATTTATATTAATAGAAATATATTTTCTTGTCCAATAATGTGTATTTAAATGAGTATTGAATGTGGAAATTGAACCCAGTGATAGAACAATTACACTCACAACAATTATCAATTGTACATGCAAAATCACTCACAAAAGAGACTGAATATGGAGCTGAACACTAAACTGTATTAACTCAGTTTACAATAGCCAACCCTGTAACATCATAGGCTGCTGCAATAAATAATTACATAAGGGATTCAAATGCACGAGGAGGCAATTTGAATCTAGTCAAAGCAGGCTTACTAAAATTAAGCAAATCCCCCATTGGTGCATAAATTAGTTTCCAAAACAGTCAAGGAGCTCACGAATTGGAAAAAGCACTTAGGCAAGATAAAAGGTGATGGAAGGAAAACTCATACATGCTTTTCATAGGAGAAAAGAGTGGAGGATGTGGAGGACAAAAAACTAGTTAACCTCACCTAGTCAAACTTTCTCAATTGCCTTAAAGCACTAAAAAAGCAGGCAATAAAGTAGAAAAAGCAGAAGGGCACTTAGGAGGCCAAGAATAAAGTAGAATTGATTCCTTGAGGTTTCCCAAGTGCCCCATGAGTCAAAATTAGCAATTTTTACCACTATGGATGTGTAGATGACAACTTGCATAAGGTGGAATCATGAAACTAGGCAAATAAGACAAAAATGATTAATTTAATGTTTAAGGTAGCTAACTATGGGTTGATTATTCTAACACCCCCCTTAAGCCTGACTTATGAGTAAAATATCAGAAAATTATAGGGCCTAGCAACAAAGCTTAGTCACCCTTTACATACTGCATGTCCATTTAAACAAGGAAAGAGGCAAAAACCCAGTGGGAAAATCCTCCCTTAAACATGGATTGTAAAACAAAATTTGGAAATATTTTCTTCACTCATGCTTCACAGCATGATCAGCAATCCCCAACAGTGATTTGAGATTGCTGAAGGTCTTCTCACAAAATGCTTTGGTGAAGATATCAACTACTTGTTCTGAAGATGAACAGAAGAGTAGGTGAATGGTGCCATCATGCACAAGCTCTCTGATGTAGTGCATATGGATCTCAATGTGTTTGGTTCTCTACTTTTGAACTGGATCATTGTAGATTCGAATGGTACTCTGATTATCATAGTAGATGGTAGTGAGTACTCTGATTCGAAGCCACACTCTCCAAGTAACCCCTACAACCATAAACATTGAGTGGCTGCATTTACAACTCCTCTATACTCTGCTTCTGTAGATGAGAGTGCAATGGCACTCTGTTTCTTGCTTGACCAACTGATTGGCCCTTCTGCAAGCATGAACACATATCGTGATGTGGAATTTCTGTCTGTGTTATCACCTACTCAATCACTGTCAGTAAACCCAATCAAATCAAGATCAGATTTTGCTTTATAGAAGATCCCATGTGTCCTTGTTCCCTGAACAAAGTTAAGGATCCTTTTGGCTACTTTCCAATGGATCTCATGAGGCTGATCCATGTATCTAGAAGCCACACTTACTGCATAAGAAATATCAGGTGTAGTATGTGTAATATACAACAAACATCCAATCAATTGCCTATACAGTGTATTGTTTACCATAGGTGAAGAATCAACTTCTTCAAGCTTCACTCTTGAAAGGAAAGGAGTCTTGCTTGGCTTGCAATCCTTCATTTTGAATTTTTTCAACAAATCCAAGGCATACTTGGACTGGTTCACCTTGATTCCAGATTTGGTTTGAGCAATCTCAAGCCCCAAGAATTGGCTTAAGAGCCCTAAATCTGTCATGGAGAAGGCTTGGTTCATTGCACCCTTCAAGGAAGCAATCCTATCCTTTGAGCTTCCTGTAATGATAAGGTCATCAACATATAACACAATTATCATTAATGAACCATTAATTAACTTCAAATATACATTTGGATCTGATTTGCACCGAACAAAATTCAGTGATAGCAAGAAGCTATCAATCTTGGCATACCAAGCCCTGGGGGCTTGCTTTAGCCCATACAATGACTTCCTCAACCTGCACACAAGAGATGGGTTAGTGGAAAATCCTTGAGGATGCTGCATGTATATCTCTTTAGTGAGATCTCCATTCATAAAGGAACACTTTACGTCCATGTGATGTACCTCCCATTGCTTTGAAGCTGCAATGGCTAAGGCTAGCCTGATGGAGTCCATCTTTGCCACTGGTGCAAAGGTCTCATTGTAATATATGACATGAACCTGTGAGTATCCCTTGGCTACCAATATATCCTTTTACTTTAGAGGTGAACCATCAGCAGAAAATCTGGTCTTGTACACCCACTTACACTGAACTAGCTTCCTCCCTGGGGGAAGAGCCACCAGCTCCCAAGTGTTGCTCTTCTGGAGTGAGCTGAACTCTTCCTTCATGGATTCTTTCCATATTGGATCTCCTGCTACATATTCAAATGTCTAAGAATCTGATTCCACCATCAGATAGCATTTCTCAGCAAACATAGGATCCTTCATGCATAGAGCACTCTCAAATTGAGATCTAGTCCTCCTAGGGTCATTGGGATTCCCATCTTGCTCCCCTGCTACATGAATGTTCTTGGCTGCCCACTTTGGATTTTTAGGTCTGTTAGGATATGCCATAAACTCATCACTATCAGACATATCAGAATCAGCATGTTCAACAATATCTTCACTTACTTTCAGAGGTTCTGGTGGTGAAGAGGCTTCTCCAACTTCCACTGATGCTAGGGGTTCTTCTTGAAACTGAACACACCTTTCAATGAAGGATTTGTTTGTGCTCAAATTTATCAGCTTGTACCCTTTTGAATCTTCAGAGTACCCAACAAATAGATACTCTTGGATTTGGGGCTGCAAAGCCTTTCTCTTCTCTGTTGGAATTCTAGCCCAAGCCTTTGAGCCGAAAATCCTAAAATGGGTCACATCTGGCTTGTGCCCACTCCATGCTTCGAAAGGAGTCATACCATCAAGCTATATATGAGGCACCCTATTCTGGATATAGGCTGCACAGTTGATAGCTTCAGCCCAGTACTTTGGTGCCAAAGTTTTGGCCTCCATCATGCATGTTGCCATCTCCTTCAGTGATCTGTTCTTCCTCTCAGCAACACCATTTTGCTGTGGTGTGTAAGGGATAGAATGCTGCATCAGAATACCTGCATCTGCACAATATTGAATAAAATCAGACTTGACATACTCACCACCATTGTCATATCTGAGGACCTTGAGTTTCCTCCCAAACTGGTTTTCAACCAAAGCCTTAAAGACTTTGAAGAGGCCAAAAACTTCAAACTTGTGTTTCAGGAAGTAAACCCAGCAATACCTGGAAAAATCATCTATGAAAGTCAATGCATATTTGGCCTAACTCATGGACATATGAGGGAATGGGCCAGCAACATCACTGTGGATCAACTCGAGGGGTGCAGAGGTTCTCTCATGACTAGCTCTCTCAAATTTATGCTTTGGGTGTTTTCCTAGGATACAACCTTGGCAAACTCCTTTGGAAAATTTTATCTTGGGTAACCCTATGACCATCTCTTTTTCACTAAGATCAGAAAGATACTTGTAATTTAGGTGGCTAAATATTTCATGCCAAAGCTTGCTTGCCTCATTAGCATGAATCAGAAGAGCAGAGGGGTTTGAGTAGGATAGAAAGTGTGAGAACATGTATACCTTCGAAGTATGATTTGCAACTCCTTTTGCAATGAATTTACCACTTGAGATCTCTATGATCTCAACTTCATCAGGGGAGAATATGACCTTCTTTGGAGACCTAGTGTGAGTCATCTGATACACTGATAAGAGGTTGGAGGAAAGACCAGGAACATACAACACATTGCTGAACTGACCATGATCAAGATCAATCCTCCCTTTTCCCAAACTTTTAGTGAGAGAGTCATATCCCAGTACTATTGGTGGTCCTTTCGACATTTCAAGTGAGGTGAATGCCTCCTTGGTCGAAACCATGTGTCTTGAAGCTCTAGAATCAATGATTAAACTAGGTGAGCTTAATGTGCCAGCAAACAACGCATGAACTCTCTCTCTGTCTTCTGAACTTGATCCTCCTTCTCTCTTCTTTGAGCTGTCTGGAAGGGAGATGCCATTCTTCTCCAGGAGTTGGGTCAGCATGTCTATTTGCTTCTTCATGTAGGAGCTCTCAGTATGATTTCCCTTACTGCAGTATGTGCACTTGCTCATTTCTCCTTTATTCTTCTTCTTCTGGTTATTCTTCTTGGAACCTTGTGGCTCCTCCGGAGACTTGTTCTTGTCTCTCTTTTGCTCAGGTTGCATTTTAGCTTTATTTTTGCTTTTTGAATCCACCTTCAAATCTCCAGCAACCAGAGCTTGGTCTTTGGATGATTTGATGGTGCCCATCATCACCAGCTTGTCTTGTTCTTGTGTGAGAGATTCCATGAAATCTGCAAGGTTAGGCATCTTCCAGGTTCGAGCTGTCAACTTTGTGGAATAGAAGGTCAAAACAAACACTGAATAGTTAGGGGCAAGCTTCGAGAGTATGGCCAAGACCAGCTGATCATCCTTCTTTTCGATCCCACATTGTTTTAGCTGCAAAACAAGTGCTTTGAACTTGGAGAAATAGATTTGCAGGGATTCAAAGCTACTGGGACTCAAGGAGATCAACTCATTTTCGATTTGATGTCCCCTCATCTCATCTGTCTTTCCAAAAAGATCAGTAAGCTTCTCCCATACTTCATTCGGTGATGTCAATCCATCAAGATGGAAAAGGAGGTCTCTGGAAATACTCAAACACAAGAGACCATAGGCCTCATCCCTCCTGTTGTGCCATTTTATCTTCTCTGCAAATACATTGGGCTCTGCTTCTGTTGCCATAGTCACCCTGTAGAGGCCTTTCGCTCTCAATAGTATCTCCATCTCTGCTTTCCATTCAAAGAAGTTGAAGGGAGTCAAGATGATCTTCTGAGATTGATCCATAGCTCAGAAATTGTCACGGTTGTTAGTAGAAGGCTCCCAGTCACTGATGTTGAACCTGCAAAACAGATTTGAAGGAGAGAAATTGATCTACAATGGCTCTGATACCATGTGGAAATTGAACCCAGTGATAGAATAATTACACTCACAACAATTATCAATTGTACATGCAAAATCACTCACAAAAGAGACTGAATATGGAGCTGAACACTAAACTGTATTAACTCAGTCTACAATAGCCAACCCTGTAAAATCATAGGCTGCTGCAATAAATAATTACATAAGGGATTCAAATGCATGAGGAGGCAATTCGAATCTAGTCAAAAGCACGCTTACTAAAATTAAGCAAATCCCCCATAGGTTCATAAAGTAGTTTCCAAAACAGTCAAGGAGCTCACGAATTGGCAAAAGAACTTAGGCAAGCTAAAAGGTGATGGAAGGACAACTCATACATGCTTTTCATAGGAGAAAAGAGTGGAGGATGTGGAGGACAAAAAACTAGTTAACCTCACCTAGTCAAACTTTCCCAATTGCCTTAAAGCACTGAAAAAGCAGGCAATAAAGCAGAAAAAGCAGAAGGGCACTTAGGAGGCCAGGAATAAAGCAGAATTGATTCCTTGAAATTTCCCAAGCGATCCATGAGTCAAAATTATCAAGTTTGACCACTATGGATGTGTAGATGACAACTTCCATAAGGTGGAATCATGAAACTAGGAAAATAAGACAAAAATGATTAATTTAATGTTTAAGGTAGCTAACTATGGGTTGATTATTCTAACATTGAATGCATGTATTCTTTTAAATGCTGATGTGTTATTGATTATATATGCTATAGTAGGTCTAACACAATTATATGTATCATACTTGTCTTGTTTGCTGAATGTTGAGAGAGAAAATTATCAACACAAGTGAGAGTGGAAAATCTCAACGAGGATCTACATCAACCGTTTGGAATAAGGTATGTTTCGAGATCCTTTAGTGTTAGATGTTTGGTTACTCTTGCATATAGGAAAGGACTGATTTCTAGAGTTACTCTGTCTGTTGTAGCACCCCAAGCCATAGGAGGTTTTCTCCGTAACACTTACCTTAAATAGTTTGATTTATTAGGTTTTTTCTATGAGTGAATAAGTTGGAAAAGAAACTTCTGATCTTTATGAGTTAGTAAGTTGTAGAATTTAGTCTTTTCACGAATATTTTTAAAAATATTCCCAATTCTGAGCACCCATGTAGTAGTGTGTGAAAGCTTTGGGCACATTGGGAGCATTTCTAAGCATCAAAAAATAGTAAAACACCTTGCGAAAGATAAAGATGATGTTGTAATCTCACAGATCACATAGGCTTACCAATAATACACATTACAAGCATACAGACATATCAGAGACAAGAGATAATAACATAGATGTAAGAATAACAGATTATATTATGATAGAAGAGTCCATACAATACAGAGAACTGAACTGAGTTCTCATCTGGCTCAATATCCTAATATATATGATTACAAAACAATTACAAATAACTACCTGTCAGTTCTATCAACCGACATGACCTTAGGTGGCTGACCTAATCTCTAATTAGTCAGCCTATCGACTAGCTCCTCCAACATCTCCCCCACAAAAAAAATTGTTCTTTGTCTCGAAGAAATAGGAAGGTACCTACAAAAATGCATTTGTTTGTCTCAAGTAGTTATTTTTGTGTCTTAACTTTCATGGGCTATGAAGTCTGATAGTTGGTCTTTTCTGTACATAGACTTCCACAATTGCTTCTGCCGTCACTGCCAGCTGATGTTGGAATTATGTCCAATTTTGCAATATTTTATGGATGTCGATTGTTAATGTTGTAAGGCTTGACAGTGTCGACATATTCTTTTTAATGGAAAGGTTTGCTATCCTTTCCATGTCGGGACCCAAAAATTAATATTTTTATTTTGCTGTCTCCAGAAGTCGTTTCATTTATGGATAGATGATGTCTAACTTGTCTAAGCTCAGAATTGCCTGCTGCACCCATTGGTGTGCTCGTCGTTCGAGCTTCTACAGTTTGTTTGTTTCAAGCATGATTTGATCTTCTACAGTGCTTTTGAGTGCTTCTTCCATGCTCTTCCCCTTATCCAGTGCTTGGATGTCCTGTCATGTCTGTCGAGTCTACTGGAAGACTTGCCCATAATAAGTAGGCCAGTCCCATAGTACTCCTTCTGTGATGACCGACTCCTCCATGTGATTTTGAAGCACTTTGTATGCTTTGGAGAAGGTTGTGTGTTGCTGCATTAGTAGTCAAGCTGTTTCTTATTTTTTCTCTTCTCTCATGTTTTGCATCTGTGTTTCGAGTGTCAGCACCATGCTTTCAAACAACTAATACGATTTCTCTAGCAGCTTGTCGATGTCGACCTCTGCTGGTCCTGGTATCACATACTATGCAAGGTTTCTACATTTGGTTAGGAACTCGACTTGTTCCTTTTCATTGTCGTTGAGCTCCTTGTGTCTATTCTGGCCCCTTCTCTTCGCTTTGATGGCCATAGTTTCCAAGAGTTGTCCCAACTCTCCATCCCTCAGCTTTGTTGCGTCTACTGTAGTGGTCGACCCAAGTTGGATGATGTGAACCACTGTCGCTTATGGTTGATGGTCTCTCTTCTTTCTATCTCTCTTTCTTTTATGCTTTTGCTCTACTTGTTGCTGCACTTGTGTACCTGTGAGATTTAGAATTTCTGGTAATGGGTTGTCCGGTTGCCGGTTTACAGTGGAAAGGGGAACTTCTGGTTGGGGCTATGGGATGAGTACTGCAGGTGGAAGTGTATCTGGTGGATTTTGTACCAAGGGTCTAGATACAGGTACTGATGGTTGTTATAGAGGTGTTTCAGGTGCAGCTGGTTCGGTTGTAGGTTCTGGGTTGGGGGGTGGTGGTGGCGATGGTGAATGGTTGGGCGTGATTGGAGTGGTGGGGATGTGTTCGGGTGTTGGGTCGTCGATCTGTGGGGGTGAACCTTCCAGGATGTTAGAGAATAGTTCATCGATTTCTTGATTTATTTATTCCATGTTCCCTTCTTCCTCATTTCCTGTCAGTTCAGTGGTTGGTGGTGGGGGTTTGGGGTCGATTGTGATGAATGATGAGGTCCGACTTGCGATGACTTGAGCTGTCTTGTTGGGGTTCCTCACAAATGTGGATTTTATTACTCCCACAGAACATGGATTTTGGGATATTTGGCTAGGTTGTGAAGGAGCAGGATTTCGTGACCCACCAGTTTCAAACAGAGGCATTTTGGTGGTGATATTTTGCACCGAGGTGAGTAACTCAGGCAGTTTTTCAATGTACACCTGGAAATCTCTGTCTTGGTCGAACCTCTCCTTCAAGGTGTCCGGCATAGCATTCTTGCATATGTCAACCGGGATTATTGATGGGAGCTATGGAAGTGTCTTCTACATGATTTTGGTCGTGGATGGGGGTGGAGGTTTCAACACTAGATCAACAACATTTTCGATCGTTGAGGTATTTGTGCTCTTTACCTTTTTTCGGTCGACACTGCTGTCCTCCTGCTTCGAAATTTTTTTGGAATTGCGCTTCCACCAAAATTTTCCTCACTACAGCATCCTCTATGATGTCGACTGCCGTGGCTGCTAATTCATATTAATCTTCTGATGACTCCTCGATGATAATCTTGCGCTTTCCCTTCCCCTATTTTTGTTCCTGAGTTTTTCTTCTTTTCCTTGAAGCTGCTATTTCTTTTGATAGCCTCCGGATATTTTCTTTTGTTACAGTATACTTAAGGTTTTCTGTTTCCATTTTGGCCTTTGGTCCTTCTCCTCCCCCTTGTTGTTGATTTAGGCTGACGCTTTATTCAGCTGGTTTGGTTACCTTCTATTCTATCTGTGCCCCTTCCCTTTGGGATATCGACGGTTTGATTGTAATTTGCAGTTGACTACTGTCTTTTGTTGGTGTTTCCTCTGACACAAATGTGATGATGTATAATCAGAGCTCATAATCTTCTTCTTTTTCTTGGTTTGTTAGTGGCTCCTCTATTGCTAGTTTTGTCTCCTTGGCCTTTGCTAGTATCGACAGTTTTGTACCAGACTGTCGAGCTAGCTCTCGAAATATCTCTTCGACTTTTGGATAGTAGTTGAGAGTCTTTGCTTTTGCCTTGGCACCCTACATGTACCAAACCACTGTATGGTGAAGTTTTAGCTGTATGTGCATGGTTTTGGGCAGACTTCGTTGGATGTTTTGGGTCACCCTCCATCTGGTCATCTAGATTTTAAGATATTGGAACTAGGTTTCCAACAACACCTTATCGTTTGCTAGTTCCTTCATTGTTCCGGTTTGGGTGAATGGCTTGAATCTCCACATATGGAATCTTGTGGGTTCTTGAAACTGCTTGTCCCCGATAAGGTACAAGTAGTACATCACTATCCATATTATAAGCGACGGGAACCTTATAATCCCTCCCGACTCTTGGCATTTTTTGCATATGCCTTTGAGCATGTCGGAAACATACTCAGCCCATCCGTAGATTTTCCCTGTGTTGGCAATGGTATCCACCGCCTCTGGCATATCTAGTTTTAGGTCGCTTCCTCGACCTGTGGGTGTAAGGCCCGTTGCTATGATTTTAGCCACAATTTGTGGCGTTCGGGCTTGTATCTAGCTAATCATTAGCCCTTTTGAGTTTTTACCTGATGGTGATTCGATTAGTTTCTCTACAAGCCCTTCTTTTATTCCGACTGGTACTAGGTCACCTTGGTTGGATAAACCTGTCAATTTGTAGATTACTTTCCCCAGATCTTGACTGTCCTGTCGATGTAAAATCTATCATTGTGGTATCGGCTTATGATGAATTTAACTGCAGTTTCCTTTGTACCTCCAAAACTTTCCATGAACGGTGTGTTCATGTAGTTCATGATAGTATTGTGTTTTACCTTTTCTGCAGCTGGGGTTGTTTTCTTGTCGACATAGGCCCATTCCTTGATCTAAACCCATGTTTTTTCCCATGATGTATCTTGAACCTTAGCGTTCTTTATGTTTCTTAGCCTCCTCATTAATGGAGTCTCAATGGTTTGTAGTTCCTTAGTCTTAGCTACAGCTCTGGTTTGTTTTGGTGCCATCTTGTAGGGTTTTTGTTCGACTTTGCTACGGGGTTGTTGGTTCTCAGTTTTCTATTTGCTAAGTTGCTCTCTCTGTTTGAAATACTGTAAATGATCCTCTTGTGGTCTAGTATTTATAGGTGATGCATTTGATGTATTTGTCTATGGGTGTATTAATGGCGGAATTGATGGTCCAGTGTGAGCACTTGAGTTTGCGTTAATGGTGATTTGATTTTGGCGCTCGTAGTCATGGAGGCATGATGTGACTTGTAGGGTCGTTGGCCGATGTCGATCGTGTGAGCGGTCGATGGTGGTATGTTGGTGGGTGTAATGTCGGTTATTGAAGCGTTGATTTCCTATCATCATGAATTATGGGTATTGATTATGTTTTTCTTTTTGGATTCTTTTTCATATTTTTATAGTTTTTGTCTAACTGTTATGGTCGTTATATGTTTTTTTTTAACTTGTTTTAGTTTTTGTACTGCTTTAGTCGGGCACCATTAATAAGTTTCTGAAATACTATGCCTTGTAACGTCCTTAGTTGGATTGATCCATTGGCATGAATTTCTTCGATAACGTAGGGTCCCATCAATTTTGTATGTAGCTTTTTGTGTTTCCCCTACTGACAAGTTTTTGTTTTTGATGTTTCGATCGTGCCATGCCTTCTGTTGTTGTTTCTGGGTTTCTTGATGTTGTAAAGTGATCAGTTGGTATTCTTAAAGCTTACTTAATTGCATCATTCGGTCCTTCCTTCCTTGTTCGACATCGACATGTACAATATTTGCAATAATAGGTGTCTGTTGTCGAAAATGTAGTGGAACTACTGCTTCTTGTCCATAAACTAGTCGAAATGGTGTTTGGTCGGTTGAACACTTGTATTCTGTTCTATATGTCCAATGTACTATAGGTATATTTTCATCCCAATTGTCTTTGTCGGTGTTACATATTTTTGTTAACCCTTTTGTTAGTGTTTTGTTAAATGCCTCAATTGCTCCATTCGACTGAGGGTGGTAAGCTGTACTCCTTCGATGGTCAATTTGGAACTGATCCATTAGTGTTTTGATAGTTTTATTAATGAATTGTGTCCCTTGGTCACTGATTAGGGTTATTGGGCATCCAAACCTGGTAATGATATTTTCATAGATAAACTTAGTAGCTATGTCATTGGAACACGTGTCGATTGGTTCTACCTTTGCCCACTTGGTTACATACTCAACTGCAGTTATTATATACCTTGCTCTTGTTCCTTTTGCTGGTATGGGAAATGGTCCTATGAAGTCAATAGCCCAAATTTCAAATGTCAAACTTGTGTTTGCTGATATCAGGGGAATTTCTGTACTAGGCAGAGGTCAACCTAGACATTGACATCTATCACATTGGCTTACAAACTTTTAACAGTCTTTGTGAAGTGTCGGCCACCACAACCTTGACTATTGAATTTTCTTGGCAGTTATGTCTGCTTGAAAATGTCCTCCCACAAGTCCTTAATGTGCTTCATACATAATATTATTTCTTTCATGTTCTAATACACACCTTCTAAGGATGTCATCCAAGCCCATTTTATATAAGAATCCATTTATGAGGCTATATGGTGTAGCTTCCATAGCTAAGATTTGTTTCTTTTTCGTACTCGTGCCTTCTGGTGCTTGTCATATTCTAAAAACTGAGCTATTTCCTCTAATTCTAATGGGACTATTTCTATTCTAAATAAATGCACATATGGTAAGTCATCTTCGACTCTTGTCGGTTCCTCTCCTATGTTGATTCATGATAAGTTTTCGGGTCCGACATTTAACTTCCCTGGTCTAACAACGACTTCAAATTCAAATTCTTGGAATAGAAGTAGCCATTGACAAATTCTCCCATGGTGTAAGGGTTTATTTATGAGGTATTTTAGTGCTTGGTGGTCAGTATAAAAGATAAATGGATTGGATAGTAGGTAGTGTCGATACTTCTGTAGTGTGGAGACCATTCCTAATGCTTCTCTCTCTGTTGTCGAATAGTTTCTTTCTGCCTTATTTAATTTTTTGCTGCTGTAAACTATAGGGTAGTCCATTCCGTTGTGTCCTGGTTGAGTTAGGATTGCTCCTATTGCCATACCTGATGCGTCGATGTGTACATGGAATTTGGTCGACTAGTTTGGAAATCTTAGAATGGGTGCCTCGACTAGTTTTGTTTTTAGCATTTCGAATGATATGTTGCATTCTTTTGTCCAGTCGAACTCCTGGTATTCTCTTAATAGTTATTCTAGTGGGTATGTCATGTCTGAATAGTATTTTATGAATTTTCTGTAATATCCTATATGACCAAGTAGTACCCTAACTTGTTTTGGGTTCATTGGTGGTTTTAAGTCAAGAATGATTTTTATTTTTGCGAAGTCGACCTTGATACCCTCTTTACAGCCAATGTGCCATAATAGTATCCCTATAGGGGTCAGAAATATGCACTTCTTGATGTTTAGAGATAGCTAGATTTGTTGACATCATTCTAACATGAGCCTTAGCCATTTTCAATGGTCTTTCAGTGTAGAGTATATTGTCTAATCATCGAAATACACTGCCATCATTTTGTAAATGTATTCCTAAAATGTTTTGACTACAATTCTTGAAAATACTCTAGGTGCATTTTTTAGTCCAAAAGGCATAACCATGTAATCAAATGAGCCAAATTCACATACAGATGTTGTCTTTTTCTGGTCTTCTCTGGCTATAGGTACTTGGTTATAACCTGAGAATTTATTTGTAAATGAGTAGCATTCATGTCCTGCGATCTCATTTAAGATTTCATCTGCATAAGGTGTTAGAAATGGGTCTGTTAGTGTAACTTTGTTAAGTTCTCTGAAGTAGACACAGATCCTTAGCTTGGTTGGATCATGTTTCTTTGGTTGAACAACCATTGGACTTTCCCATTCTGATTGGTCGATAGGGTAGATGATTCATGCTGCAAGCATATTATCAATCTCCTTCTTGACTATCTCTTTGTATTTATGATCTAGTTTATATGGTATTTTCTTTACTGGTCACACACCAATTTTAATTTCAATCTTCATTTCACCCATGTCATGTACTATACCTTTGAGATCCTTGTAGTCTCTAGAAAATACATCCTGTAATTCTTTTAGTAGGTTTACTATTTCTGTTTTTTGTTCTGCACTCCAGTCTTCGATTTTTCTATTTTTGGTCGATCGTCAGTTGATATGTCGACTTCTTTAGTTTTTACTTTAGCGTCTAGCCATTCAGGTGCTTTTGTCTCATTGATCGGTCGACTCCCTTCTTTAAATTGTGAAAATGTGGCAGGAAAGTATGCTGCGGTCATTCGGTCGGTGTCTTCTTTGTCTGTTGTCTCGACTTTGAGCACTACGCGAATTGGTTTTATCGTTTAGGCATGGTTTGATTTCCATCTAAAGCTTTTCCCTTACGGATTTTCATTTTCCATCTGTAATATTATTGACTGTGGTATTGTCCCGGTTTGTATATTATTGCATTTTATTGTCAATCGGTCGTATTTTAGGGTTTTATTCTCTGTCGGTTCTACAAATGCCTTGATTTGTTTTGCAGTCTCAATCAATTTTTCATCTTGTGGTATAAATATGAAATCTTTGATAAAATTCTCTCTTAGTTCTCGCCATAAGAATGTTTCACCTCGAGCCTCTTCCATTTTGTACCATTTTTTTAATAAGTTGGATAGCATCTATGGAAACATGTGTGGCCATGTATGTTCATCCTTATACCCAAGCCTTTTCCATTCTTTTTCACATGTGTTTATGTGGTTTTCTGGATCCTGTCCTTGGATGAACATAGGTATTTGGGCTTGATTGGTTAATTTTTTCCCTCCAAATATTTCTATGAAGAAGGTTGAAACTGCTATCCATGTCTGCAGTCTTGATTGATGGGTATCCCACCACCTTGCAGCTTGTCCTGTGAAATTTTCCAATAGGCTTTGGAGTCGGCCATGTTCACCAATATTCCTGGATACTTGTTCAATGTGCATAGCTGGTGATTCTCTTTCTTTGTATCTTGGGATTTGTGTGATATTTAGATATGTTGGTTTCAGGGTAGGATATTCTCTAGTTTTCTTTTCAAATATTTTTGGGATGATGGACACCATGAAGCATTGTTGGACTAGTTTCTTCTGTACTTTTTGAATGGTCTAGCATCCTCTTACTTGTGTTTCATAATTCTTGACTTCCCAATCATATAATTCTGCGTCTGAGTTGTATCCTACTGAATCTTGATTCCCTAAGTGAATTTCACCATATGCATTAGGTTCTGTGTAGTCCTCATTGTTTTGTATCCGATATAGTTGTCAGATGTCGACTTCTTCATCCATAGGTTCTATCCAAGGCTCTCCTTGGGATGGATGGATAGGTACTATGACTTTTTTCCCATTCCCTTTTAATTTTATCCTTTCCTTGTCTAGGGATATCGATGCTTTCATTTTTCTTCCCCAAGGTCGACCTACTAACACTAAGAAGGAGATAGATCCTTCCTTAGGGTCAATAATTTCGAAATCGAATCTGGTTGATATTCCTTTTATTGTCGTGTCAAAATTTTTCTAGACTCCAATAGGTTCAATCAGCCCTTGGTCGACTAATTTCAGGCATATCCTTGACTCGTATAGTCGAGGTATACCCAATTGTTCCCAAGCATCGCGATTCATAATGTTTACTTGTGATCCGAAGTTGAGCACAACTTGTCATACATGGTGTCCTTCAATTTCTAGGTCAACAAGTCGATCGGAATCACTTTTATCTTTTTGGTTTAGGCTGCAAATATTTTTTGTTTGTTTTTCTGTGTTAGTGTTGTGTTTTATTTTATACAATAAGTCGATGAATTGAGATACCATTTTATCATTTTGTACTAGGTGTAATAATTCTTTTTTTGTGCTTTGTCAATTATCGTCAGCTTCTTCCTGTCGAGCAAATTCTCCAAATACATTCGTTGCATCTTTATACAGTTGTTTTTGTTTAACTGGATCAGGATAATCATTCTTTTATTTTATTTTACTTATTCATGGATTATCATCCCCAATTTGTGTCCCTTTCCGGGTTACTATATGCAAATTCTTTGTATTGATAATATCATGTTTTTGTAAACACGACAAGACATTAACATTTTTCTTCTTATTAATTTTATCGATCAGAGTAGGGAAATCCTCCAATGAGTGTTCCCCTACTCCACAACTACTACATAATTTTAAGTCAGTTCTGTCCTTATCTGGACAGTTTGCATATCGATGTCCTTCTTTGTAGCATGTGAAACATTGGGTGGGATGACATGGTCGGTTGTCCCGATTCCCAGAGAATCAACCTTGACCTCCACATCCTCCATGTTGGTTATCGAACCGGTGCTCATATTGATGACCATCATACCTTTGATTATTTTGTTTGTATTGATTATTCTCATTATTCTGCACAACTGCGTTTGTCTAATAGATTGCCTAGTAATTTTGTCAATTTTTTAGGTTTATGTGGCAGTCGGCGGTGGTATGTTTTTTAGTTTCACAGATTGCACACCAATATGCTTTTCCATTCTTCATGTTAAATGGGAAATCTTTTGTGGTGAGTTCTCCATGTTCCTGGTAGATGTCACAAAAACACTTTGTTTGCACAAATCGAATGTCCTATCGGCTGATCTCCTGTCGACAGTTATCTTTTGAATGTCCGGCCATTGAGCATTTTGTGCACCAGACATCTTGATTCTTAAGGTTTAGCTCTTTTAAGGATTTCTGCATGATCTCAAGTTGTTCTTCTGGTCTATTATCCGTGGGATATGTTGGGAAGTCTTCATCCATTTCTACTTGTAAGGCTTTAGAAAGCACATATTCATATGTCTTGAATGTCTCCAGGATTATATGCCGTCGTATTTTATATGAAAGGCCTACAAGAAACCATTGAATTAACAATTGTTAATTAATTACATAATCAATTTGGCTGAGAAGGTCTTTCCAGTGTTTTTCGTAGTCGCAGACAGTTTCTGTTGGTTTCTGTGATATTGTTTTTAATTTCTTAGCTGCCAGATGTTTTGCATCTCAGGTTTTAAAGAATGACAAGAATTGCATTTTGAAATCTACTTTGGTTGCTCGAGGGGTTCTTTCAAAAAAGGTTATATACCATTTTAATGCTCTTTTCCTCAAGGCACCAGCGAACTGCACCATTTGTCTATCTTCATCTGTGACTTGGTTTTCCTTTCATGTCGACTCGCAGATGAACCAATGTCATATAGGATCTTCATCGCCCTCAAAAAGAGGGATATGCGTTGACCCATGACCCATATCGGATTCCTTGTCGCTGTCTTCTTTTGGAGGTGGCAATGGAAGGGGTGGTGGTGGGGGTAGTGGGATGTTTTGCTTACTTCTTTGTGCAGAACTATTGTCGATGAAACTCTCATTTCCATTGGTTGTTTTATCTGTCATTTCTTCTCCGAAAAGCAGTTGATTGGGGTCAACTTCTTTCGTCGATGTCCAACTATAATTATTTGTCTGCAGGTCTGATCTTTCTGTATTCTCCAAAGATGTATTTGGTAGGGGGTGCTCCTTCGTGTGTCAAGTAAAGTAAGTGGATAATTCGGTTAGACGGGTACGCTTGAAGCATGACCTAGTTTCCTTCTTATGGTCGAAGGATAAGTAAATGACTATCATTGTTTATCTCGTCGTCTAGTCGACTCCATATACCAAACTCACCAGCTCTTAGTCTTAAATCTTCTTCAACAATGGATTGCATCTTGGTACTCGAATTCATTGGAGATAGAGGTCTTACGTCCTGGGAAACTTCTATTTGGAGAGCTTCACACTACTCTAACCAAAAATATTCTTCCATGGGTGACACTTCTTCATTGATGCCTTCTTACTGTCGGTCATGACCCGACTCTGGAGGATTTCTTTCTTGGTCTGTCACCCTAGTATTCATTCCTCTTTGCACTGTTATAGCTCTTTCTCTTCTTTCTTCCCTTCTTTACAGCCTCTTCTCTCGCTCTCTATTTTCTATAAATTCGCCGTACCTTTGTGTGACACTGTCCGTTCGATTTCCATTTTAGGCCGACTTTCCATTGCTGGTGATGGTATCTCTTTTAGTCAAAAAGAATCCTCTCCACTTTACCCCAGCATATGACCAACTACCCCCCCCATAGCCTACCCGACGCTTTAGAAAGCTTGGATAGTTCTATTTACTTGCTTAGGAAATATTCCCACTCTTTTTCGGCAATGAATTTCTCCCGCCTCTTTTGTTTCTCTGCCCCGTTGGAATTTTTTGGCGGTTTGCGTAGTAATGGATGAGGTTCAACAATATGACCCACTCCTTTTTCTATCAGGAATTTGAACAGCAAGCTCGATAAGGTTTGTATAGAATTTTTTCTGAATGTTCTCTACCGAAGTTCTTTCTTCTATAGCTTGCTCCTCGTAGAAATCATCGATGATCTTTTCAAATCACTCCGACAGGTTTGTCCTTCCCCCTCGAATCAGTTTCTCTAGAAGCTGATGTTCTTTAGTTTCTTGCGGCTTTTTCATCCAGACGTTTCTTGAAAAGCTGGGGTACTGATTCTACAAACTTCTCATGGGTTTCAGTAAAGAATCTTTCTTTAGCCTGAGCAATCGTTAATCTGTTTCTACGCGCGTAATTCTGCAAATAATTTGCTATCTTATGCTCCCACCAATTCTTAATTTCCTGCTCTGATATCATCTGCTTGTATTCATCCTAGACATGTACTACCGACAACAAAACCAATGTTCTAATCTCACAGATCATATAGGGTTACCAATAATACACATTACAAACATACAAACATATGAGAGACAAGAGGTAAGAACATAGATGTAAGAATAACAGATTATATTATGATAGAAGAGTCCATACAATACAAAGAACTGAACCGAGTTCTCACCTAGCTCAACAACCTAATATATATGATTCCAAAATAGTTAAAAATAACTACCTGTCAGTCCTGTCAACTGACACAACCTTAGGTGGCCGACCTAATCTCTAATTAGTCGGCCTATCGACTTAGCCAACTAGTCGACTATCTCCTCCAACAGATGACATAATCCATTGATTCATATGATGTCTTATTATATACCTAGATACACCATTATAATAATCAAAAGAGACAGAGAGAGTTCTTTGAAAACAAATGTGTTTAAACAACCCATTAAATTGCTATACAGGATTTCATATTTGTATAAGGACATGATTGCACAAGCTTACTAAGTTAGAAGTAGTTTAGGTTTGTAAAAAGGACACTATTGATTTTTTAAAAATGCATACATTTGGAACACTAGCATTTTATATGCAATACTAGGGAATTTGTTTCCCATCACCTAGAATTTGTCCAGGTTCAATAGTTAGGCTTGTTTCATGTTATTTTAAGGTTAACGCAAGTAGATTCATGCCCAAATTTCGCATAGATGCTACCCAGGTTTGTATGTGAGGCATATTATTGTTCAATATTTAAAAGATGGACAAAAGTGTCATAAAATATGAATGAGGTTTATCAATATGAAAAAGAAGCTTTTCATTGTTATAGCTTGTTGTTATAAGGACCATAATTTCTAGAAACATAAGGTATACATGTTTTCATTGATTTTCATTTTCCAGAGGTTGCATGGAGATACCTAGAACTACACTTGTCCTAGATCGTCATCTGTTTGGATTTCATGAGTTGGTGTGTATCTTCTTCATAAGGTATTTAAGTGGGACTCATTAATATAGTATAATATCAAGCACATTTTGTACCACTCAATGGTATCTAATTTTGAAGATAATAAAAATGTTGCATATACTCATTTCTTTGCTTGACCAAATCATCAGTATTAGGATCCCCAATACAACATAGCTGCAAAACTTTCTGAAATAGTTCAACTTTATTCTGCATCAAAGGAACCCATATTAGGAGGGCCAGTGGCACTTTTGGAACCATAAATGAAATCATCCTTGTGGAGATGGAATACCAAAACAAGAATTTTTTCAAAAATGAGACATTGATTCATACCATTGTCTAGCCACTTTGTCTCTACAACTAGGGATTTTTCTTTCTTCCAAGAACTTGTGAGAATGACATTGATTCATACCATTATCTAGCCACTTTGTCTCTACAACTAGGGATTTTTCTTTCTTCCAAGAACTTGTGAGAACTTAGAAGTGGGAAGCAAAAACACTTCCCATTTCTTTATAAATGGCTTATTATGCAAAAATGGGAATGGATATCAGAAATGGGATTTGGTGTGTTTTGATTTCAAGGAAATTTTCTATCATAAATGACCTTGTTAGCTGAGGTTTTTGGTAACATAGGCGATGGTTGCTTTTTGTGACAATGCTTATTTTGGATTTTAGTTTAATGGTTTCCAAGGGGCCATAACATTCTAGGTTTTGGTGAATGCAACTTCAGTGATTAATTTTAGTTTCTCAATATAAAAGTTTCAAGTACATCCTCTTAATTATTTGGATTCTAAGGGTGGAAATGAATCCAAGTCCTTGCATATATTTTACTTATAGAAAGAAGAATGGAGTATTTCATTTAAAATTTCAAAGTTGGGATATATGGAAGCACTAGTGTATCTAATATTGGGGGGCTATAGATCTCTCAATCAATTAACATCCTTGTTCAAGGACACATGGACCAAAAAGGGAGGGAGAACCTATGTGAAGATCCATAGTTGATATACTTCCTATTATGACTCACAAAAATATATTTATGTGAATCCATATGAATCCAAACCATTATACATAAATATGTAATGTTTCTCATGTATATAGCAAGTAAGGGTGCATGCAACCAAACTGCCTGAATTCCCACCAAGGAATGTGTTTCATCTCATTTTTTTTAACATGCTTAATATGTTTGTTGATGTTACTAATGACATATTGGTATGGTTTCATGTAGATCCACCTATTGCTGATAGTTTTGGTTGATAACATAACCAGTGACTGCCACAAATTCCAAGGGATGTGTTACATATCCCTTTTTTCTCATTCAAAATTCCCAGTCTGTTTGTTGATGTTATACGTCAAAGTAGAAAGAAAATAAGAAAATAAGTACTTGAGTTGATAAATAGAGCGAGTTTGGTCGAAAATGAAACTAGGGAAATACTTGTTTTACACACCAGTTACATATTAGTACGGTGGTAACATGACCAAAACCAAATTTATTGTTGATTTTTGCTACAATAACTAGTCTTGATTCCAAAAGTTAATTGTTTTCATTGTTGTATAGAATATTACTATATGACTCCTAGACTTGTTGCTCATATCTTTTTTTTTTCTTGCTTGAAGGTCGTAATTCCTCCTATAATTTCCCGTTGGTGACTATACCTTAGTTTCATCACCTTCACTACTCAAAAGTAACCCTAATGCATTCATATTTGCAGGCTAGATGATGTTAAACTCAAAAATACTTCATAATGTGTTGGGAAAAACTTTTGATTACCCACAAATGTGAGTTAACCCTACTTACAGCATTTTGACATACATGCCAAAAAGTGGGTAATAAGCAATATGAAGGAAATGGTTTTTATTGGATGTATTGTAAATTATAGTTTATTGGATGTGAGTCCTTTTACAGTTGATTTTCCTTCAGAGACTTCCTAGATTGTTTTTTTATGGTGGTTTTAGGCTTATGTATGGCCAAAATTTCCCTTTAGGATTTTGCGCATAGATATATCCTCAAATTTAATCCAAATTTCCTTTTTAGGTCTAGTTACACCTTGTTCTATGATGAAAAGTGCCTGGAATCAATAAGATTGGTGTTAATTAACTTATGTTTACCGTATTTTACCAATGGACTTGCACATAATGGTAAATTCACCACTTCCAAGTTCTGAACTCATGTCCAGGTTAAGACATCGAGTTGATATTTCCCTTGTGGTGGGATCAAGATGAACAAATTAAAAGCAATTCCGTTATGCAAATTATTCCTGGGTTGAAGAGAGCATGGTTTTTTAGGTTTGTGTGTTTATAAGTATGTACTTGAGTGAAACTTAGGTTTATTTCAAAAGAATTTGGTAAGGTGGTGGGGTTTATGTACTTGGAAGGCCTTGAAGTGGGAACGTCTTGCTTAAGGTACACCCTAACTATTTGGGGTGTAGGAGGTAATATATTCCTTCCATTTTCATCATTGTTTAACAATGGAAAATAAGGATCAAATATACCTTGAAATAGTCCAATGTTTATTGCATACATGCTACAATTTAATGTGATATACTTTGCCTTATTTATTGGAACAATGCATGCTATAAATGGAAGGCTTAAAGGATATATCCTCCTAAGATATAGGAAAATCCATAGTTTCCTTTAAGATAAGTAGAAAATAGATTTTGATATAAAGCCCTTGATCGAACTTGAAATGAGTGAGCCAATTCAAAGTGAGTGGTTAAAGGAGGGTTCCCTAGATATTATGGATGGATGAATTCAAGCCTTTTTTGAGCATCGTTGCTTTTGTATTTTAGGTCATATTTCTCTAGGTTTGTACATTTATCTCTATAGAAAAATTCTATATTTTGTTAGAGATTGTTTGTGGTCATATTTCTTGAGGTTTTTAGGTTGTTCACTTAAGAAGAATGCGATATTTTGTTAGAGATTCTTTGTGATGCTGTAGATGTTGTCGACCCCTTTATTATTTTTGTTTGATTACTATAGTATCTCCTTTTTATAAAGTTGTATGTTTTCTTGTTTAAAACATGTATGATAATATTTATTGAAAATACTCAACCACTCGAGCTAACCCATCAGGCAAAGGATTTACCCTATATTTCCTAGGGTCATAATATTAAGATGTCCATTTGCAATCACCACCAATCTTGAGCTATATATAGGTTGAATTCAAAGCTAGAGATGGTAACACTATGTTGATAACTTGATACACTATTTTCTACTTTTTATCTTTTATTTTAAAGGTTCATTGAGGTTGTGGAACAATAAGTGCTATGTTCACTAGTGACATGTGGGTTAAATAGAAGCAATGGAGTTTTTATTTTGTTATCAATGTTGACAAATAAATGTTGGATGTCAAGTAATACTTCGATTCAAAATTCATTGTTACTATAAAATTAATGATAAAACATTGTAGATAGGATAAGATAATTTAATAAATATCTAACAAATGGCCACAATAGTAGGTCAATGTGACAAAGAGAAGTACAACCATTGCAAATAATATTGTGTAAGCGAAAGAGAAACTTCTAACCCTAATCTACAAAATAAAAAATCTAAGATTATAGACAATAGTGTTAAAGAATAATACATATACAAAGTAATAACCATGTTAAACATAAAATGTGGATGTCAAGTCACTTTAGAGCTAGAAGCAGAATGAGAAGAGGAAGAAGAACTCAGTGAGTCATTGTTTGTAAAGAAAGGGATGATATAATGTCTGATAATATCATTTGGGGAGAGCCTAGGACCTAGAGGGCTAGTTTTGTATGATATTGGATGGTTGTGAAAATTTTCACAACTCTCTAGCATTTGAGGATGTGGGGAAGAATCTCGTGATGGAGTTTTGGATACTTGAGATGGTGGCATGATGAGTAATCGAACTACGCATGCACAAAGATATGATGGAAACTGGTTTGCCAGCTATGTATTTGGAGTGTTAAAGTAAATCTCAGATTATAATGGTCAATTAGCTGTTAGACATTGGTATTAATAAAGTTATTTTATGCTTTTATGCCCTATTTAACTTTATTGTGTTTCTTGGTTCATTCTACATTCATAAAGTGGATTGACTCGACTCAATTGGAACCCTTTATAAGAAATATTTTGCTTCCTCATTCATGCATTACAATACAAATATCTCTTCCAAGTTAATCTTGGTTTCTGTATGTGCTTGATTTCTGTGTATATGTTATCAGAGCTTAGCTAGAGCCACATAGTCTATGCAAGTATGAAGACCTAGGTATTGTTGCTGGCAAATACAAATTGAGGGATTGCTAGTGTTTCTCATCGAAGAGCCAAAAGGGTTTTGCAGAAACTAGGTATTGTTTCTTTTTTTAATTTTGAAGCAAAGTCAGTTTTTTATGGAACCATATAGATTGAGGTTCCAATAAAAGAAGCAATGAATTGGATGGATTTAGTGGTATGAAAGTACAATAACTGTACAACATGTCTTAGCCATTGTACAATGATTTCAATCAGCCACTGTACAAACTATGAAGCTGTATGATTTTGTATGAAGTAGCCAAAAAATCAAATCCATATGATTATATGGAACAATACGGATGTTACATGGTGATTTTTATTTAGAAATTGAATTGTACGAAACTAAAATTATAGCTTCCAAGCCAAAATTCGAATGTACAGACCAGTAGTTAGATTAAATTATGAATGTATATTAGTGAATATTTTTTGATTGATTAACATGTTCGATGATTTGGCAGCAGATTGGATCTATTTTTACCTGAATGGTTTCCCAAAATTACATATTTGTAAGTTTTAGCTACTGTATTTTTTAGCATATCCAAGGAGAAACTAGTTGTTTTGGTGTTGAGTTATAGTAGATTTGATTGTTTTTCAGTTGTTTGAGAGAAAAGTTGATTGTTTTTCAGCTGTTAGAGTAGATCTACCATGATTTGTATGTTTTTCAGTTGTTTGAGAGTAGATCTGTGGTTTATTGGGCTATTTTTCAGTACATATGTGGTATATTGGGTTGTTTTTTAGCAGATGTGTCAAACTATGCTTGTTATTGGGTTGTTATCAGCAGATTTATCATAAATATGTGCTTTTCAGTGATATGTGGCTGCTATAGGTGTTTAGAGCTAGTATCCATATGTTTTTTACTTTAGGATTGTAGACTGAAGTAGGGCAGAACTATATTTTCAATATTTTAATTTGTTTCAGTATTATTTCTGCATTTTTAACTAGTCTCCGTGGCCTTTTTATCCAGCATCATGTTGGAAGGCAGCCAGAGGTTTTTTGGTAAGAACTGTAATATGTGGAAGCAATTTTTACAATTAATTTCCTAAAATAATTGGTCATTCCCATAAATATTGACATGTCATGGAGGTTTTTTGATGATGGTCGATTGATAATCGCTGAAATCTTTGTTGTATTAATTTTGTGTCCATCTTAGTTCATATGCACTTTACGATACCATGAGTTTTGTCTATTTGAATGTACACCTTTGCATATTCAGAATTAGCTTCCCTTTGTTTAATGTTGAGAATACTTGCTACAAGTGGTTCTCCTGAGTTTTACTAAAACTAGTATCACAAATGACTGAATGAGTCAACAAGTACTTGTTCATCATCCTCATGAATTTTGCAGGGGCAGTAGTAAGACCAAAATGCATCATCAACCATTCAAACAATCCTTGGTGTTCTTAAAGGTTGTTTTCCACATAGCATCTGGTTTGATATGGATATAGTGGTACCTTACTTCACATCAAACTTGTTAAAATATTTGGCTCTTTGAGCTTGAATTATGAGGTCATCAGTGAACAAAAATGGATATCATTTCTCAATGGTGGTTCTATTCAAAAGCTAATTGTCCACACATTCTTTATGTTCCATCCTTATTTGAAACCAAAACAATGGTTGATCCACAAGGTGACGAGCTAGGTTGAATGTGGCCCTTGCCCACCAAATCTTGAATTTACCGCTTGATTGATTTATTTTCCAACAATCAATTTTTGCATAGTGCCTTGTTTGTTAGACCAAACTATTGGTGTAGTTTGCTGAAGTGCTTAACTATGCAGTTTGGAGCATCCATGTGCATCTTCGAAAAACTTGGAATAAACTTCCAGTAATTTGTCCAGTTACTTATTTTGTATTGGAATCCTTCATTGGCATACAATACTCTCTCCTCTAGTCACATGACTATAAAAGCAAATTTCCTTGAAGCATTATTCAATATTTATGCTTGAACCATTGAAGCGATTGCTAAAGGTGACATATTTGTTTTTGTGATGTCGTGTGTAAGCTTGGCCATTGTTGACCCACTCAATTCTTAATCACTAGAGAGCTTGGATTAGAAGTTAAGGAAAAACTCCACAACTCAAATCTAATAGATGTGTTCTATGGCTTGTTGTAAACTAGAGATTGTCAAGCATGCGGTATAGGAGTGAAGAGTTGTACATGTGTTTTGGAATGAATTGCCTATGGGTATGTCATTACATTTTATCAACCCTATTCATTGAATAGAATTTTTTTGGAGATAAGTTGATGTTTGCACATGGCATTTCAGCAAGACGAGGACTGACTCCCACAACAACCTTACAAAACCACATAAAGACTACTCCAAGAGAACAACTTCTGGGGAAATAGCATATATAAACTATGCAGTAAAGTTTAAGTTCTAATTTTGCAACACTCTCTATAGGAACAAAATAGAAGATAGTGGAAATTGACTGTCACTATCATCTATCTTGTAGTGGTGCGGGGGTTGATAGGTTTGATGTTTATTTGTGTTAATCTTGGTTCTATGTTAGTGATATTGTATTATGCCTCCTGAAACTTAACCTACAAGTGTGGGAAGATATCATTATTTTTCATGATTTCCTATATATCTTCCTTTTGGATGAGTACTCAGCGACCTTTCATAGAATAGCATAAGATATTGCAATTTTCTTTGTGCTTTCTAAGCTCTCCAGCTGGTGTGATGATATTGATTTAATTTTATGGTTTCATCCCTTCAAATTAAATTTTCTAAATAGATGTCTCAAACGTATTCTTAATATGCATGGATCACTTTGAGCTATGAATTTATCAATAACATCATGGGTACTGATCAAGTCTATGGGAATAGTTATGCTGCTGCACTTTTTGATGTATTTGTAGACCTAAATGGTCTTAAATTGAGTAGTGCTTAGTTGGTTGCTAAGGAGACAGTATCATGTTGTTTTTTCTTCATACTTTTGTTTCAAGGGTCGTTCTTCTCTATTTGTACGACCTTTTGATACCATTTATATCACTTTCATTGTTAAAACTTGAAATCACTCATATTTGTTGATTTCTATCTAAAGAGATATACATTGTTTTAAAGTGATTTTCTATTTTTTCTTCTTCTTTTAATTAGTACAACTCTTTGTTCATTATTAGTGTGTTTTTTCTTGTTCCTTGTTCCTTCTTTATTTGAAGTGGTGGTCTATTTTACACTTTTCTTGTGTAAATTTGTGTGTGAAAATATGTTGGCGGTTAATTTGAAAGCCTTATTCTACCAACAAAGATATGGTAAAAGATTGATCATCATTTCAATTAACATTATGATTTTCCCTTATTTTATTTTCAAACCATGTGTGTGTAGTTATGGGTGTTTATTTTGCTGAAAAAATAAATTACTATCTTGGATGGAATTGGGAGAAGTTTTATACACAGGACTACTTTGACAAGCATGGAGTTTTTCTGTCAAATTTGTGGTCTAGTCCTCTCCTAATCATTTCAACAATAATCTTGGTATGTTTTATGAAATGCATGGGTAGAACAAGTCTTAAGAAATGCTAAATCAAGTGCTCTTTTTCCAAGCATCCATATTTGAAGGTCATGACAAAGATCGAATCATTTTGTTGTTTTGTAGACTAATACATTAATTACATTATCTCAGTTCATTGTAAAGTGGAAAAGGGAAGAACTCAGACACCAAGAACAGGTGGCATGTGAAAAAAATGAATGATTGTTGAAGAATTCATGAAGAGTAACCTTGGGGAAAGACCTAACAACATTCTTTGGAGGTTATTTTTGGATTTTTCATTCTACCATAGGTTTGTCTTTGAGATGAGAATTTAACCATAACATATCATTTCTTTGTTTCTGGCTGTTAAATGATGAGCTCTGGGAAGCTCTGTTTTACTTATAGCATCATATTCTTTGGAAGGTTTTGTATATAGATTAGTACTGTATGTACGTTTTTGTGCATGCTGGAATGTGTAAGACTAGATATTTTCAGTAAAAAAATGATGTTTTCATATGAAAACTTAAATCTGATAATGTATTTTTTTTTTTGACCGAGTTGTCTTCAAATTTAAGAGGGAAGCATTTCTAATTTTCTAGCATTAGAAGAGTGGGTCTATAAGTTTTGCTGACATACATCTTGCAAAGTAGTTGTCCAAAAACTTTAGTGTAGTGAGGCAGATTTTATCGATTTTGTTTGGTATAATACTGCAATCAACATATTTAGGAAGATGGACATCAGTTTGCTGGTATGACTTTATATAACTCATACAGTTATTGAGTAGGAGGGTTTCAAGACAGTGGGTTGACAACTTGTTTTTTTACTAAATTTTGATTTAAAATAAAAGTTGTTGTTTTAACTACTATATTATGATCTTCAATTCATTAGAAGTACTCATCTTTGGAATTGAATGCTTGCATATATATTATCAGCTGAAATGCTTAAATTTGGATTTCCTTTGAGTGATACACCATGGTAGAAGACAAGGCGAGGGTTAAGGCTGATTTTAATGATTGTCACAATGCTTTATCTGTCATCTTGGGTGATATGCATTAGTATCAAGGATGAAAAGTAACATCCCACTCTTTCAATGATGTGGATTTTTCTTGAAACTAGTCACTTTGTGCTGCTAGGAAAGTATATGAATACAATCTCTTGCAAAAAATTGAAAATCCACTCAATGGAACTCAAGATAATCACTTTCTACAATGTGTAGAATTCATGACTGAATAAACATTTTCTATGACATCTAAGAAGAAATCAAAATTGATGAATACCCAATTTGGAGGGTTAGGCCTTTTGATATAAGGTATAACTTATTGTTGTTTGTTAGAATACCAAAAAACATTTACAACCCACCCTCACTAAATATTTACTTGTGGAAACCTATGATTTTTTTTTTAACTATACAATGGCCCATCGCATTTTCGACGACTTGTGTCCATGTTCAACGAGGTTTCCAAATATCCGACAAGAGCAATCGTTGGACCACCAATGAGAATTCGTTGCAAATTCGACCCCATGCCATCTATTTTTCAACGGCCTGTGGCCTCGTCCGATGAGGTCACCATAGATTTGACAAGCGAGACCATTGGACAACCGATGAGAAAGCACTGAAAATTTGACAAACCATTCCTCTAATTCGACGGCATAATCCCAAATTTTTTACAAAAGAACTTTCTGACATTCGACAAGAAGAAGTTAGATTTTCGACGAGGAGAAGTTGGAGTTTTGAAGAGAAGACATCAGACATTCGACGACTTAGTGGTGAAATATTTTGGCTTAGTACATTAAAAAATTAACGGGTATTGGATTGTCACCAAATATCCGACATTATGCCACCAACGACAAAAAAGATTGAGGTTGTCGAATAACCGATAGGGTATTGTTGAATTTCAGAAATGGAAGCCATCGGATTTTGGGCTCAAATTCTGTTGTGGAATATTTCAAAAAAAATATCAATGGGAAGCTAACATACTATTCTGAAATTGGTTTTTTACTACAAGTTGAAATTCACATGGCATATATGCATTTCGAGGGATTCTATATAGCACATGAGTAAAAAAATCTGGTTTTCATTGCCAAATTTGGCTAAAACGTGTTACCAACCATCATGGAATCACCTAGTGTGTGGCTGGGATGATATTTTCATAATTAAGAATTATATGTATGATAATGATGCAAGATATGTATGATTCAATCTAGTATGTTTATGAATGGCTGATAATATGGGTGAAAACTTGATAGAGAATCTTCCTCTACTAGCTGGTATTTATGCCACAATTTTAATATAAAAAGAATGTTTTTTCTTTATGAAAAATGCATTTGTCAACTCAATTAAAGTTTTTATTATCTATATAATTCCAAATTATATTAAAGGGTGTAAAGATACATTGTAAATGTTTGTTTGGAAAGTAATTAGTTACTTAACCTCTATAATTAAATAACAAAACATATTCTAAATCTCGTGAAGGATTTGGATTTTATTTTGGAGGATGTCTCGCGATTAGAAATGAATCGATGCATTTGAAAACATATAGAAATTAATTGGAGTATACATTAAGACGAATGCAATATTTAACTCTTGTTCCACCATTGGTAGAGGCAACAATGATAGTTTAAAATTTTATAGTCATAGTTCTAAAGGGATATTTTTTTAATTATCAGTTCAAATAGGTGGAAGTAGGAAGAGGCGGGAAATGACTACATGGAAAGTGATACACAAAATGTGAAGAAGTGTTGGCATAGGGCCTAAAATGAAACAACAAGTATTCAAAGAGAAATAGAAGACTTTGCCATGGTTGGGTGGGAGAAATAAAGGATATTAGGTTTCCTAGTTGGAAGGTAGTATACATGTACCAAAACAAACTTTGGAATACATATTTATTTCACTAATTAATAAGGTCCAAGACCACGTACCATACAGGTGTTACCTTTCTTATTTATTGCTTTCCATTTGTAGATCTAGAAAACCCACCCAACCAGAAAGAGTGGAAGGAAGCAATAATAGTGTGAAAACTCAAATTGTCAATGACTGAGAATTTCACATCAAAGGCATGACTAAGGATTTTCTGTCAGGTTTCTTCGCCACAATAATTCATTATAGAAAAGCCTATTTTTCTATCTAAAATCTCATTTTCTAGGATCAAAAGGTATCCTCCCCAAATATCAACGATCTTGGACCTAGTGTTCTTGAATGGATTTTCAATGTAAAGAACCAAGAATAGCAATCTCTCTTAATCCCGTCCCATAGAAGAAACAGACTGCTTTGTTCTTTGTACTATTTAGTCATCGACGGTTTGAATCCATATTCACATGCACCTATTAATGAATATGCTAATTAAAATTATATTTTAAATAATAAATTGTTAAAAAAGATAAAAATTCACCTTTACATGCAAATTTTCCATTCTATATATATTCCTCATAGCTATCACTCCAATCCCTCTAATCCTAATTGAGAGGAGTGAATAGTTTATCCATCTTAGAAAAAAACCATAAGTCTTTAACAATAATAGAGAACAACAAATGATGACTTTCCACTTGTTGAGAAGCCCTTTTCTCTTAGATATACTTTCTCTTGTAGCTAATGTGTGTTTGTGCACATCAAATCACTCAACCATGTTGTGTTACATGCAATATTCATCCCTTTTCCTAGGGATCTCATTCCTATCCAATTGCATTTTGTCATTGCACTTGAGAAACATTCAAGGCTATTATTACTAATAAGTCTAGGTAAAATTTATCTATGCAGTGCAAATCATGAAGTTCTGCCATTCAAGGCTTCCATATGGATGCAACGATTCTATTTTGAACATGTCTTTCTTGCAGATCAAATCAAGGCAAGGCTAACTAATACACAAATTTAGTTGTACGTGAATAAAATTTGATTTATATTTATATAAATGTGTAGTTTTACACTCTATCCAATCTAAACTTGGATATGAGATGTGCTTGTTTTTATATTTTTTTGATATATTTTTTTTGGAATTGACATTTGCCACATCAACATTATAGACATGACAAATATCCCCAACTTGGGATGTACAATGCACCTATCAATGCAATCATCCTTTTCATATCACCTCATAACTCTAAACCTTTTGCAAAATTCTAATTAAATATAAAAGCTTCCTAATCTTACTACCTTTGTTGCTCATTAAAGCTACTTAATCTCACTACCTTACTATCTACATTGCTCCATAATATTATTTATTCTACCTCCCTTGGAGATGAATAACATGTCAAAAAGTTTTCAACTTGAATGATCCCATTATTCATACTATATAACCCATTATATTCCTGTATATATCCAACTACCTAAACCATTTATGTGATTTGCTTGCATAGAGTTTCCACCTTAACCTCCACTTTGTATAGGATGCTCTGGTATCATACCTTAAATGCAAGGAAAAAAACCATGTATATAGTACACCATTCACAACATTAGTTTCTTTAACAAAAGATATGTATCCATTACCACATAAGTTAAGTTGGCTACTAGTTTTTTAAAGTAAAAGAGATGTATTGTAATATCCCAAAGAGAACTATCGAGCACCTTTGATTTTGGTTATTTGCTTTTATGGTGGCACTAGGTTCTTGGACCATGAACCATTGATATTATGATGTTTATTGTTGAATTTATGTTATTATTCTATGTTATTATTATTACAGTAATGGCACACCATATAGACAATAATGTTGTTGGGGGGTCTTCGAATTCCCTATGAGAAGGGGATGGGGTCAGGAGTTGAACTCCCCCTAAAAATACTCTATTCCACCTACTTTTATTAATTTTGGACGATGAGGATCCTCAAGTCCATAATTAATGTCTTGCATGCACATGCATGCAATAACTGTGCCCTCACTAGATAAAATATTCCTTAAACTAGATGTTGGTGGGGCCCACTATCACTTCACTCATGACTTATGCACCTATTTTGCTGTCTGTAGTCAATCATGCACCTAATTATTGTAACTACACTCTAATTGGAGTGTTTATTCAATCAAATTGAGTTATTGTCAATTAATTTTAGTTAATTTTAGTTAATATTGAGTTATTGTTAGTTAATTTCAGTTAAACTAAGTTACTATTAGTTAATATTGAGTTAATATCTAGTTACATCAGTGAACTGGACTATATCAACTAGTTAGAGAAGTTTTGGTTAATTTGAGTCATTTTCAGTTAACAAAAGTATCCACCAATCAATTAGAGTAAGTTATCCTATGTTAATTAGTGAATTTGTGGTTTAAAAGTCAATTATATTCAGTTAATTAGATGGAACTGAGTCATATTTAGTAATATTTAGTAATTATGTGTCAATTTGAATTAGCATGAGTGCATGGAGGTATTTTTAAGGAAATTCGAGTTAGTGGGTGCAATTTGAGTTACCTTCATGCCAGTGGAGTAATTTATGGGAATTAAGAGTCAGTTAAGGGGAATTGGGGCCAATTTTGAGTAATTTGAGTTGGAAAGTGACTAGGAGTTTCATAATTAGTGTTATAGAGGTTAGTATTAGTGAATTCAAGATGCTTTATTGAGAACTTGAATGAGTCAGTCAATAGTTGCTGGAATCCCCAGTGATTGGAAGTCCTTCATCAGTGATCTAAAGTCAATATATTGGAGGCAATTTGAATTGGCCTAGGGTGGTTCGAATTTCTCTAGATTTCATTTCATTCATTCATTGTGGATATTTATGTGGAGTATGCAATATATATCTGTGAGGGTATTGCAAATTCCAAAGGGATATTTTGCATTATATTCTACACACAATTACATCAACTTTGTATTGCAGGTTACGGAGAAGCTGTGATAGGAATCTAGCAAGTATTGGAGATCAATTCTCCAGTTGATTTAGATTCCCTAGTAGGGTCCCAGAGAGTGATTTTTGTAGTAGGATTATTAATTTAATTTGAATGACCTAGCAGGGATTCTATTTATAGTGTTGGGAGAACTACTCTCTTTTCTTTTGAATGCTCTAGTAAATATTCAAGTTGTGATTTGAACTAGGAGTTCAGAAGTGTCATGAAGGGTGAAGGAGTAGCTTCATAAGTATTATCCAATAGGAGAGGGGAACACTTTTGTGTGGATATATAATCTAAAAGAGTTATAACTTGAGGGAGAGGGGGCCAATCCCAGACAAGTATCTAGGCATTGCACTCATTGCGCAGAATAGGGGGACAATTCTGACAAGTGAGCTAATTTTTAGTGGTAAGTGGTGCTATGGGAGCGGGGAACAATCTTGAGAAAGGAAACGCTTGATTTTGATCTTGTCTTATGGGAGAGGGGGACAATCCTAAGGAAGAGGGATTAGAAGTCATTGGTATTTCTTTAAGGAGCACAGATATCCTATGTCATTCATTAGTTTCCATCCTAGAAGAAACTTTCTTGTGTGAATTCCAAGACCTCAACTTAGGGATGGTCTCTGAGAGATAAAATAATACAGGATGAGAAGAGACCTACGATTGGGAGGAAAATTGTCATGTTTCATCCGAATGCTCCTATTAAGATAAGTATTTGTGATAATTTAATATTTTATCTATGATTATTGAGATGTGCCATGGAGGTTGATTTTATGCTTTTATTTCTTAATTAAATGTTATGTTCATAATGTTATTATCTTTGGTGTTGGTTTGCCTTCGGGAAGGTATGTGATTCCTTGTACTAGTAATTGTAATTTGATATTTTTACTTTATGTTGATTTAGGATATCTGATAGTGGATATTCATATGGCTATAAAATATCGAATTTTCCCATGGGTTTTATGACTGGTTTATAAGTTAGATATTTGATTAAATTAATCTTGCTTGTGAATAAGCTTTTAGTACAAAAATTGTTGATCAAATTGATATGTTAAGTAGGTTGTTTTGTTCAATTTTTACAAGTGATTATGGATTGATATGATATTCCATATCGACGTATATGGAAGCCCCATATCATATCATCCAATGGGGATTATATATGATAATTGTTGTTGGACCTAAGAAAAGATAGAGAAAATTCAATTAGAATTCTGCTCGGCAGATAAATAGTCCTGTTGAAGGGAGAAGAAATCATGACAGAAGTAGATGAAGGAGGAGGAGAAGTTGTGGAAAAAGTAGATGTGGAAGGAAGAACAAGGTAGAATAATAAGCTATAGAGGAAGTTACAATGAAGGAAGATAGAAGAAGATAAGAAAGAAATAGCTAAGACAGAAGTAGTCGCAGAGGAAGCTATGACATGAGAAGAGTTAATGACATAAGAGAAGCCACGACAGAAGGAAAGGATGCGATAATATCAGTTGTGACGAATGGAACCACGATAGAGAAGGAATGAAACGATGCAATGTATGTAGAGCACACCTTGAGAGATCATGGGTACAAAGTCGACTAGAGTCACACATGCTGTAAGGAATAAAAACATATTTTTATTTTGGGCCGATAGTGCCCACTCACAAGTGTAACTAGAATATGAATGATAGCTTGTTGGCTAACAGAATGAGGTCGGCTGAATGCGACATTTAAATCTTATATAAATGGAAGAACCCAAGTTGTATGTGGATGACCCACTTACTGGGACTTAATTCGCTACTACTTGTTGTTACTTTTCTTAGTTTCTAGTCAGTTAGTTGTGTCCATAAGAAGAGTAGCCGATACAGGCTGTGTGCGGATCAACAGTAGAGTTAAAGAGAAGAGTAGTTGATCTAGGTTGTGTGCGAATCAATAGTAAAGTAAGTAGGAGAAATATAAGAATATAGATCATGATGACAGAGAAGAGTATGTATAGATAAGAGAAGAATATCTAGAACAAAATCCGTAGTTGAGTGTGTATACAAAAGGTGCCATACATTTCTCATGCCAATGAAGAGCACATTTGTGGCTTTTCCCGGATCGGTTTCCACGTTAAATACTATGACATTGAGTAGATGATGAATGTGTTTATGTCGCATGAATGTATACGATGAATGTGTTTAAGTTGCCAGAATGTATATTGTAAATAAGTGTTTATGTATTTTCTTATGAATGAATTCTCTTATGCATGAGTCGCACTATTGATAGATAACCTGTGAGTTAAAGCTTATATTATTGTTATAATCTCTACCGATGGATAATTTAAGTAGTTTCTTATCTATGCATAGTAAGAATAAGCAATACACCCACCTACTTTGGTCGAACGAGTTGGTAAGGTGCCAAGGGAGAAGAAATCCCCACCCAACTGTGAAAACCTGGTTCTGGCAGTTACCCATAAGAGATATCTCGGGTGAGACTAAATCTGCATCGTAGGTGCTGTTGAATGAGCCTTACTCTGTCAGGACAATATATTGGGATTTGTTGCGTGCAACAGAAGGTTTGAACCTGGGTCAAAGGGAGAAATGCCAACAAATGCTTTGAAAACTATGCCATGAAACTGTATGCAAAAATCTGGTTAAGTTAAAGAAGTGTCGGTTTTATTGGTTGACCTAGAAGTTTTAAATTATTTTCCTAGTGACTAATCCCATTAGAATATATATATCCGCTATGCTAAGATCATAAATAAAAATTCACTACCTTAAGAGAGCCCATGCACCCTTCTTTACCTGTGACATAGGTTGGGTGTGTTACAAGTGGTATCAGAGCTTAGGTTACAACCCTACGATTGTTTGTGCCTTCTATGCATTGTCACTTTGTATTAATGTGATTTGTTTAAGTTATTATATGATGTAAAAGAAAGAGGTTAGATATGTCCTAACATTATCGTTATGAAATACACATAACATCCCTAGTACTTGTCCAAGCCAAAGTGTGAATCCTAAATTAGTCTCTAGTACTCATTATTAACTCCAATATCTCAAGTCCTATGAGGTGTTAACTAGGTCATTTGTGATATTAAAACAGAGTATTATATAAATATCATATATGTACATAATGATATGATTGCACATTTGATCGCATTATTTAAATATATTGTGATTATTATATCCATTGAATTAAAAGTTTAAATTATGACAACCATGTAAATAAGGTTAAAGGGAATATATTTTATTGGTGTGTAATTTCAAAACTATTGAAATTAAGGCATGTTTAATAATGGATCCGTGTAAATTCATTTTGTCAAGTTGTTTTAACAAAAATCTATGAAATCACCAATTAAGTCAAGAGGAGTTAAAGGTTAAGTTTTATAATAATTAAATCCAAAAGGTCTTAGTTGATTTAAATAATGAATTTAACTGAAAGAAAAAAAGAGAAGTTAACTTAAAATCTTAGTCTATTTATGTTCAACTAACTCTATGTTTTAAGCTTTGTGAAATATTGAATCTAACTAAAAGTTTTAGTTTAGTTAATCCTTGAATTTAAAATAAAATTTTAAATTAGTTAAATATTGAATTTTACTTAAGGCTTTAGTTGGTTAAATAGTGAAGTTGAAATATGAAATTGGTGCTTCTTAAGTGGAGGAAAATTTATTGATTAGTTATAAAAGAAAAATACATTTTAGGATTTGAATTAATATAAGGGGTCATCAATAAATGTTTAGTGGATTGGTTAGGGTAGGGCCCAACTAATAAGTTATTAGGTGGGTTATTTCAAAAAATATTATATATTGAAAGATATATTAGGAGTCTAAAGCAAGGAATATATATCTATGTAGATATTAAATGAAATGATTTAGGATTCCCTTGTTAATAAGGTAAGGACAGCCAATATTTTGGAATTATGTGGATGGGAATAATATCTTCTCTCCTCAATGAAATATATAGAGAATGGATTCTAGATGATTGGTGAATAATTTATTTAGCTTATGTAATTGTCCGGAATGCCTCCCTCAATAAATTAGATGCAATATATATTTGTGTGTGTGTGTGTGTGTGTGTGTTACTGGGTTGCTCATATATTGGTCTATATATAGATATGTGGAGAAAAATAACTCCTTTTGTGAAAGTTCCATGTACTATAATGATTTAGATTTCTAGTTTGGAAAGGGCATTTCCCTGGAGGGAACGTAACCCCCATTCAAATTGTTTTAATATATATTAATTAATTGGTATGGTGTTTCTAAATGATGTCTCCCTAGAGAGAATGCAACCCCCATTCAATTTTTTTTAATATATGTTAATTAACTGGTATGGTGTTTGGAAAGGGCGTTTTCTTTGAAGAGAGCGCATCCCCAACCTCACAACTATTTATTTCATTATTTAAATATTGTTTATGTATATGTGTTATCAAATGTATAATTATAAGATATGGTATGGTTATATACATTTGAGCTTATGGAATAATATGATATTACTGTGTGTAAGGATATATATGTATATAGATAATGTATAGTGTGTGAATGAAGTATGAGCTATAAAGTGTGTATAGAGGTATGCATGTTGGTATAGACAATAATATGTATTTTATTATATGCAATGATTATTAGTATTACACATATACGATATCGTGTATCTACTATATGTATTTGCACGTATGTAATATATTAAGCGTATCTATATGTATAAGTCGTATAGTATTTGGAAGTGTATATTGGTATATATGTAGTATATGTGTATTATAAGGTATTTATAATTGATGCTATAAGAATATGTAACCATAATGGTGAGTTGTGTATATATGGTATCATATGATATGGGTGTATAGGAATGATATAATATAGAATTGCCTACATGCATATATAGGTATGATTATATACAATGTATGGTATGAGTGTCGTATAACTAAGTAATTATCTTATTGTAGAATATTAGAAGGTTTTGGTGGTAGGAAGTTTGATTGCATGACGTGAATATGTATTACCTTGGTTGATAGTATAAGTTACCTATAAATAATTAGTAATGTAATGAGGGTTAGATGGGGTTTCTATTGAAGTACGTATAGTAGTGATACTAATGTAGTATGTATGCATGTGAGACATATGATTTTGTATGTATCGAGTGTTTACATAAGTACAATATTAGTAGTGTTGGTGGGATACTATTGGTTGTATATATGTATTACTAATATATAATATATTATGATAATGGTATGATGTGATTTAATGAGGAATTATATGACATATACGGTATCACATGTGATAAATATTAGACTTAGTTGTATCTAGTTGCTCTCATTTGTTATGATTAATGTATTTTGACTAATGTATTTTGATCAATGTATTCTGACTTGTGTATTATGATTAAAGTTTGCATGGTCAACTGATGCATGTGGGTTTTCATTGGTTCATATTAGTGTATGATTGGTATATGATCAAGAAATTGTTGATACATGGTTGAGGTATTATGAATTGATGTATTATGGATTGACGTCTATACGTCTGATATATATTGGTTATACTAATTTCTATAGTTAATATGTGATGGATTTTTTTATGTTCTGTAAATAAAAATTATGCTTTGTGTTGAGATGAAAAGTAGTATGTTTAATTACTAGTTGTTGTGGCATTTTGGTTCTTAGTTAGATTGGAACTATTGCAAATAAGTTGA